>OY288242.1:43387487-43564987 GCA_958450325.1 Agrostemma githago
CGTGACCCGGACCCCAATCTGGTCAGTGGACAAGATGGATTAGGAAGGGCAAACTCTGCTGAAGAAGCTCGCATGGGACCACAGATGTTGGTACCAGATGGAGCAAAGGATGGAAATATGTTGATCCCGGACCCTAATCTGGTTTTACCAGGTGGATTAGGAAGGGATGAGGATATTAGAGAGCTACAGAATACTGATATGTCTGGCTTTCACTTGATTACTCGATCAAGACTACAAAAAGACAACTCTCATTCATTTATCTCTAGAGAAAAAACAGTTCAAATCATGCAATCTAACATGTTTGAAGCTTTGCAACAATATGAGGCAGGGGAGGGAATTGGAGATCAGGAGGATGAGTCTATACCCCCAGATTTAACATAATGAAGATTGCAACTTGGAATATTAGGGGAGGGAATGATGAAGCTAAGCAAAACGAAGTATCTTTGCTAATTAAAAATAATAAAATTGATGTCCTTGGGCTACTTGAAACGCGTGTTAAAGCAGCTAAGGCTCCTTCAATAATAAAGAAGAAGTTTAGAGGTTGTGGGGTAGCTTGTAACTATGATAAGCATTATAATGGTCGCATTTGGCTCATCTGGAATCAAAGCACGGTTAGGGTGAATGTTCTATTCTTCCATTCTCAACTTTTTCACTGTCACATACATCATTTTGCTACAAAGCAAGAGGTATATCTTTCTGCTGTCTATGGATGCAATGGGGGTAGTGAAAGGGAGATGCTATGGCAGGCTTTAAATGACATAAAAGTACTGGATACTAGCTGGTTGGTGATCGGAGATTTTAATATTGTTCGCAATGAAGAGGAGAAACTTGGTGGTACTGATCCTGATAGTAATGACATGGCAGCATTCAATGCCTGTATCTTTGAGAATGGTCTGCAGGAACTTAATGGGCAGGGGTATGAATATACCTGGACTAACAAGCAAAATCAAGGGGAACGAGTCTGGTCTAGGCTTGATAGGGCTTTAGTCAATTGGAAGTGGCTGGAGACTTATCCTTCATCATTTGCCTCTGCCTTAAGCCCCGGAATTTCAGACCATTCTCCTATTCAAGTTACTGTTTTGCATCAGGAGGATAGAAGGGGATGCTTCAGTTTCTTAAACTGTTGGACGACTTCGGTTCATTACCATCATACAGTTCTAAATGCTTGGAATACACCTGTGTATGGGACTGCAGCATACAGGTTCTTTAGCAAATTAAAAAGGGTTAAACAAGCTCTAAAAATTATGCATAAGAATAGCTATTCTGACATAGCTAAAAGAATTGAGGAAGCTAGGCTGCAACTAAGCTGCTGTCAGGATCAGCTTCAAATGAGGCCCTTTTCTCTAGATTTAATCAATCAGGAGAGGGATCTCTCCGCTTCTTATTTAAGATTGGTTGAAGCAGAAATTAGTATCCTTAAACAAAGAGCAAAAATAGAGAATATTATTCAAGGTGATGAATCCACTAAATTCTTTTATGCTAGAATTAAAGAAAGGCGACAACAACAAATTATTGGCAACATTACTTATAGCATGGGGGTGGTTCGAGAGGGATTATCAGAGGTTGCTTTGGGCTTTGAGGAGTACTATAGAGATTTTATTGGGTAAATCTCAGGACGTTATTCCTATTGATCCTATGATTTTCATGAGTGGAAGCAAAGTGCAGGAAGTGGATTGGGCTTTAATGCAACAAATACCAACTGCAGATGAGGTTAAGGAAGTAGTATTCTCTATAGGGGTAGACAAGAGCCCTGGTCCTGACGGTTTTTCGTCTGCGTTCTTCAAAGCTTCTTGGAATGTGATTAAAGAAGACTTCTATGGAGCTATTACAGAATTCTTTATTAAGGGGAAGATGTTAAAGCAAGCCAATGCAACAATGATAACTCTTATTCCTAAAAAAGAGATATGTCACTCCGTATTGGACTTTCGACCTATATCTTGCTGCTCTATATTCTATAAAACTGTGAGCAAGCTTCTTACCATTCGAATTCAGAGAGTATTAGGAGATTTAGTTGGGCATGAGCAGGCAGCATTTATTCAAGGACGAAGTATCCATGAAAATATCTCGCTTTCTCAAGCTTTGATAAAGAATTATGGGAGAAAGTACCTTACTCCTAGAAGTTTAATGAAGATTGATCTAAGGAAAGCCTTTGACTCTCTTCAATGGTATTTCATTGAAGACATGCTGCTAGGACTTAATTTTCCTCCTGGCTTTGTGAGATGGGTTATGAGTTGTATCTCTGGTTCATGGTTCTCATTGAAAATCAATGGAGTGAGTCATGGTTTCTTTAAGGGAAGGAGTGGAATTCGCCAGGGAGACCCACTTTCTCCTTACTTATTCGTTTTAAGTATGGAGATTTTGTCTAGAAGACTAAGGCTAGTTAATCAACAAAAAATGGTATCATATCATCCTAAATGTTGTAAACTCAAGCTTAATCACTTGATCTTCGCTGATGATCTAATGGTGTTTACTAGGGGAGATCATCCCTCTGTAGCTGCTGCAGTCGATGCGTTAGCAATTTTTGCAAAGGAATCAGGTTTGCAGGCCAATAAAGAGAAGACCAGCATATTTTTTGGGGGTGTATAAGGAGTTATTCGGGAGCAGATACTTCTTCATACTGGTTTTATTCAAGGAGAGTTCCCTTGTAGGTATCTAGGGCTTCCTCTTAATTCGGTGAGCAATAAGAAAAATCAATATCAAACTCTGATCCTTAACATTTAGAAGCGAATCAATTGTTGGTCGTCAGGGTTCTTGACCTACGCAGGACGGCTGCAACTCCTCTCTTCGGTTATCTTTGGTCTTACCAGTTTCTGGAGTGCTAATGCACTGTTTCCTGCCAACGTTCATCATAAGGTGGAGCAAATCAGTAGAAGGTTTTTCTGGACTGGTGGATTATTGCAGCAAAAAATGGTATTTAAAAACTGGGCTAGTATTTGTCTTCTTTGGAATGACGGAGGCTTTAATCTAAAGAGCTTATTAGCATGGAATAAAACTTTGATAGCTCATTGGCTTTGGAAGATTGTCACAATACAGGACGGACTTTGGTGTAACTGGCATCGCATTTATGTGATAAAAGAAGGCAGCATTTGGACCATTAAAAGCGAGGAGAGACATACAGCCAATTTCAGGAGTGTACTGAAGATTAGGGATGAAATTATTGATAGAGTAGGGGCTGATGGTGAGAATTTAGTCCGTAGCTGGTCTAGAAAGGGGGCATTTTACTCTGCAGCTGTGTATGAGTGGTTCCGATACAAGAAGCCTGTAGTGCCTGGGTTGGACAAATTCAAAGGTGCAGTTGTTATCCCTAAGCAGAGAATAATTCTTGTATTGGCCAGTCAGAAAATGCTAGCTACACAGAACAAAACTCAGGCGAGAGGTATACCAACTGTGAATAGGTGTGTTTTGTGTTGTCAGGATATTGAGACGGTTGAGCATCTGTTTTTTTGCTGCTGCTTCTCGAGGTAAATTTGGCAACACCTTCCCAACTGGATGCAAATAACTGGTAGGAGCTGTAATTTGAGGACGGAATTGCAATGGTGCACAAGTAGAGGAAAAAAGAGACATTGGAAGATCTCGTGGTTTCATGTTTGCTTAGCTGCTGCAGTTTATGAAATCTGGCAAGAGAAAAACAGTAGGATTTTTATGGGCAATAGGAGTTCAATTCTGAGTATTGTTGCTAAGCTCAAATTCGATACTTTCATTAGACTAAGAGGGAAAAACGTAGATATTACTTGTAGATTGTTATAGTTGTTTCAGTTGGTGCTAAATTCCCTAGAGGATATGACTTTTTGTAAGATCCCAGTTTCATTTTATATATGAGACATAAATTTCTTGCAAAAAAATAAATAAATAATAAATAATAAAAATAAAAATAATAATAATAATAATAATAAAACAAAGTGAAGTGAGAGAAAGTCTTTCTCTCTCTAGATTTTTCTCTCTGAAAAGGCGATTCTGTTATTCTGTTTTCTGTTACGTTCTTTGAGCTTCTCCCATGGCTTCCACATCAAAACGGGGTCCAGGCAGACCGAAGAAGGTCAATCACTCCCTTCCTCCTAAGAAGAGAGAGCAGAAGGAGACTGACTTGCCTCTGCAGAATGAAACTCAGAGCTCTTCGCAACAAACCCTGAATGACGTAATCATCAAAGCTATGGCTTCCGCTGGTAAAATTCATGTTAATACAGACTCTTACATTGATGTTAACAATTCTAATGCAAATACTGATCCAATTGTGGCGAATTCAGTGAATATTGATAATCCCTCTGTTTTGCAACCTGAGATTGTTATGCCTCCAAAATCTAACTGGTCTAAAATTGCTGCTAATCACCAAAAGTTAGGCATGACTCTTCAATATTTTGAGGAAGTGGCTGAATGTTCTGAAATTCAAATTGACTTGTGCGATTTTGAGGATGAACTGAAAATTTGGAATAATACTTTGATGGGGAATGTTATTGGTTCGAAACCCACTTTGCAACAGGTTAAGAAATTTGTTGATGAAAAATGGGGACGATTAGCTACTCCGGTGGTACAGTATTTTAAAAAGGGATGGTTCTCGTTTAGATTTGACTCTAAGGAAGCCATGGATAGGGTTTTGGGAGGGGGTCCTTGGAATATGGGCATCTATACCCTTGTTTTGAAAGAATGGACTCCATCTTTCTCGGATACCATTGATAAGATCACTAATGTTCCTATATGGGTCCTTTTCCCTGACCTAGACCCTTTCTTGTGGTCTGATATGGTTCTAAGCAAGCTTGCTAGTAAAGTTGGAAGGCCCCTATGTGCTGATTTTGCAACCACAGCAAAAGCTAAACTCTCTTTTGCAAGGGTTCTAATTGAAGCAGATATCTCTAAACCATTACTTGAGCAAGTGGTCATTTGTACTCCATTTAATGATTTCTCCGTTCAGAAGATCCAATATGAATGGATACCTTATTTCTGTAAGGGATGCAATAAGCTAGGTCACATTATAGCTAATTGCAAATGGGAAAAGAAAAAAATTGAGGCTGCTAAGAAACTGAAAGAGGTTAACATGAAGCTTTCAGAACCAGTGGAGAATGCTCCTCCAACTGAGACAGCTACTAATATTTCTATTGAGCTAGGTGGTACCTCAGAGCCCTTAGGGATGATCAAATACTCAGAGGCAGGGATTGAGTCCCCTTTACCTGATGGAAAGCCCCCTTTGGTTGCTGTTGTAAAGCACTCAGAATGCTCCCAAGAACATCCTAATGACGATTCTTTTATGCCTGTTTCAAGAAAGAATTCTTCTTCTATGAAACAGAAACCTGTGAAAACTGCTGAGCCTCTTACTGTAGAAAATAAATTTCATGTTTTTCTGGAATCCACTGCAGATATATATAGTGATGAAGTAGGACTAGGTGGTACCTCAGAGCCCCTTGAGGTTGATGAGTACCCAGCTGAGGAGTGTTCTTCTCCCTCTGGTGGAAAACCCTCTAGGGATGCTGCTGTAATGCACTCAGAATGTCCTAATGGGGAGATGTCTACTCTACATGGGGTAGGTAGGGATGAGAATGTTCCACCTGACATAAACCCTCATGAAGATAGCATCTTGGACTGTTAGGGGATTTAACAACTCCCTGAAACATAGTGAGGTTAGGGATTTTCTTTTATCCAATAATGTTGATCTTGTGGCTATATTGGAGACTAGAGTAAAGAGACATAAGAGTGATGGTATTTTGAGAAGATCTTTTACTTCTTGGGTTAAAATTGATAACTATGATAATCACTACAATGGAAGAATTTGGTTGCTCTATAATCCTTCTTCTGTTTCTTTCAATCTTCTGAATAAGACTGACCAGCACATTACTGGTGAAGTCCATCATTTTTCTTCTAATAAGAAGCTGTTTCTTTCAACAATTTATGCTTTCAATAATGGTGCTTAGAGACAACATCTTTGGGCTGACCTACAAGATTATTCTTTTAATGATCCTTGGCTTGTTATTGGTGACTTCAACATTGTTAGGCATCCTGATGAAAAATTGGGGAACTCACCTCCTTCTTTTCAAGATATGTGGGAATTTAATCAATGCATTCTTAACTGTCAATTGGATGATCTTAATGGCTCAGGATGCACTCTAACCTGGACTAACAAGCAAGACCCTGAAGCCAGAGTTTGGTCTAAACTGGACAGGGCCTTAATAAACCCTGCCTGGGTTCAGTCTTTCCCATCCTCTTCAGCTGTAGCTTGTGAACCTGGTATATCTGACCATTCACCCATTCTAGTTACTGTAACATCTGACAGCAAGCCCAGAAAGAGTTTCAGTTTTCTCAACAGCTGGACTCATCATCCTAAATGTAATAATGTGGTTCAAAAGGCTTGGTCTACTTATGTTAAAGGCTCCCCTATTTTCGGATTCTTCCACAAGCTGAAAACTGTTAAGAAGGGTCTCCTTGAACTTCATTCTCACAATTTTTTAAATATACATGATCATGTCGTCAGAGCAAAGGATGAGTTATCCAATTGTCAAAATTCCTTGAGGAATGATCCTTTCTCTGCTTCTTTAATGGTTCAGGAAAAAGTTCTTATGGAACAATATTGTAGCCTAAAAAATGCTGAAATTAGTATGCTGAATCAGAGGGCTAAGATCAAGCATCTCCAACTAGCAGATTGCTCTCTAAGTATTTCTATGCTAAAATAGCTGAGAGAAGACAGCAACATATGATTGGTTCCATTACTGACCAGGCTGGTTTGTTGCATAATGGGGTTGAGAATGTTTCCAAAGCCTTTCAGGCCTATTACAAAACCCTATTGGGTAATACTGCAAGTATCTCAGGAACTCTACCATCGCCTAAGAGATTACCTGAGATTATGGTGAAGGATTTAATCAAATCTGTTCATATTTCTGAGATTAAAGCTGCAATTTTCTCTATGGACTCAAATAGTAGCCCGGGAATGGATGGCTTTTCTGCAGGGTTTTACAAAGCATCTTGGTCCATAATTGAAAAAGACTTGAATCAAGTTGTTCACAGTTTCTTCAAATCTGCTAGAATGCCTAAAGTAGCCAACTCTACTGTGGTTTCTCTCATCCCTAAAAAGAGAAATGCTGCTTCTGTCATGGATTTGCCAATCTCTTGTTGTTCTGTTTTTTACAAGGCTATTTCTAAAATTCTGGCCAACAGGCTGAAACAAGTTTTGCCCCATATCATTGGGCCTGAGCAAGCTGCTTTTAATGATGGCAGATCCATTTTTGATAATGTTCTTCTGTCTCAGGCTCTGGTCAAGGGATATAATAGGAAATATCTTACCCCTAGATGTCTAATTAAAGTTGACATCAGAAAAGCTTTTGATTCTCTCCAATGGAATTTTATTGAGGCAATGTTGCACAATTTTGGTTTCCCTGGTTTGTTCATTAAGTGGATTATGGGTTGTATCTCTGCCCCTTGGTACTCATTTAAAATCAATGGGTGTGTTCAAGGATTTTTACCAGGTAAAAGTGGTATTCGGCAAGGGGATCCTCTATCCCCTTACCTTTTTGTTATGAGCATGGAAATACTTTCTCAATTCCTCAGGCAGATTTGTAAAATGGATCAAGTCTCTTATCATCCTAAATGTTGTAGGGTTAACCTTACACATTTAGTCTTTGCGGATGATCTTATGATTTTCACTAGAGGAGATGTTCCTTCTGTCAAGGCAGTTAAGCTTACTCTGGATAGATTTGCTCAGCTTTCTGGTCTCCATGCTAATATTGACAAAACCTGTATATATTTTGGGGGAGTGGACACTGCTGTGCAAGAAGCTATTGTATCTGCAACTGGTTTCTCAATAGGAACTTTCCCATTCAGATATTTAGGAATCCCTCTCTCTGAAGGGAGATTAACAGTGGCTATGTTTGAGGGTCTCATTCTGAAAATTCAAAACCATTTCCATCACTGGACTGCTCAGCTGCTGTCTTATGCTGGTAAGGCACAGCTCATCAACTCAGTAATCTTTGGGTTGGAGAATTACTGGTGCTTAGGTGTTTTGTTTCCAAAAGCCATTGTGAAGATTGTTAAGGAACTCTGTAAGTGTTTTTATTGGGGAATTAAAGAAGGAGATAGAAAATTAGTGTTCAAAAAGTGGAAGGAGATATGTTCTCCTTGGGATGCAGGAGGGTTTAACATCAAGGATTTTGAAACTTGGAATGCTGCAATGATAACTAAGTGGCTTTGGCAATTCTCTGGAGAAGGGAGTAGCCTTTGGAAACACTGGTGTCAGGAATATATCTTTGATAAATGTTCTGTTTGGATAGCTGAACGTAAAGAGTCCTATTCATTAGGCATGAAAGGAATATTGAAGGTGAGAGACAGGTTGATTCAGGCTGCAGGATCTGTTCATTGTGCTCAAGAACTGGTGCAAGTCGATACTTCTAAGAAGTTTCAGGTGACTAGGATATACCACTTCCTTAGACCTTGGGAGACAAAAAGATGGAGTAAATGTAACACCCGCTATTTTTCCTAAGCATTTTATTCTTTCTGTTAGGACTTCGTCTTAACTCTGTCACTTTTGGCCTCATATTTTATCATTTTACTAAGCTTTATTTTAATTTTTGAGTTTAATAATTTCTATTTTTAATTTTAAAGATTTAAAATTCTTTTAAATCCATTTATTTGGTTTCTTCGTAAACTAAGTAATTTTTCCGCGAGGAATTCTATTTCTCTCCGAATTGACATTTTTAAGCTTGGATTTAAGTTATTCCTTTTTCCTAAAAATGTTTGAATACGTTTATGGAATATTTTCTACTAAGATATATTTTAGTTACTAAAAACAAGCCATTTATGATTTTATTACGAAGCTTCGCGAATAATTATTTTCTTACGCGAGGTTTACTCGAATTACTTTGAAATGCCTTTAACTATTTTACGATTATACTTTTTATCAACTTATAAATTATTTGAGACTGTTTTCTCACATTTTGGACCAACTAAGCTCTTGGTCACAAGTTTTATTACGTTTTATTTAGACGTTTCATTTTATCACGTTAAAACGTAATCATAAGATAAATCATTTTCATTCATTGTAGCATTTATGTCAAAACTTTTCTTACTACCTCTCTTATCCTTTTGGCCGGCCAACTTTAGGTCTAGATACACTTTGGATTCCTCATTTTGAAACTTTAATTTCATTCTTACTCCTTTAAGTGTAGTAACCTCCATCTCCTCCTTTACTTTACATTCATTTTTGCATTAACAAAAATATTCATCACTTCTTTCTTCTCTCTTTTGGCCGTGTACTCCTTACCCTCCTTAGGCTGATTTTTGCTCCATTTCTAGTCCCAATCGCATCATTTTATCGTCATAATAATCCTCTTTCCGATTCCTTCGTTAAGGTATTAATCGACGTCATTTTCGATCAATTTTTACCTTGATTTTTATTAGTTTTCTCATGGTATTTTCCTGCCATGATTTACGTGTTTGGTAGGATTTTTGGACGATCCCGAAGCCGACGAATATATCGTTGATTCAGACTTGGAGTAGAGGTAACGTCGATGTTACTCGGTATTTCAAGATTTTAATTGAGTATTTGCATGTATATATTTTTATATTTTATTTTGGCAATATATGTATGTCACGAATTCTGGAAAAAATTTTAAAGTTGAAATTTTGCATGTTTCGATATTTTTATCGCTTTTACGAGATTAACGATTAAATTGTTATATTAATTTGTAAAATCGTAATAATCTGCCTAAACATGTAATATATGTTTATATTCTGGAAAAATGTTGTTTTTGATGATTTTTAGTAATTTAGTATTTTTCTGATATTTTTGATATCGATTATTGAATTATTATCGTTTTCGAACAAAAACGATTAAAAACCGATTTTTAGTTCTAGTACTTAAACATTTTATTTTAATCTGATTTTTGACGTGGTGAAACTTTATGGTGAAATAGAATTTTATGATTTTTTTCATAATTTTTCGGAATTGTTAAGTGGATGAATTAATTAATCACTTTAAATCATCGTTTATCGTTAAAACCGTGTTTGTTGTTTAAATTCTCGATTTCTGGTCTTTAGTTTAAATCTGGAAAAAAATTATGATTCTTATGATTTCATATTAAAATGTATTATTATGATTTTAGTGCCTTAATAAAATGTTAGGAACGATAGGTTTATAAATAAAATCGTTAATTGCGAAAACGGGTTTAAATGACGGTTTTGTTGAAATTTGTTGATCTGGATTTTGGAAAAATCTGGAAAAAATTTATATTCTGTAAAATCAGGATTTTAAAGTGTAATAATAATTTTTGGATATTAATACTTAAATCGTTTTGTAATTACTATTTTTATTAATCGTTATTGTCGAGATTGGACGATTAACGAGAAAACGCTTTAAAAACCGAGTTTTTAGAATTCTGGAAATTTTCTTTTCTGGACAGAATGTCCATAAATATAATTTAACTATTTTACGTAGTTTTTGTACTATTTATTATAGTCTTTAATTAATAAATATTGATTTCGGACAAGTTGTGATTTATCGCTAAATTGCTTCGTCTTACCTAAAAGAATTATTTTTCCAGCAATTTTGAAAGTATTTAAATCTGAAACTTTAGGAGTTAAATCATCCCTTAACATACTCTAAATATATTTGTTGGTTTAATTAAATAAAGACGTTCAAGTTTTTAATTTAGTATTTGCCGTAAAATCCTATTTATAATTTTATCGTCGAAACTAATAATAATTAGGGAATTTTAGCTTTATAACTTTCGAAAACACCCTAATTAGTATTATTAAATATTTTTTTAGATGTCTCTAATCATTTTATAACACTTGTACGATATTTTAATAATTTCATAAAATCAAATGTTCTTACTTTAATAATTAATATCGTTAAGGCCGAAAGTATTAGTTTTATAAATCTATATCGTTTACTAAAATGTGGCATTAGTATGAACTAATATTTTCACTACTTTGATATGATGCTATTTTTAGTAAAGTTTCTAAAAATAGAAGTTTCCTAAAATAGAAAGTTTCCTCTTTTAGAATATAAATGTTTACTTCTTTTATCCTCATATTGTTTATGATGAATACATCTTTTAAATATCGATAATGGTTTGCTTTGGAGTTATGGAATAAGGACAAGTGTGGGTTTAGAGTAATATAGTCTGGGATGTACGTTTTGCCATCAACTGTAAGGCTGGTGTGTCTTTATGGGGCGCATTGGTTGTTGAACTGAGCATGGTTTGTGTTCAGGAGAGTGTATATTTACCTTAAACTTAGATATCGCATCGTATAAGTCGCGTCGGGTTGAACTGGGTATGGTTTGTATCCAGGAGGGGTGTACATTACTTAAGCCAGGACCTCGCTGCACGCAGTCCTGTTATGGTTGAGTTGCCTAGTTAGAGACCAAAGTCTAATTTGTTTTTACTAAGTTCTCGAAACTAGTTTTTAGTATTATCCTAGTGAAAGTCTAGATTCTACATTAATCCTATCCATAACGCCATTTTGATTATTTTATTTATTATCGATATAAATTGGCGCAGGTTGGCAAATATCTTTATGTGTGAAACCCCTTTTGAATAATTTGTTCGACGCTAAACCTTATTTTAATATGATGTTTTACTGTTTTCCATTTTTACTATTTTTCCTATATTAGTAATTACTGTTTTAAAATCCTGTTATACGGCTGGGAGAACGTTGACGTTGCTCCCCACTGATTGTGGCTGTTATGTTTTAACATGGCAGGTATACGTGTTTATTTTCCGGTGGGTGTGGGCTAGCGAGCAGTCTTGGATCCTGCTGATCTTTTAATAATCATGTTTTAAGGATTGTTTAACCTCTTTATGGATTGTTTTAAATTTTAGCCATTTTTATGTATGGTGCATGTTTGACTTTACCAATTTAATTTATTAAGACATAGTTCTGTGTGTTTTAATCCCGACTCTACAGTGTTTCCGCCACTGTATCGCGCTAGAATTTTTAGGGGATTACAGTAGAAATCTGGTCTCCGATAGGATAATGCCAGGGCACAAGATCTTTTTATCATTGGCAGTTCAAAAACAACTACCGACTTTGGATCAATATTGTAAAAGGGGATATCAACTTGCTAACAGATGCAGTCTTTGTTTGGCAGAGCTGGAATCTCATAGTCATCTTTTCTTCTCCCGTCCTGTTTCTAGACAGGTTTGGAAGGAAATTAGAGAATGGATGGAGGTTGAGGTTCAGAGTTTCAATCTCAGTGTAATAATGCATTGGATGGCATCTAAATTCAAGAGGAAACATTGGAAGAATCCGTGGATGCAAGCTAGCATTGTAGCAACTGTAGCATTAATTTGGAAGGAAAGAAATAAGCGCATATTCTTTTCTAAGGAGTCAAGTGTGGAGTTTTTAATCTCCAGAATCAAATTTCTGGTTGCAGCCCGGTTCTGTAGTGAGACAAACGCTAAGTTTGATAGAATTAAACAACAACTAGGAGCTTTACATGCTTTGGCATAATTGTGTGATATTTCTTTTTGCACCAAAATGTAATTTCAATCAAATTAATGAATGAAATGATATCTTTCTTGCAAATAATAATAATAATAATAATAATAATAACAACAACAACAACAATAACAATAATACTAACAATAATAACAATAATAAAAATAAAAATAAAAATAATACTAATAATAACAGCGAAGTGAGAGAGACTGTTTCTCTCTCTAGGAATTCTCTCTGAAATTTTGTTACGCGGGTTCTTAAGCTTCTTCAATGGCTTCTGTGCCAGCTAAGAGAGGGCCAGGGCGGCCTCCGAAGAAGAATTCTCTTCCTCCTCCTCAACAAGGTGATGGTTTGAGAAAGGAAGATGTCGAATTGCAGAATAGGGGAGATGATCAGAGTTCTTCGCGCCAAAGTTCGCTTAATGACGTAATTCTTGAGGCCATGACCATGGCTGGTAAAAATCCCAATCCTTCTTTTAATGATTCTCTGAATGTTTTTGTGAATAATAATAATGGAAATGTTGTTAATACTGATAAACCCTCTGATAAACCCGCTATTGAAACCCCTGTTTCTGAGCCTGGGAAGGATCCTAAATGGTCTAAGATTGTTGAGAAACAGAAGCAAACGGGTATGAACTTACAGTTTTTTGAAGATGTTGTTGGCTGTGATGAGATTAGCATTGAATTGATTGATTTTGAAGATGAATTAAAAATCTGGGAATTCACTTTAATGGGCAATGTTATTGCCTCTAAGCCTTCATTGCAGCAAGTTAAGAAGTTTGTTTCTGAAAAATGGGGTAAGATAGCTTCTCCAGTGGTTCAATACTTCAAAAAGGGCTGAATCTCGTTTCGTTTTGATTCAAGAGCAGCAATGGATAGAGTTTTAGGGGGAGGTCCTTGGACTTTAGGAGTGTATACTCTAATTCTTAAAGAATGGACTCCTTCTTTTTCTGAAACTATGGAAAAGGTGACCTGTGTCCCTATTTGGGTTCTCTTCCCTGATCTTGACCCTTTCTTATGGTCAGATGTGGTCTTGGGAAAACTAGCAAGTAAAATTATATTGGGAAGCCTCTTTGTGCTGATTGGGCTACCACAGCTAAATCTGAGTTGTCCTTTGCTAGGGTCTTAGTGGAAACTGATATATCTAAAGAGCTTCCTGAACAGGTGGTTATTTGCACCCCATATAATGACTTTTCTGTTCAAAAAATTCAGTATGAGTGGATCCCTTTCTATTGTAAGGGATGTGGAAAGTTGGGACATACCATTTCCACATGTAAGTGGGAAAAGAAGAAAATGGAGGCTGCTCAAAAACTGGAAGGGGTGAGGATACAAGACCCAGTTGAGGTTCCTAAATCCTCAAGTGGAGCAGCTATCATCTCCCCTAAAGAGCTAGGTGGTACCTCAGAGCCCTTAGGGGAAGGTAAGTACTCAGAGGTGGGGAAAGAGTCCCCTTTACCTTATGGAAAGCTCCCTAATGTGGCTGCTGTAATGCACTCAGAATGCTCAAGAACCTTTTATCAGGATGACACTTTTTAGCCTGTCTCTAAGAAGAGTTCCTCTTCTAAGAAACTTCAGTCTGGCCCTGTGGTGGAACCTATGATCTTGCAGAACAAGTTCCAGTTATTCGATGGGGATGATCCAGATGCTATTGTTAGTGTAGTTGGACTAGGTGGTACCTCAGACCCCTTAGGAATGGATAAGTACACTGAGGTGGAGCCTCAAGATGGAAATTCCTCTAAGGTGGATGTTGTAAAGCACTAAGAATGTCCAAGGGGTGAAGCTACTGTCTTGGGTGAAGCAAGGGAGAAAGTCCCACCAGATATTCTTCCTCATGAAAGTAGCTTCTTGGAATGTTAGGGGATTTAATGATCCTCTTAAACATAGTGAGATTAAAGATTTTTTTTTTCTAATAAGATAGACTTAATGTCTATTTTGGAAACTAGGGTGAAAAAGAATAAAGCTAATAAAATTCTTCAGAGATCCTTTAGTTCTTTGGGGTATGTGACCATTTATGAATTCCATTATAATGGTAGGATATGGGTCCTCTTCAATCCTTCTACAGTCTCTTTTCAGGTGATGAGTAAATCGGATCAGCAAATCACTGGCCTGTTGCACCACTTTCAGACTAACAAATCTTTCATTCTGTCTGTGGTTTATGCTCATAATGATGCTAATATGAGGTTGTCACTTTGGGATGAGTTACTAAAAATTTCCCAATCTTCTGCTTGGCTTTTGTTTGGTGATTTTAATATTGTTAGGCATCCTGATGAAAAATTGGGTGATAATCCTCCTGCTCTTCAGGATATGTGGGATTTTAATCAATGTATTCTAAGCTGCAAGTTGGATGATCTCCAAAGCTCAGGATGTCCTCTTACCTGGAATAATAAGCAAGGTCCTTCTTCTAGAGTTTGGTCAAAATTAGACATAACTCTGGTTAATGCTGAATGGCATAAGGCTTTCCCTTTCTCTTCTGCTGTGTTTTGTGACCCTGGTATTTCTGACCATTCTCCCATTTTGGTCAATATTTCTCAGGAAAGCAGAACTAGGAGAAGGTTTAGCTTCCTAAATACTTGGGTTACTCATCCTGAGTACAATCATATTGTGATAAAGGCTTGGTCTCAACCTGTTACTGGTTCTCCCATTTCTAAGTTTTTCCAAAAGCTTAAAATGGTCAGAAAGGCTCTTACACATCTGCATAAAAAGAATTTTACAGATTTGTCTAGCCAAGTTTCCACTGCTAGAAAGAATCTGTTGGACTGTCAAAAGAGACTCATTGATAATCCTTTCTGTACTACAGATATTGATAATGAAAAAGGGTTGATGGAAGATTATTGTTCTCTGAAAAAAGCTGAAATTAGTATGCTGCAACAAAGGGCTAAGATACAGCATCTTAAACTGTCTGACTGCTCTAGTAAGTACTTTTACTCAAAAATAACTGAAAGAAAACACCAACAAATGATTGGGGCTATTACTGACCATAAAGGGGATCTAAATATGGGAAGGAAGGTAGTCTCTAGAGCTTTTAATGACTATTATGCTTCTCTGCTAGAGAAGGCTTATGTTACTACTGGTTCTTTCCTTATTCAAAATAGGCTATTTGATGATATTGGACAGACTAACCCTATTCTTATCACTGAAATCAAGGATGCTATTTTCTCTATGGACTCCAATAGTAGTCTTGGAATGGATGGCTTCTCTGCAGGCTTCTTCAAAGCTTCTTGGAATATTATTGAGCAAGACTTTTGTAAAGCTATTCAGAGTTTCTTCAAAACCAATAAAATGCCTAAACAAGCTAATTCTACAGTGGTCTCTCTTATTCCTAAAAATAAAAATGCTTCTTCTGTGTTGGATTTTAGGCCTATCTCCTGTTGTACAGTTTTCTACAAAACTGTATCAAAAATTTTGTCTAATAGGTTGAAGATGGTTCTCCCCTCCTTGATAGGGGAGGAGCAAGTTGCTTTTGTCTCTGGGAGGAATATATTTGATAATACTCTTTTATCCCAAGCTCTGGTTAAGGGTTATGGAAGAAAATACCTCACTCCTAGATGCATGATTAAGGTTGACATTAGAAAAGCCTTTGACTCATTGCAATGGGATTTCATTGAGAAGATGTTGCTTAATTTTGGTTTCCCTTCAATCTTTGTTAACTGGATCATGGGATGTATCACTTCTCCTTGGTATTCTTTTAAGATTAATGGGGAAATCACTGGTTTCTTGCAGGGAAAGAGTGGTATAAGACAGGGTGACCCTTTATCACCCTATTTGTTTGTGATGAGTATGGAAATACTCCCTCAATCCCTTAGAACCATATGTGCAAGGAATCAGGCGTCTTTTCATCCTAAGTGCTGTAAACTTAGGACTACACACTTATCTTTTGCAGATGACTTAATGATTTTATCAGGGGAGATGTGCCCTCAGTCACTGCTGTTAAAGATGTTTTAAGTTCCTTTGCTCAATTATCTGGTATGAATGCTAATATTGATAAGACTTGCATCTATTATGGAGGTGTTTCACCTAGCATTCAATCTGTTATTTCTGCTGCTACTGGTTTTTCTGCTGGATCTTTTCCTTTTCGATATTTAGGGATTCCTTTCACTGAATCTAGGATTAAGGTCAGCATATTTGACTCCCTAATTCTTAAGATACAGCATCACATGCAGCACTGGTCCACTCACTTTCTCTCTTTGGCTGGCGAGGCTCAATTAATCAATTCGGTCATTTTTGGTATTGAGAATTTTTGGTGTTCTAGTGTACTGCTTCCTAAGGCAGTAATTAAGATGATTAATAGGTTGAGCAAGGATTTCTTCTGGGGCATAGCTGAGGGATCTCGCCGCCTAGTCTTCAAGAGATGGAATGACATTTGTTCTCCTTGGTCTGCTGGAGGTTTCAATGTTAAAAATATTGTTGATTGGAATGTTGCTCTCATATCCAAGTGGTTATGGCAATATTCTATGCCTAATAGCAGCATATGGGTGAAATGGTGTCATGCTTATGTGTTGGAAGGAAGTAGTATTTGGAGTATTACTCCTAAAGAATATCATTCTTCTGGTCTCAAGGGCATTCTGGTGGTGAGGGACAGATTGATACAAATTGCAGGTTCTATTCAATTAGCTCAGGCCAGGATTGGCTGTCTAATTATGTTAATGACTCTAAGTTTTCTGTGTCAAAGGCCTATCAAATCTTCCACAAAAGGGAAAAGATGAGCTGGAGTAGATGTCTGGAATCGAGTGTTCTTATACCAAGTCACAGAGTAACTCTTTCTATGGCAGTTCAGAATCAGTTAGCCACTACTGATCAGTTTTGCAAGCGTGGTTTCCAGTTGGCCAATAGATGCAGTTTGTGTCTTATGGACCAAGAAGATCATTCCCATTTATTCTTTTTCTGTCCTGTCTCGAAACAGATTTGGGATGAGATGAAGAACTGGATGAACATTGATATTAAGCCTTACTCATTAATGTCCATTATAAGATGGATGAACTTAAATCAAAAGAGGAAACATTGGAAGATTGCTTGGGTTCGGGCAAGTGTGGCAACAACGGTTAATGCAATATGGAAAGAGAGAAACAAACGGATCTTCACAAGTAGAGAGTCATCAATTTTGAATGTAATAGCAAAAATCAAGTTCCATGTAGCTATTGGTTTTTGGAAGGCATCTAATCCGAAGTATAGTCGAATTCTTGCTCATATAGGCTTTCTCAATGCTTTTGCATGCTAGTGTGTTAGTTCTTTTGCATTAAAACATTGTAATTTCACTCTTTTTGAATGAAATGATAACTTTTCTTGAAAAATAATAATAATAATAATAATATGAAATGAACTTTGTAATTTCACATCTTAATGATATGAAATGATAATTTTATGCAAAATAATAATAATAATAATATGAAATGAACTTTGTAATTTCACATCTTATGATATGAAATGATAATTTTCTGCAAAATAATAATAATAATAATAATAATAATAATAGAATGCGGTCGTCTTTGGAGTAACAAGCTACTGGAGTGCGAATGCCCTCTTTCATGTAAACGTCAGAGAAAGGATTGAGCAATTGTGCAAGAACTTTTTTTGGGTGGGGAAAACTGACAGAAGGAAGATGATGTATAAAAGCTGGTATAGCGTTTGCAGTCCATGGATAGAGGGTGGGTTTAATGTCAAACACCTTAGTAGCTGGAATAAAGCTATGGTGTGGCAATGGATACGAAAACGAATCACTAACCGGGGGGACTATGGGGAGAATGGCATAGGAAATATATCCTTGGGTCCTGTAATGTTTGGAAACTGGTAAAGAAAGATTTACAGCTAACCTTAATAGCATCCTGAAAATTAAGGATGAAATACTAACAGAAGTTGGTAGTGAAGAGGCAGCGGAGCAGCTTATTCTCAACTGGGAGACTAATGGGAAGTATCAAGTCAAATTGGCATACGAATGGTTTAGGCCCAAGTTTCCTAGGATTGCGTAGATGGACAGAGTTAAGGATGGTCTGGTTGTGCCACGGCATGGGGTGATTACAGCATTAGCTGGGCAGAAGAAGCTCGCTACACTTGATAATATACAACGTCGTGGGATGCATCTTGCAGGGTGGTGTGGATTGTGTCAACAAGCTGCAGAGTCCCATTCACATCTCTTCTTCACTTGCTCTTACTCGCGGAAGATATGGCAAGATTTGCTAAAGTGGATGCAGATAAAAGGACGAAGTTACGATCTTAAGAAGGAACTCAATTGGTGCGCAAGGAAAAAGGATAGGAAGCATTGGAAGCATCTATGGTACTGTAGTAGCTTGGCAGCTGCAGTATATAGCATTTGGAATGCTCGTAATGCCAAGATCTTCGAAAACAGACACTACTCTAGCAAAATGATAGTTGGGCAAATAAAGTTTGATGTATATATTAGACTTAGAATTAAAGGAATTGATTTAGCAATAATGCGGATGTAATTAGATGGTTTTAGATGGACTCTTCATCTAATAGGGGATATATCTTTTTGTAAGACTCGGTCTCTTTTTATAATAAAATGAGGCATAACCTTCTTGCAAAAAAATTAAAAATAAAAATAAAAATGAAAATAAAATAAATAATAATAAAAATAAAAATAAAAATAAAAATAATAATAATAATAATAATAATAATAATAATAATAATAATAATAATAATAATAATAATAATAATAATAATAATAATAATAATAATAATAATAATAATAATAATAATAATAATAATAATAATAATAATAATAATAATAACGCAAAAGTAAAACATCTACAACAATCACACTGCTCATCTAAGTACTTTTACGCAAAAATGTCTGAAAGGAGAAAACCGCATATGATAGGGGCAATCAAGAATGCTGCAGGGGAAATTCTGGAGGGTACTGATGATGTATCAGGTGCTTTCCAAGAGTATTACACTGAGTTACTTGGTGGGAGTATTCCTGGGCAAGGTTCCATTCCAACTTCAGGCTCACTTTCTTCTTCCCATACTAAGTTGCTTACACAGCTAGTAACTAGTCAAGAGATAAAGGATGCTGTATTTAGCATGGATAACAATAGTAGCCCAAGAATTGATGGGTTTTCTGTTGGTTTCTTTAAAGCAACCTGGCACATTGTGGGAGCAGATTTCTGCACGGCAGCATTACAGTTCTTTAAGACCGGGTCCATGATCAAACAGGCTAACTCAACACTAATTACACTCATTCCAAAGAAGAAGGAAGCCTGTTTAGTTATGGATTTCAGGCCCATATCCTGTTGTACAGTTTTCTACAAGGCAGTATCCAATGTACTTGATAACTGGCTAAAATTTATTTTACCAGGCCTAATAGGTGAGGAACAAGCTGCTTTTGTTAAGGGGAGGAACATATTTGATAATACTCTCTTGTCCCAAGCATTGGTTAAGGGTTATTCTAGGAAGTTCTTAACTCCTAGATGCCTTGTGAAAGTGGATATTAGAAAAGCATTAGATTCATTACAGTGGAAATTTATAGAGCAGATGCTTGTTGCTTTTGCTATACCTGATCAGTTTACTAAGTGGTTCAAGATCCATGGTATTCCTTTAAACAGAATGGTAGTATTAAAGGGTTTTTTCAGGGCAAGAGTGGCATTAGGCAAGGGGATCCCCTTTCTCCATATCTTTTTGTGATGAGTATGGAAATTTTATCACGTTCTCTTAGATTTCTTTGTGCTCAGGATCAGGTTTCTTTCCACCTCAAGTGTTGTAGGTTAATATAACACATTTGATTTTTGCGGATGACCTTATGCTCTTTGTTTGAGGAGATGTTCCCTCAGTTATGGCAATTAAGAAGGCTTTAGGGGAATTTGCTACAGTATCAGGGCTTCATGCCAATAATGATAAAACAAATATATATTTTGGGGGTGTTTGCCAGGAAGTGAAGAATGCTATACTTGCAGGTACTGGGTTTGTTGAGGGGTCTTTTCCTTTCAGATACCTTGGCATTCCCTTATCTGACGCAAGGGTCAGTGTCAAGATGTTTGATGGGTTACTCTTGAAAATTCATCAAGCAACTAAGCATTGGTCCACTAAGTTCCTCTCATATGCTGGAAAGGTCCAATTAATCAACTCAATAATCTTTGGGCTAGAGAATTTTTGGTATTCCAATATGCAAATTCCTTCTACTGTACTTAAAAGCATTGCTAAGCTGTGCAAAGACTTTTTCTGGGGAGTGCAGGAGGGTCAAAGGAGATTGGTCTTCAAAAAATGGAAGGATATTTGCTCTTCTTGGGATTCAGGTGGATTCAATATTAAGAATACTGCAATGTGGAATAAGGCTCTTTTGCTGAAATGGGTCTGGGTCTTGTCACAGCCCCCTTCCAGCTTATGGAGTAAATGATGTTATGCTTATACGATTGGGGGAGGATCTATTTAGTCTATTCAGGCCAAAGATTTTCACTATGCTGGTATCAAAGGAATTCTCGCTGCCAGAGAGGACTTGTTGACCAGCTACAGTTCTATAAATGCTGCTCTGAAATTCCTTCAAGGATGTGTAATCAATGGAAAATTCCAGGTGAAAAAGGCTAACTGTCACCTTGTTAATGCGCGAGTAATTAGCTGGAGAAGTATTCTTTCTTCAAGCCATATTGTACCAAGACACAAAGTGATTCTCTCCCTTGCTATCCAAACCCAGTTGGCCAAAACAGATCAATACATGAAGAGGGGCTTCCACATGGTTAATAGATGTAATCTGTGTGAAGCTGCAGCAGAAAGCATTCACCATTTATTCTTTTCTTGCTCTTTCTCTGCTCAAGTATGGACTTCTATACTGAGTTGGATGGAGGTAGGTAGTGTAAGCAGTAAGTTGGGTGTTGTTGTTTGCTGGTTGAGGCCGAGAAAACGAAGAAAGCACTGGAAGTATGTATGGATATGCACATGCTTGGCAGCTACTATATATCTGATTTGAAGGAGAGGAATAAGAGGATTTTTACAGCGGCCAAGTCTTGTACAGATACTCTGATTGCCCATATCATATTTGTTATGAACACTAGATTTGATAGTTTCAAGCACAATCTTAAGTATAAAAGGATAGTAGAGAAACTTCAGCTTTTATGTTAAACCTATAGTGTGCTAGTATTTTTGCAAAAAATATAATTTCTTTCACAATGAAATGAAATGATACCTCTTCTTGCAAAAATAATAATAATAATAATAATAATAAATATATGTATATATACACGAAATAAAAAAAGGAAAAACTATGTACAAAATAATCTAGAACCTAAAAAGAAAGATTAACAAATAAATAACACTGTCTCCCCGGCAACGGCGCCAAAATTTGATAGGGGAAAGACGTATCCATAATCAAATTTGATAGGAGAAAGACGTATCCATAGGAATAAGAGGATTTTTACAGCGGCCCAGTCTTGTACAGATACTCTGATTGCCCATATCAAATTTGTTGTGAACACTAGATTTGATAGTTTCAAGCACAATCTTAAGTATAAAAGGATAGTAGAGAAACTTCAGCTTTTATGTTAAGCCTATAGTGTGCTAGTATTTTTGCAAAAATTATAATTTCTTTCACAATGAAATGAAATGATACCTCTTCTTGCAAAAATAATAATAATAATAATAATAATAATATATACACGAAATAAAAAAAAAAGGAAAAACTATGTACAAAATAATCTAGAACCTAAAAAGAAAGATTAACAAATAAATAACACTGTCTCCCCGGCAACGGCGCCAAAATTTGATAGGGGAAAGACGTATCCATAATCAAAAGTACCCTAAGGTCACTAACTAATGTATATAGCGAAGTCAAGGGTCGAACCACGAGGAGATGAGAATTCAATCATTTATCCCAAGAATTAGACTCTAGATTATGGGTCACAGTTTTTCTTGGGTTTTGGAAACTAAATAACTTAGGCAGAATAACAAAGGAGAAGGTCTAGGATCGTATGTTCACTATGAATATTAGTCGGGGTCAACGTATGAACTAACTAATCATTAATCGAACTACATAAGGTGCAAGTCCGATCGGTGGAATACAACCTTTACATCTAAACATAACCTACGATCGCTAGCATTTAATCAGTCTACTCGAATTATCGTGGCGTAATAAGTTCTTAACCCGGTCGGTGAAAAGCCTTAATTAGCTATGCTAATTAATTGAATTATGCATCAAACAATCAATCAGATTTGAAACGATAAACAAGCGATAGTTCATGCGATTAGCAATCAGTCAATTAATTATAACCCCCTAACACGCATAGATTCCCCTTAATTCTAGATAAGAAATTAGCTAATCATAATTAAACTAATCAAACAAGAAAGAAATAAATCGGATCTAAACATACTAAGATGAATTAAATTAAATACTAATAATAAACGAATAAGAATTAAAGAACAATAACTTGAAAGCAACAACAAAAGAATGATAAAAAAAAGACGATGAATTGAAAGAAGAATTGAAATTGAATACCAAATGATTAAGGAAAATGCATAAAGGTTGAATCTTGAATATACGTAATGCTCGAAACTAAGAAAGCTCTCTACCTAGGTAAACTAAGCTAAGGAAACTGAATAATCAAAAGTTAGTCTTCATCTCGTCTTTTTTTTGGTAAATGGTAAAAATTGAATTAAAGAATCAAGTGTACATGGTGTATTTGACCCGTAGGTCAAGCATTACATAGCAATTTTGTCGATCCAATTCCTATCTTTAGTAGTTAATTCACTACTATTACAATTTCGAATTTTTTGATTCATCTCATGTCTAATCCGATTAACCACATAGTCCGGCCTATGAATTAGACCCTCGGTCCTCGCTTTATTTCTCTCAAGCCAAATGCTATAGATTGTTGCGTTTAGAATAGCATTCAACATATGTCTACGTAGCTTCGAACCTCTTCTCTTCAATCTCCAATCTTGCAGCCCCGTGCACGGGATATCCATGTCCAACCAGTCATTAATCAGTTGTATTACCCATTTACTGTATTCACATTCACAAAACAGGTGCAATAGGGATTCATCAGCATCCGCGCAGATACAGCAGTCCGCGTCTGAACTCATCTGCAGCCTGCACAATTTGTCTCTGGTGTATTTCGCCTCATGATGAACCATCCAGCAGATCATTTGATGTTTAGGTGTCATCCATTTGTTCTAGATCAGGCTCCACCAGTTTACGACTTCTCCTTTTTCCCTAATCCACTCATAGCCCTTCCGGATGGAATACCTCATACCCACAACATCCTGCCATTCATTACCAATATACGCAGGCTTAAAAATTTCTTTAACTTTACAAGTCTTCATCCCGTCTTAATACAAGCTTAATAAGATATAAAATTTGGCCCAAAATAAGCCATTCACGAAATTAGATCTACGGCCCGAAAATAGGTCAACACGACAGAATCCAAGGAATGACTTGACCGAGTTGCCTGACGAGATGGGTCTTCTCAAATTTGATGACCCAACTCGATCGAGTCCAGTAACTGACTCGATCGAGTCACGCTGTAAGTCATAACACCGCGCACAAGAACGTCAAAATGGCACCGTTGCCGGAAAAGGCGATAGTTAATTGTGTTTTAGTTATCGTGTTTGGTTATTTGCTTTAATTTTATTTTTCCCTCTTTTCCCTAGTACCACTTCGTGCTAGGAGTCTCACTTGCTTCTTGAGTTGTCCACAGGAGAGGTTCTTCATAGTTTCTTTTTGATCCCGAGCCCAAGAGGTATTTCATGCTCTAAGGATCCGGACACTCAGCGCGAGTGATACCCTTCTCTCTTTCACTCTAAAAAACAGAAAAGAAAACAAATTATTTAGTCTTCTTGTTTGCTTCTTGGTGATCCTATTGCTTGCCTCTTGCATTCATCTCATTCGTTGACCAATCCCTTATATGTCTCTCATGATGACCTTAGCCGACCATAGTAGACTCTATGACCACATGGTTACCTCACCTATTACCATTAGAGATGAGGATAAGGCGAACTTTGAGGTGGATCAAGTGTTTATCACGATGATTCAAAGAGATATGTTTTGGGGATTGCCTAATGAAAATGTGCTTGAGCACCTTTCAGAATTTCATACAAATTGTTTAGTTGCGAGGAAGAATGGTTTGTCAATCAACACCTTTAAACTCATAGTTTTTCTATTCACCCTTGGAGGTAAAGCCAAGAGATGGCTACGTTCTTATCCTCCTAACACATTTTGTACTTGAGATGAATTTGTTCAAGCCTTTCTAGACCACTTCTTCCCACATCACAAGACTAACAAACTTAGACGAGAGATCTTTACCTTTGAACAAGGTGAGTTTGAGTCTTTAAGTGATGCTTGGGAGAGATTTCGAGATTTGTTGAGATATTGCCCACACCATGGGATTCCGGTTTGGCTAACCACCACAATATTCTTTGACAACTTGCTTAAACATGTTTGAGACTTGATTCATATTTCGGCCGGTGGTGACTTTTATGAATTAGGAGATATGAGGCAAGATTGTTGCTTGAGAAAGTGGCTCAAACCGATGCCCGGGAGGGATATGGGAGAGTGACACCTTTGAGAGAACTGAGAGTTGAATCTTTCTCTCTTGTTTGCAATGTTCAATCCTCTCTTCTTAACTCTTCTCCATTTTTTTTGAATAATTTGCATGATTCTTCAGCTTATGCCATTTGTGATGATGTGAAACATGAGTTTAATGCTTCTTTTTCTTATACATCTCCACCCCTTTCTTTTTTGTATATAATATATGAGGAAGAAGATGAAGAAGATGATGTGCATGTTGTTCAATCCCAACTTGTTCCCCCTATCCCTTTGAATACATGTATTGTGCATGATTCTCCATTGCATTTGATTGATAATGATGCTCTTGATAATGATTTTATGGAGTCATGTAAGAATTGTGATGATGTCAATGTGTCTTGTAATAATGATGTGCTTGAGCTAATTAACTCTTGTTCTTTGCAACATGATATTAGGTCCAAGCATTTAAATGTGACACTTGATGATAATCTTGGGAGTAGGAGATGTGTTAGTGATGAGGTTATTGAGAAGACTCTTATTGAGGATTTTGAGGGTGTTGATGAGCCTTATAATGTGGAAATTGTGAGTATGTCTTGTGATGTTCTTGACATGAAGAGGGATGATGATTTTGTGTTAATGGAGGTCGAGAACTCTGTTCTTTCCCTTGAGAATGATTGTATCCCGCACTTTATTGATGAGAGTAAATTTGAGGACATACCTACCACTACTTGTGATAAACTTATTGAGCTTTCCGTGACCAATACCTTTGAAAATCCGACATTTGAGAGCTTATGTGAGGTTGTGATGCATAATCCTCTATTCGAGTGCAGAGGGTGAGATGTTTGAGGATGGAGCGAATTGTGGAGAAGCTCCTAAGACCCACCTTATTGAGGAACTCCTTGAAAACTACCTCTTTGACAACCCTCCTCCTAAGCCAAAACCTCTTAATAATCCTTCTCTTGATGATGTGATGGTGAATGACTCCCCTTCTTTGACACACATTGTGATTGCCAAGTCCTTGACTGAGTTTGAGAGTATAACATTTGATGTAAGTCTTGGGAATACTTGTGTTTATGATGATTTTGTTGATGAGGAGTCATTTTGAGGATTTTGATGTTGTTAATGACTCTTTTGAGGAGAAGCACGTGAGCGATAGTAACTTCGAGGATTTCATTAGTAGTGATTGATTTCTCCATGTCTAAGGGCTTCGAAAACCCTATTTTTGAGGATTTAGGTAGTATGTTCTTGAAGGAGAATCCACTCTTTGAATATATGGAAGAAGAGGCTAGTATTGAGGAGTATGAGACTTTGAGTGATAATGTAAAGGATGATGGGAACTCTAATGTGATCATTATTGAGGTATTGTCTAAGGATCGGATGACTTCTTTTACCCTCACCTTCTTGATAAAATGTCTCTCCTTACCCCTTTACAAGCCTCACTTGAGCTAGATTTGAATGGTCCCTACACCATATATCCTCCATCCTCTTTGATATTCCTTCCTCACTCACATAAGGAGTTTAACAATGACATGAAAGTGCCTTTTGAACATAGAGGCATGATGGATACTCTATTATTTGCTTTGACCTCTTATGTTTATGTGCTATATTTGTGCATCAATGCTTTCTATTGTCATTTATTTGAGTTCCATGCAAGATTGTTTGATCTACTTCTAAGAGCATTGAATTGCTCTTTACTTGAAAACTTGAATGAGTCTAGCTAACGACTTTAAACAAAGCTCTCTTTGTACATATTTATGTTTTGGTGTGTTTGTTTTTGTATTTTTGCTTGTAGGTACCTCCAACACACTTGACAATGAAACAAGAAAGATAAGAATCACAAAATCGTTCAAGTGTGGGGGAAGATTTATGCTTTAAAAGATCTATGAAGATCAACATTGGAGAATATGCGGAGATTTGGGCAGAGACCATAAATGAGTTTTTCCCCGGTAAGTTGAAATCGAAATGGTCGGGTCCATTCGAGGTGACCAAGATACAACCATATGGATTAATTGAGATCTCTAGCCAGAAAACCGGAAAGTTTATGGTTAATCGACAACGCTTGAAGATATATAATGTCGGTCACGTTCGTGAGGCCTTTGCATTCGTCAAAGTTGGTGAGCTCCCGTTTGGGAGCATTGATTAACCCTCTCCTCAAGTTGAAGTAGGTTTGGTGGTATCCTCAATAACCACCTTGTAAATATGTACCATATACTTTGTTTTATTTGTTTTGTTAGTTTTGAGTGGATGGATGAACTTGGATTTCATCTCGGAGCATATATTTGGATGATCATCAAGCTTTTGGAGAAGTTATGGAGCTAAATTGAAGACCACAAGCATGTTTGTGGAAGAAATCGATTATGTAATGTGAGTCGAGTCACTATTTAAAATTTTAGGTGATTATTGAAGTGCCATGAAATGGCAACACGGAAAAACAAAGCATATAAGACCGCCGGGCGAAACTCCGCCCGGCGAGATTATTGAAGGTTTTCTGTCGGGTGAACTTCACCCGATGGAATTTTGCCACGTCGAAGGATTTGTTGAAGATTTGCCATCAGGTGAAACTTCACCCGATGAGGTTATGACCGGGCGAAACTTCGCCCTACGCAAAAATCCCAAAATTACCAAAGATGCCAGAATTGGCAGGAACCGTCGGGCTAAACTTCTCCCGATGAGATTTTCACCGAGTGAAACTTCACCCGGTGAAAAAAGTTGGCAGAAATTGATTTTCACGACGAAAACCCGTCGGGTGAAACTTCACCCAATGGCACTCAGCCGGGTGAAACTTCACCCGACGACTTTGGCCGGATCACCTACACATTATTTACTCACTACAATATCAATTCCCTCATATCCCAAATACCCCACATAACTTTCCCTCCAAACACAAACACCAAATATTCACAATCTACTTTTCAAACTTCCCTTTCCCTTCTCAACTACCTTTATTCATATCACCTTCACTCACTTTCATTTCACCCTATCACTCCTCATTTCATTAAACACTACCTTCCATACCCCAACCACATTCATACCTCCATTCCATCTCATCTTTGGTGATTATTTTGGGTTTTTGAAGAAGTAAAGCTAAGAGTTTTTGGGAATATTCTTGCAAATCTATTATTATGGAGACAACAGCAAGACGAACCGCTCGTAAGCAAGGTATAGCTTCGACTTCTAAATCTTCTACTTCTTCTAAGTCCTCTAAGTCTTTAAATTTTCCTTGTCTTAACACTTCTTTGTCTCGGACCTTCTCTGGAAAGATCTTTCAGAGTACTAGGTGGCCTTGTCCCCACACAATGACCAATCTAGGAATAGTAGACGATATTAAGGAATTATTGTCGAGGACCGGAACTAGTGAGCTCCTTAGCCTCGCGGCCTTCACCTATAAAGACCTTACTTGCGAGTTCCTAGGAACTTTTGCCATTGACAATACGACCACACCAAGAGCGGTCAAATTTAGACTATTCGGCAAACCCCACCGTTTGACTATTTCGGAGTTTGGCCTTGCGCTAGGCCTACCCTCATCGGGTACCGGAATTAGTGAACCCTCGAGCAATGTACAAGCTTGTGTGTCTAGGAGAGAACTTTGGAAGCGCTTAGCACGATGTAAAGGGGGTTACGAGGCTAATCTTTCCATTGCCTCGGAAATTTGTAACCCCGCAATTCGCTACTTCAGCGAGATACTCTCCCACTGCTTGTTACCCTCGGCCGATAATATTTATACTCTTCATGTGTGTGTCTTGCAATTAATTTGTGACTCTTTGCTCCGTAACCCTAACCTCTTAGACCTACCCCTTGTCGTGGCGTTGCATTTCCACCGTATCATTGTCACCCAACGCCCCTTCTTAGATTGTATGTGGAGGTCTTGTGGAGGCCTATTTTCCGACTTGGAATTCCCATGTACCCCATCAGCGCTTCGTCCACATTAGCCGTGAAAGAGCTTTAATCGTCCCCAACACACACCGAAAATCTATCCTTCTTCACCATAATTGGGACCTACCTTTGGGATCCAGTGAATTTCGAATGACGAAGACTGAGTCGGGAGGAAGGGGAGTTTGGGAGTATGTGCATTACACGTTGCCTGAAGATCGTACGATCTATGACCTTTGTGAGATTGAATCCGACTACGCCCTCTCGCTTAGCGAAGGTCCGGAGGTGTCTTCTTCCGAGCCATTTTCAGAGGATATACCATTCTACCCTGGGTCTCCTATCGCTTCATATGCGTCGGACGATTACTCGATCTAGACCCTCTCCCGGAGTCGGTAGGTAGTGTGGTGGGTGTGTGTGTTTTGTATATGTGTGCGGGTTTGGTTTGTGAGTCTTTATGTGTCTATAATTGCATGTCCTTGGTTTAATTCCGTTTCTTGTTCCTCTTATTCCTTGATCATTGTGATTGTTTTACCTCTAACATAACTTTGCGAGCTGTTCCATTGTTCGATTGTTGCGGCCAAAGCGGCCTTAATAATGCTCCCGGTCTTTAGGCGATGTGATTACGCCATTGACCTTTTTAAAATCCAAATTCGTCTCATTTTCTCAAACTTTTCTTAATCCGGACTAGGTGACGTGTAATCCCCTAGAAATTCTGTCGAAGTCAACGACAAATTAAAACAAAAGTTTTCAAACCCGATAAAGAAGTCGAAAGGGATTGGCAGCAAAAGAGGTAACATGATAAGAGAAGATAAGGAAAGGACAAAATTGAGAGTCAAAGAGCTCTCGAGGATTAGAGAATAAGTTAACCATCTCGAGATTCCCGGTACGACTCCCACATCACGGGTTCCTAATTTCCATCAAATACGTTAAGTCCAATATTAGGCGCTAGATGGCACTACTCAGTCACAATCTCCAAAAATATCTTACGTGATTATCCAATCGTTCAAACGACACGATACTAATCCACAATTGTTTACAATCTACTCTCATCAATTAAAAAAAACCCAACGTTCATCAGACAAACCCAAACTCGCAAACGATAAGGTTCCTAAATCCAAAGCACACAAAGTTTGTACTCGAGGTACACTCCAAATTTCTCAAGTAAGGAACACTAAACAAAATCCACCATTTAACAATGCTTGGGTACGAAATCCTCAAAAAGATCACTACATATTTATAATGCTACAAGTACAGAAGTTGGGGAAGTACAATAAATCCTCAAACATGCTCAAACCTATAGGTAATGGCGCAAACTCTCACATCTTCAAACACGTCATTCAACTAAGGTTTATGAGAATTTCCATCAAATTTCTATTCACAATGGAGCAACCAGAAAATATTTAATAACTCAACGAAGCCACATTCTTGTTGGTCTAAGGTTCTAAACTGAAAGTCCCAATAAGAAGATCTGTATTATAGTATTCCTCAAAACTACACAATAAGCCCAAATTATGATCGTGCAAGATATTTCTCTTCTTCCAGGTTAAGAAAAATTCATCTAATTTAGACCACTCAACTCCAAAGTTCATAGGTTACAACCTCAAATAACGATCAACGATCTAATCCATAAGAAACACGAGAAATCTATGTCCACCAAAATTTCCAATGACGTTAATGAAAACCTTTAATGGTGACACAACACTCATGCTAACACTTTAAACAATACTCTATGATCCCGAATATTCGCGATGCATCCATCCAATAAGCATCAGGTAAGAATCCTAAAGTAATATTATCAGTTACACTTAATTCGGATCGGTTCTAGACTAGGTACTAGGTATCCATCAAATAATATACTCTTACTACTCCAAAAGATTATTCAACTTTAAGTCCTCCAAATAATTAAGTAACCTATAACCAAGGTTCAAAATTTTAAGTACCAACCTAATTCGATTAATCGACAATTTGTCGTTCAAATCGATCCTCTATACTAAGATAGATAACAGAGTATAACTCACAATCCTCAACCTTGTAACAAGGGTTTACTACACCTCAAACATCTATATCCTTTCACGGGGTTCACTGAGACGGAAATCGATATAACCAAAGAATCTCAAGAGAAAGATGGTAAAATAGAAGAAATATATCGAAGATTAATCACAGAAATGGCAACAAGAATTTATAAGAGAAGAATTGGGAAAGGCAGAAGTAGGAAGAAAAGAATCAATGACTCTAGATGATAAAGACCTAAGACGAGAAAGGAAAGTTTGGACCTCTAAGGTTCACGAGGGGACCAAAAGGATTACTTCAGCTTCTTGTAGAGGAACGAGCACGCAAGTCTTGGGTCACTCAATCTGGATCTACTGCAACCTCATGGAACAGGAATCCATTCTCGATCATCCAACCTATAGCTTGAGCAAACTAAAGCTGAGCTGAAAGGTCACCGTCGGCATCTTTCTTGGAGCACCAAGTTGGCAACTCAAGTCGGCAGACGTTGGGAGTTCTAAGCAGGTCTTGTCCCGATCCGGAGCAGCATATCAGCATCTTGTTCTTTTCATCTTCTTCTCGATAAAAGAAACAAATATTCAATGTTAGTCATTGAGTTACAAGAAAAATAATCCTAACAGTTAAGTCCTTATTTTGGTTTCTACCAATCTCTCACTAATATTTCTTTAATGTTCAAATCATTTACGAGTATTTTTCCTAGAGTCAGGTGTAAGCGTCGGGAGCAACAATGCTCTGATACCAACTGTAATCTCCTAGAAATTCTAATGCAATACAGTGACGGAAACATTGTAGAGTGGGATTAAAGCACACTGACAAACTATATCTTATTAAAAGAAATGGTAAGTCAATACAAAGGCCCCTTTTTACAAAAGGGCTAAAAGTAAAATCTCCAAACGGTTTATACAAATCCATAAATAAACATGAATGAAAGAAGAGTAGGATCCACGCTACTCGCTAGCTCACACCCAAAACCCAGCAGCAAATACATGTCTCATGTTATAAACATAACAACCACGTCAGTGGGGAGTAACTTGGACGTTCTCCCAGCCATATAATATATATCACATGGAAAAATAATAGTATTATTATATCAAAATAATTAAAATGGAAAACGTTAATTGATATAATAAAAATAAGCTTTCGGAGAAAACTCAAAATATTGGAATAATAAAATCAGAACAAGTTTTCAGAAGAAAACTTCAAATATTTGCCAACCTGCAAACCAAAATATATCGATAATAATAAAAATATTCAAAATGGCGTTATAGAAATATTCAGTGTAGAAGGTCAGACTTTCACCAGGAGAATACTAAAAACTAGCTTCGAGAACCTAGTTCAAACAAATCAAACTTCGGTCTTTAACTAGGTGATGCGAATGCGGAAGCGGTTTAGATTAGGAAATGAAAGTCGGGTCGAAGGTTAATGTAACCTTGAGTGATGACGTGGATTTTGGAGTGAAATTGAACTAAGGTTAATATAACCTTGGTTCGTGGTTAAGGTCTTCCTGAATTTTGTGTTTTGTGGCACGTCTATTTTAGGAAAGAAAATACTTTGAATTACGTAAGGATTTTTGTGATGAAATAAAAGACAAACGTAACCAAAGATATTTAGCCCGAATTCGACCTTGAATTCGAAACTAATAACGTAGAGATTGGCGCACCACTTCCTCAACGCAATTTCGAAGTACTTTCTCGAAATATAAAACACAAGAGTTGATTTAAAATCAAAACGTTGCTGAAATTTTATTGCTTAATCATTGAATGCCTTATGCTAACATGGAACGTGGCTTTTATAGCCTTACACAAATATAATCTCGAATATATTTTACGAGATACTAATCAAATTAAAACTAGTAATTAATCTAGAGAATATAATATCTTATCCTAGGTATATCTTGAAATGATATTGAAGATATCATTATTATTCTTACTTCCTAATTAAAAGAAGATTGCCTCTTTATTTGGGTGGTAGATCTCACGCATATCTTCCATGGAATAAATATCAAATCAACCTTGATACTTATTCATTTTGTTGCCAAATATGAGAAGATTGTTCCTGATTATTTGGAGTAAGGATCACGCTTGATATCATCCACATATCCTCCATAATCTTTATTTTCTCTAATGCACCTAGACCATATTTGGGACATGGGTAAGCATGCACACGCCTAGCTTTATTGGGCTTGGTTCGAATACCCCGAGTGAGTGCATCGTCTCATTGTGGGCTTTGTTCGGTCCAAGCACAATCGGGTCGGGTTCGAGCTTACTCGTATCATCCCCTCCTTCTTCGAAAGGAATTGACCTCAATTCCGCAAGGCCATCATCGCTTAAGTACGGACTTAAGTCTCCTACATTGAATGTAGCGTGGACTCCATAGTCTCCCGGAAGCTCGATCTTGTAAGCATTGTCGTTTACTTTGTCAGCGACCTTGTATGGACCCTCGGCTCGCGGCATGAGCTTGTTCTTTCGTTTTCCCGGAAACCTTTCCTTGCGCAAGTGTAACCACACCAAGTCTCCGGGTTGAAATACCTTAGTCGGTCGGTTTTTGTTAGCTCGCCTTTGGTAGGTTTCGTTTACCACCTCAATTCTAGCTCGGACTTGATCATGTAGCTTTGTCATAGCCTTGACCTTGTCCTCCGCGTCCTTGTGAACAAATTCCCCTTTTGGGATAGGGAGTAACTCAATAGGCAAATACGGGTTGATCCCATAAACTACCTCGAAAGGAGAGTGCTTAGTTGCATAGGTGGGAGATCGATTATAAGCGAACTCCGCGTGTGCAAGCTTAAGGTCCCAGTCCTTCTGAGTTTTACTCACCAAACCACGGAGAATAGTCCCTAAGATACGGTTTGTCACTTCCGTTTGCCCATCAGTTTGAGGGTGATGCGAAGTGCTAAACAGTAGCTTAGTACCGACCTTTCTCCAGAGTGTGTTCCAAAAGTAACTCAGGAATTTTGAGTCACGATCGGACACAATAGTCTTCGGGACTCCATGTAAACGGACTATCTCGCGATAATACAAATCCGCGACATTACTAGCATCGTCCGTTTTATGGCAAGCCACGAAATGCGCCATCTTCGAAAATCTGTCAACGACCACCATAATTGCATCCCTTCCTCTTTGAGTACGAGGTAAGGCCACAATAAAGTCCATCGACACATCTTCCCATGGTCGTTCCGGAACTGGTAATGGCATGTAGGCTCCTGCTTTAAAGGAACTTTTCGCCATGTGACAAGTAACACACTTGCTTATGATGTTTTGGACATCACCAATCATTTTCGGCCAATGAAAATGCTCGTGTAAGATGTCGAGCGTCTTCTGGACCCCAAAATGTCCGGCTAAACCACCACCGTGTGCTTCGCGAATTAATAATTCACGAATTGGATGCTTCGGAACACAAAGTCGATTTCCCTTAAATAGGAAACCCTCTTGTATCGTGTATTCCTTGTATCCACCCCTTTGACATTCCTCGAATATCTCCCTTAGTTCATCATCAAGTACATAGGATTCTTTAATTAACTCGAACCCTAGTAACTTCACTTCGAGTGTGGTAAGTAGCGCATATCTCCGTGATAAAGCGTCAGCTACTACATTACTCTTGCCTTCTTTGTATTTTGATGAAAAATGGAATGATTGAAGGAATTCAACCCACTTTGCATGTCTCGGGTTGAGCTTTTGTTGCCCATGTATGTACTTGAGAGACTCGTGATCCGAGTGAAGTACAAAATGACTAGGGCGAAGGTAGTGACTCCAATGGTCAAGTGCTCGAACGATCGCGTAGAACTCTTTGTCGTATGTAGAGTAATTACAACGAGCGCCCCACAATTTCTCCGAAAAGTAAGCAATGGGTCGTTGAGCTTGGATTAAAACAGCCCCAATTCCCACGCCACTTGCGTCACACTCAACTTCGAACGGTTGAGAGAAGTCGGGTAGAGCGAGTATAGGTGCATTGCATAGCAACTCCTTGATCTTCTCGAACGCCTTTTGAGCTTGTTCGTTCCAATCAAACGCTCCTTTTTTCAAGCAACCCGTGATTGGGCTCATGACCGTGCTGAAATCACGAATAAACCGCCGGTAGAATGAAGCCAATCCATGGAATGATCGTACTTCAGTCACCGTACTAGGGGTAGGCCAAGAACGAATAGCCTCCACCTTTTCTTGATCTACGGCAACTCCATCCCGAGATACAACGTATCCAAGGAATATAACTTTGTCGACCAAGAATGAGCACTTCTCGGCTTTGCCGTATAGTTTTTGCATTCTTAGCGTTTCGAACACTTGTCTTAAGTGTTGTAGGTGCTCTTCAATGCCCTTGCTGTATACTAGGATATCGTCCAAGTACACGACCACGAACTTTCCAATGAAAGACTTTAGAACCTCGTTCATAAGCCTCATGAAAGTGCTTGGTGCATTAGTAAGGCCGAAAGGCATGACCAACCATTCATATAAACCATGTTTGGTTTTGAATGCGGTCTTCCATTCATCTCCTTCTCTCATTCGAATTTGGTGATAACCACTTCGAAGATCGATTTTGGAGAAGATGGTTGAGCCATGAAGTTCATCAAGCATATCATCGAGTCTCGGAATCGGGAATCGATATTTTATGGTGATGTTATTCACTGCTCTACTATCGATGCACATTCTCCATGTGCCATCTTTCTTAGGGACGAGTAAAGCTGGAACCGCGCACGGGCTCATACTTTCTCTTACGTACCCTCGTTCCATTAACTCCTCTATTTTTCGTTGGAGTTCTTTGGTTTCTTCGGGGTTACTCCGATAAGCCGCCTTGTTTGGTAACGGCGCGCCGGGTGCGAGATCAATTTGATGCTCGATTCCACGCAATGGAGGTAAACCCGCTGGTAAATCCTCTGGAAAAACATCGTCAAACTCACGCAATAGTGGTTTAACGCGTTCAACAGAGTCAAGGTTAGAGTAAACTTGGTCAAGGTTAATGTAACCTTGGTCAAGGTTATTCTCTCTTGAAACTGTGGACAGGTTAGATGCCACAAGCGCGTACACTTGCTCTCCTCTAGCCAAAACCTGCTCCACGTCTCTTTCACTAGCAAACATTGACAAACTCGGCTTGTTAGTACGATTAGAATGAATCGAACGAATCTCCTTCGGCGCCATAGGCCTTAGGACGACCTTCTTACCATCCACCATGAGTTCATGCTCGTTGCTTCGTCCTTTATGAAGGACATTGCGATCAAATTGCCATGGCCTGCCTAATAACATGTGACAAGCATCCATGGGAATAACGTCGCAAACCACCTCGTCCTTGTAAGGACCCATCGTAAAACCAACGCGGACTTGTTTAGTCACCTTAACTTGGTTCCCATCATCGAGCCAATGTAAGGTATAGGGTCTTGGATGTGGTGTGGTGGTTAGGGTTAATTTCTTAACCATGTCTTGTGAGGCGACGTTGGTACAACTCCCCCCATCAATAATCACATTACACCATTTGTCTTTGACCAAGCATTTAGTGTGGAAGATTTGGTCACGTTGTTCGGTCACAACCGGTTCAACAACGGTGTGCAAAGTACGACGTAAGACCAAAGACTCAACATGACTTGGTGCTACAAACTCGAGCACGTCATCCCCCTCTAACTCATCCCCATTCGTGACATATGATGGTTCATCCTCGTCACTAAAACCCTCCATCAATTCATCGCGATAGCTAATTGCCTCTCTTAATGTAATGACTCTTTTATTAGGACAATCGCTTTGAAAGTGGCCGAATCCTTGACACTTAAAACAACGGACCCTAGACATGTCTTTGGATTTAGTGTCTGTTTTAGGTGTTGTTTGGGTGGCAACTACGGATTTTGGGGTTTGACTTGAACTAGACCCTCCGAATTTATTGGGTGTTTCGGATTTTGTCCAAGTGTTTGTTTTAGTGGTTGGAGTAGTTCGTCGTTTTTGTTGGCCCTCTACTTTTAAACACAAAGAGCATAATAAATCAAACGACGCATAAGGATGTAAATCTACCACATCAGCTATGTTACGATTTAAACCCCTACAAAACCTAGCCATCTTTTGTTCCTCGAGTTCTTCTAACTCACACATTAAAGATGCCTTTTCGAACTCCTCAATATACGCACTAATTGACATGGTCCCTTGTTTCAATTCGGCTACCTTACGATATAAGTCGATTTTGTAACTTTTAGGAACATACCTCTTGCGTAACTTATTTTTGAGTTCCTCCCATGACCGGATCTTAGGCTTTTCCTCCCGTGCTCGCCTAGTCTTCATACTTTCGAACCATAGGGACGCACTTTTTGTTAGCCTCAAGATAGCATACTTGCAACGCTTCTCATCGGAGACATCCTTGAATTCGAACATCCTCTCGATTTGACGCTCCCAGTCCAAGTATTCTTCCGGATCTATCCCTCCCCCGAATTCAGGCAACTCCGTGACTTTGAATTCGTCATGGGGTTTGGGCACATCCACGAATCTCCTGGCACCTCCCCCAGGTCTGTTCTCGGGCATATTGCGCAAGGCACGGAGCAATTGTTGGATGAGATTGTCATCATTACTCCCTCCAGTATTGAAGCTGCTTGCGTCATTGTTGACATTGTTGTCGTTGATTTCGTTTTCTCCCATGTCGCTAAACACGGCTCTGATACCAAATGATGCGAATGCGGAAGCGGTTTAGATTAGGAAATGAAAGTCGGGTCGAAGGTTAATGTAACCTTGAGTGATGACGTAGATTTTGGAGTGAAATTGAACTAAGGTTAATATAACCTTGGTTCGTGGTTAAGGTCTTCCTGGATTTTGTGTTTTGTGGCACGTCTATTTTAGGAAAGAAAATACTTTGAATTACGTAAGGATTTTTGTGATGAAATAAAAGACAAACGTAACCAAAGATATTTAGCCCGAATTCGACCTTGAATTCGAGACTAATAACGTAGAGATTGGCGCACCACTTCCTCAACGCAATTTCGAAGTACTTTCTTGAAATATAAAACACAAGAGTTGATTTAAAATCAAAACGTTGCTGAAATTTTATTGCTTAATCATTGAATGCCTTATGCTAACATGGAACGTGGCTTTTATAGCCTTACACAAATATAATCTCGAATATATTTTACGAGATACTAATCAAATTAAAACTAGTAATTAATCTAGAGAATATAATATCTTATCCTAGGTATATCTTGAAATGATATTGAAGATATCATTATTATTCTTACTTCCTAATTAAAAGAAGATTGCCTCTTTATTTGGGTGGTAGATCTCACGCATATCTTCCATGGAATAAATATCAAATCAACCTTGATACTCATTCATTTTGTTGCCAAATATGAGAAGATTGTTCCTGATTATTTGGAGTAAGGATCACGCTTGATATCATCCACATATCCTCCATAATCTTTATTTTCTCTAATGCACCTAGACCATATTTGGGACATGGGTAAGCATGCACACGCCTAGCTTTATTGGGCTTGGTTCGAATACCCCGAGTGAGTGCATCGTCTCATTGTGGGCTTTGTTCGGTCCAAGCACAATCGGGTCGGGTTCGAGCTTACTCGTATCACTAGGCTACTCAACCATAATAGGACGGCGACTTATAAATGCGTGGCCCTAGTTTAAGACAATGCACACCCCTCCTGGGATTACCTGTCACCCAGTTCAACTTATGACGGCGACTTACTGCGAGGCCTAAGCTTAAGGTCAAAATGTACACAACTCCCGGGATACCTGTCACCCGGTTCAACAACTAATGTACCGATTCCTGATACACTACCCTTATAGTTGATGGCAAAACTGTAAACCCCAGATTATATTACTCTAACCCCACACTTGAATTTATTCCATAACTCCAAAACAGTCATTATCGATATTCAAGAGATATAATCATTATAAATAATATGGAGATGAATAAAATAAACAATTATATAAAAAGGTAAACTTTCTATAAATGAAAACTTACTAATTTTATAAACTTACTTAAAATAGAAATATTGTTATAGAAAATACGTAAGTTATTAAAATAAGTGAAATGTATAAAAATAGCATTTCTAACGAAATTAACATCTTATTATTATCGTCGTTATCGTAACTTTAATATATTTCTAAATTCATTACTCAAAATATAAATAAAATATAACACGTCAATATATATAGTATTTTATAAATAATTAAGAAATCGAGTTAAAACTATAAATTTTCAAAAAGGAGATGTTCCGGTCACGGAAACAATTCACCCGGCCTAGGATCCGGGCAGTATAATTGAATTAACGATGAACAATTGATCGTTTGATTCTCTTGGTCTCCCCTTCCTCTCACTCCCTGGATCGGACCTTCCCGGCGGAAACGGCCTGCTCCCTGCACAATGAACGCACAGGGCCTCGGAGGTTATCCGAGGAAACCCTCTCCGATGCCTAAGTCAGTCCGTGAAATTGCCTTTACGAACCTAGCTCGTGAGGAACTAGGTGGCGTTTTTAGGAGTAAGAGTCTAGAGAGAGAAAATCCAACCCCTCTCATGTGGGAAATGGGGAGGTATTTATACCTTCCCACAAGAGAGAGAAGGGGAAGAGGAATGGTTGGGTAGAGAAGTGACAAGTGGCGGCTTCTCATCCATCCATTCCCAATTACCTTAGGCAAAATGACGAGAGGGCCCCTGGGGGTCCTGACCCTGTCGGCCATGGATTTTCCCAGGGCTGACAGCCTTCAGGCAGGGAGCTGCCAAGTTCCAACAGGCTGGGTTGGCCTGTGCTCTCAGCAGCTGACGGCCAACCTTAGCGTTTTATGCTTGTTCTAATTTCTTGCTAGGGGCTGGTCTTTCAACTCCTTGACAGGGACCGTTTCGGGGCCTGCCTAGCAGGCGGCTGATTGACAGGCGGCCCACCCCAATCAATTGGCCTTCGTCAGTAGGAGGGAAGTGAGACTTCTCTTCTGCTGGCGACTCTTGCTTGGAGGGGGGTTGACTTCTATGTCTGTTGCAGCATTTAATGTTTCGCGCTTTCCCAAGGAACTTTGCACTGCTCCTGTCAGGTATGCAAAGAGGTGAGAGCACTTTTGTAATGATTGCCCTTCTCTTCTGGGCGGATTTTGGGGAACCGTGAAGAGTTCCTGATTGGTGGCTCTCCTCCCAGTGTGGTTGGAGCGTTCATTAATGCCGCGCTTTCTTTTGTATAAAATCCTTAGTTTCCTTTATCATTTGTGTTTCATCCCATCTTCAATCTTTCCATTTTCTTTGTTTTAAACATGGCTTGGATCAGGAAAAGCGTACTTCGCCGTGGGGTCAGACATGTTTCCTTCATTTTTAGAGGGTTTTGGAGGCTCCGATATGCACGGGCCGCTTACTTAGTTGTTCGCAGGAGTCACTGTTCACAACTTCGCTTCCGCCGGAGGGGTCAGAAGGCCTACATTAGGATGAGCAAACGCCCTAGGAGGTCCTCGCCTCCTGCTACGCCTAGGTTTAGGCGCTGCTCCCAGGGAGGGGGCTGTTATGATAGGGGGTGTCATGAGTGTTTTCCATGGCTGCACCCTGAACAATTCGGCCCCAACTCTGACACCGATTCCTCCCTGGCGTTGGGTCCTTCTTCGCCTGTGAAGAAGACAGGCTGTCGCACCTGCGACGAGTCCCGAGCTGTTCCCTTTGGAAGGGACTGGGAAGACAGCAGCCATGACTCTGATGACAGCGAGGGTCTTGGCTGCCTGAGCGACAGGGACGGAGACGGGGCTTCTGATGACCCCTTTCAGGGTTCCCCAAGCTGGGACTGGGGTTCGGCTCTCGGGAGTCCAGGCAGCCCTGGGGATTATTCCCCAGATTTGGGAGATGACTAGGCCTGCGTGGCAGGGCTTTTGATTTCTGTCAGGCTGGAACTTTTTGGGCCTTATGTATTTTTCTTTCATATCCGTCCTACGATGTAGCTTTCCTCTGTAGGGTTTTAATGAAATGAATATTTTGTGCATTTGAATTTCTAATATGAGTTATTATTTTTTTTATTATTATTATTATTTTACTTTATTTTATTTTATTTTTTTGAATGCGGTCGTTGATTGACCTTTCTCTCTGACGTTTTCGTTTACCGAGGCTCTTCTTGAAAAAGGTGAGCAATTGGTGTTCAGTATGTGACACGTGGACGATCCTCGAAGGTTTTGTCAGGGAATTCGCCTTTCGAACTTCTTTGGGCTTTATATAAACCTTTCTCCCCCTTCATTCTCTTCTTTTACTCTTCTTGATACCTTACTCCCCATAACACTTCTTGAATCTCCTTCATTGACCGAGCATTCTCTTTTCGAGGAGCAAGGATCACTTCTTGTCGCTGTCTCTGGCAACTTCACCGGCGTCCTTAGGTTAGAACTTTCGAAACTCTCGCCTCTTTTCTTCCCTTCTATAGCCTAAATGTCGCGAGTCCGTCCCCTTTCCTTTGATTCTTTGCTCGGAAGAACTGGCGGCGGCGACGGTAGCCGTCATGACGTTGCTTCTTCCTCCGGGGTTGGCCCCAGGGGGGAAGACGATCACAGGGGAGAGGGTGCTGAGTCACCCGACCCAGCTCCCTTTGATGTGATTGATTCTGATGACGAGGCCCTGGAGGTGGACCCTGCCAGGGTGGCCGGTCCTCTTATCCGCAGGGAGAGAGGGAGGACCTACTTTTTGGACAAAGAAAAATATGTGGTTCCCTTACAGACCTATCCCGAGGCTAAGAATAGGGACCTGATCTTGGAATGTAACGCGGCTGAGGCCATCGAGCAGTTTTATAATTTTGGGGAGGGGTACATAGTGGTGATCCCTGGGGAAAAAGACACAGTGTGCTGTCCCCCAGAAGGGTGTGTAGCCGTCTTCCATAAGGCCCTAGAATTCGGCCTGCGATTCCCGTTGCATCCCTTCCTGGAGGAAACTTTCAGGAGGATGAACGTCGCCATCGCTCAGTTAACTGCAACGGCCATTAGGGCATTAGTGGCCTACACCTGGACCTGCCTGTTCCATGGCGAGGGGCCTTACATCGACGCCCTTCGCTTTATGGTTGGCCTCCAAATGGTGTCTTCATCTGGGGGGGATGGCTCCCCTGGTTACTGGTCTCTGCTGAGACAGAAAAAGTACGCCTTGGTCTGGCCGGCCATGAGCAGTCTCAAAGACTGGAAAAATAATTTCATATATGTCCATAGTGCGTCGGGGTGGAAAATTCCTAGACATTTTAGGAACCATGTCCATACCCGCATGGAGACGCGTGAGGAGTATCACCCTCGCGTTGGGGGGAAGGCTCTGGAAGTCAGGCTGAGCGAGAAGGAGAAGATTTTGATAAAAAAGTTTGAGATCGTGACGGATAAACATGGGAACTTTTGCCCTGTTTTCTGGCTCCCTCATGCGGAGCTCATCACGACAGACGAGTACCTGCTTCCCCTGGGCCTGATTCGTGGCCTTGAAGGTAGTTCTAGGGTTTTCTTGTTGTCACGATTTTCCAGGGATTTTATTTCTCCCTGCTTTTTAGATGACCGCCTTTCCTTTCCTGCAGATTCCTACACTTGGAGCTGGACCAAGAAGCAGGTCAGAAGGCTAGGCTTGAGCGAGGAATTGCACGTTCTTTCAAAGCGTCCCTCTCTTCCACCAAATTTTAGGAAAGGAAGTAAGGCCCTCATGAAGCTTGTGAAAGACTTTGCCACTGGTCGAAGATTACCTCTCCCTCCCGGCTGCCTTCGTCGAAGCCGGCGACTCCTACTCCCAGCATTCATGAGGGGGAAGCGGAGGTTACTTCAGGAGCTACTCCTTCCCCTGGTCAAAAACAGGGTGCTTCTCCGGCTGGCCCTCGGATCTCGCAGGGAACGCAGCCTGGAGATTCTGAGGAGACTGGGGAGAGTGTTCCCTTGGAAACGAGGAGGAAAAGGGAGAGGGAGCCTCCTAGTGCTGACGTGGTGGACCTGGAGGCGGATGTCTCCACCCCTGAGGCGAAACGCCCTGCACGTGAGCCCTCTAGCATTCCCTTCCCAAAGGAAAATGTGGAGTTCCACTACACGGCTGGTGATAGTGTGGATGTATCGGGCCTGCTTTCTGACTCTGGGGCTGTCTTGGCCGACTGCCTTACAAAGATGGTGACTTCCACTTCTCATCAAGTGCTTCAATATATCCAGCGTACCTCAAAGGTTATGTTGGCATCTGCGGAACTGGCGGCTCTCAGCCGCCTGAGTGATGAGGAGCTAACAGTTATCCCTGGGGCTCCTCCTCCCGACCGCCTGGCCATGATAGAGAGGGACGTCTCCTTGATAAGCTCCTTAAAAGACAAAATGACAAGGCAAGAGGGGGAGTTGGAAGAGGCCAAGAAGCAGGCTGATCGATGGAGGCTGCAGGGGGAAATGGCTGTGAAGGAGGTTTCCAAGATAGAGGCCGAACTGAAGGAGAGCCGGCAATCGTTGGATCGTGCCAATCTATCTTTGGCCGAGATGGGGCACTTGAAGGGGAGAGTGACTGTCCTGGAGGAGCAGCTGTCACAGGCAAAGTCGGCTTTTGAACAGGCCAAGGGGGAATGGACGAAAGAGAAAGAGACCCTGGCTGCGGAGACTGAGGAAGCGGTGGGTGCCAGCTTCGTGAGCGGCGCCAACTCCTCTCTGGAATTGGTGATGGAGGTGATAGGGGAGATGTTCCCTACTTTTGACGAGGACGCTTTCCGGAGCCTCTATTCCGCCAAGGATGAAGCCCGGGTGATCAGGCAGCCTGAGGCAGACGCCAATGCTCACCAGGATGCTGCGTGACGCCCCTTCTCTTTTACGAAAGCTTTTATTTTCTCGTACTGAACCAGTGTTCATGGCTATTCTGTAATATTTTGCTACTCGGTTTTTTTCTCCGACTTTGTAAAGATCTTTCCACCCTTCGTGGGTCTTGTTCTGTGGGATATTCCTTCCATTTTATGGCAAACTGTTTTAAAATTCAGGGGTTCTTTTCTTATTTGCTTAACCGCCTGCCATAGCATGCCCCTGGTTTTTGATCAAAAGCCCAGAGGGCCGCGCCCTGCCTGCCCAGGGGTAAGCGGGGCGGCCTTTGCATTTTTTATACAAGGTTGGGGGGCCTGCCCCCAGTCCTTGTTAGCCTGGCCTATCCCTGGCTTTTCGTTCAAAGTCCAGGGGGCCTGCCCCCTGCCTGCCTGGAGGTAAACAGGGTGGCTCTTGTGTTTTTTATACAAGGTTGGGGGGCCGGCCCCCAGTCCTTGTTAGCCTGGCCTGTCCCTGGCTTTTCGTTCAAAGTCCAGGGGGCCTGCCCCCTGCTCGCCCAGAGGTGAGCAGGGTGGCTTTTGCGTTTTTTATACAAGGTTGGGGGGCCTGCCCCCAGTCCTTGTTAGCCTGGCCTATCCCTGGCTTTTCGTTCAAAGTGCAGGGGGGCCTGCCCCCTGCCTGCCTGGAGGTAAGCAGGGTGGCTCTTGTGTTTTTTATACAAGGTTGGGGGGCCTGCCCCCAGTCCTTGTTAGCCTGGCCTGTCCCTGGCTTTTCGTTCAAAGTCCAGGGGGCCTGCCCCCTGCTCGCCCAGAGGTGAGCAGGGTGGCTTTTGCGTTTTTTATACAAGGTTGGGGGGCCTGCCCCCAGTCCTTGTCAGCTTGGCCTGTCCCTGGCTTTTCGTTCAAAGTCCAGGGGGCCTGCCCCCTGCTCGCCCAGAGGTGAGCAGGGTGGCTCTTGCGTTTTTTTTATACAAGGTTGGGGGGCCTGTCCCCAGTCCTTGTCAGCTTGGCCTGTCCCTGGCTTTTCGTTCAAAGTCCAGGGGGCCTGCCCCCTGCTTGCCCAGAGGTAAGCAGGGTAGCCTCTGATTTGCGTTGGGGGGGTTCATTTTACCCAATTTTGGCAACAGGGGGGCCTCCCCCTATTGCCCCCTGCTCGTTTGTGTGTGAAAGACGCGAGTGTGAACAGGCAACGAGTATAAATCTGTATCTTCTCATTTCTCTTAAAATTTTCTTTTTGACATTGGGGTGGTCGGAGCCGTCGACATTTTTGATCGTCCTCCGCGCTTTTTTTTTTAGTGAAAGTAAAAGCTGCCTGTATTCTTGTTCAGACGTAATATTTCTTTAGTGTGTCTGCATTCCAGTGAGCGCTTAGCTCTTGTCCCTCTAGATTGGCTATCCTGTATGTGCCTGGCCCCAGAACCTGAGTTACTTGGTATGGGCCCTCCCAATTGGCACTCAGCTTTCCATGCTCTCTTGACTTCCCAATCGCCTGTGTCTTTCTCAGAACCAGCTCGCCCATCTGAAAACTCCTCTGTCGGACCTTGCTGTTGAAAGCTTTCCTCATTCGCTGCTGGTAGGCAGCGATGTTGGTACTGGCTCCCTCTCTTAGCTCATTTACCAGGTCCAAGGCTTCAACCATTGCAGCTTCGTTTTCAACCTGGTCGTACTGCAGGGAGCGCAGAGTGGGGATTCTTGTCTCAATTGGCAATAAAGCCTCTGCTCCATATACCAGGCCAAATGGGGTCTGGCCTGTAGACTCCTTTCTGGTAGTTCGGATGGACCAAAGTATACTGGGGAGTTCGTCGGCCCACCTACCTTTGCAGTCATCCACCATTTTCTTCAGGCCGCTTAGGATTTGTTTGTTGGCTGCTTCTGCCTGCCCGTTGGTTTGAGGATGACAGACAGCTGAGTAGGCGACTGAAATGTTATGGCTTTCTAGCCAGATTCTCAGCGGATCGTTATCGAATTGCCTGCCATGGTCAAATACCAACATCTTTGGCAGACCGAATCTGGTGATGATGTTTCGCCAGATTACTTTCCTGACCGCCGGTTCAGTGATGTTGGGTACTGCTTCGGCCTCCACCCACTTGGTGAAGTAGTCTATGGCGACAATTAAGAATTTTCTGCCTCCTGTGGCCACCGTGAAGGGTCCCAGAATGTCCATCCCCCATTGAGCGAAGGGGATGGGGGATAGGATTGGCCTGAGCTCCTGGGCTAGGGCATGGATTGATGGGGCAAAGAGTTGGCATTTCCTGCATTTCTGGGTCAGGCTCTTGGCATCCGCCAGCATGGTAGGCCAGTAGTAGCCTGCCCTGAGGGCTTTGTGGGCCAGTGCTTTCCCACCAATGTGGTGTCCACATATCCCTGAGTGGATATCCTCTAACACTTCAGTGGCCTGATCTGCTCGCAGACATTTGAGCAGCGGATGAGTAAAAGACTTTTTGTAAGGCTCTTCATTAATGAGTATGAACCAGGCTGCTTTAGCCTGCGTCTTCCTTTTTTGTAATGAATCTGATGGTAAGATACCATGTTTCTTGTACTGGATGAAGGGAGTCATCCAGCTTTCTGGTTCTTCTTCCACAGTATTAACCGCCTGACAGGGGTTAGTGGATTTCTCGTGCAAAACGTCGACCCATACTGATCTCCGGATGTCCTGCAGACTGGAGCTTGCCAGTTTTGACAGGGCGTCTGCTCTGTTGTTCTGGGATCGGGGGATCTGTTTGACCTCGTAAGATTTTAGGCCGGATAACTCTCCCTTCACCATCTCCAGGTATGCGGCCATTGCTTGGTCCCTTGCTTCGTATTCTCCATTGATTTGGTTGGCAATGAGCTGGGAGTCTGTCGCTAGGACAATTCGTTCCTCTCCAGCGGCTTTAGCTAGCCTGATGCCTGCGAGTACTGCTTCGTACTCTGCTTCATTGTTTGATGCTGGGAAAACAAATCTGAGAGCATGCTCAAAATCAGTCCCTTCTGGGCTGGTTAGCACGACGCCTGCGCCTGCGCCATTGGCTGTTGAGGATCCGTAAGTATACACGATCCATTCCTGGGCAGGGGCTTCTTCCTCCCCTGCATGGGAGCACTCAGCCAGAAAATCTGCCAAGGCCTGGGCTTTGATGGCCGTTCTCGGCTGGTAAGATATACCTAGTCCACTCAGCTCAATTGCCCACTTCAACAATCTCCCTGATTTTTCGAATTTTTCCAACACCTTTTCCAGGGGTTGGTCGGTGAGGACTACGACTGGATGCGCATCAAAGTAAGGTCTGAGCTTCCTGGCAGCAACTATGACCGCGTAGGCGGCCTTTTCAACCATCGGATAATTCTTCTCAGCTGCCCCCAGCGCATGACTTACAAATTATATAGGCTGCTGGGCGCCTGCCTCTTCTCGTAGGATGACTGCGCTGACAGTTATATTGGTCACTGCAATGTAGAGAAAAAGTTTTTCTCCTGCTACTGGTCTTGCCAGGGTAGGGAGCCTCTTAAGATGGTCCTTCAGTTGCTCGAAGGCCTCTTTCTGCTCGTTCTCCCACTTGAACTGTTTGTTTCCTTTCAGTATCTTGAAAAAAGGAGTGGCTTTGTCTGCTGATCGGGCAACGAATCGTGCCAAGGCGGCCATTCGACCCGTCAGGCGCTGGATGTCTCTAATGGTCTTGGGCTCAGGGAAGTCTAGAACCGCCTGAACTTTTTCAGGGTTGGCATCTATACCCCGAGAACTGACCAAGAACCCCAGGAATTTTCCGGAGCGGACTCCAAACGTGCACTTTTTCGGATTTAGTTTCATTTTGTAAGCGCGCAGGGAACTGAAGGTTTCCTGCAAGTCTGTCAGGTGTTCTCTGTCTTCCCTGCTTTTTACGATGGCATCATCAACGTAAGCCTCGATGTTTCTGCCTTTTTGTTTCTCAAACACTTTATCAACCAACTGCTGGTACGTAGCCCCTGCATTTTTGAGCCCGAAGGGCATCATCTTGTACATGTAAGTGCCCGAACTAGTGATGAACGCACACTTCACCCTATCCGGCTGCCACAAGTACACTTGGTGATACCCTGAAAAGGCGTCTAAGAAGCTCAGCATGGTATAGCCACTGGTGGCATCTACCAGTTGATCGATCCGAGGGAGCGGATAGCAGTCTTTCGGGCAGGCCTTGTTCAGGTTCGTAAAGTCGACGCACATTCTCCATGCGCCTGACGATTTTTTGACCATGACAACGTTTGCCAGCCATTCTGGGTAGTCGCAGACTTCAATAAAGTCTGCTTTCAAGAGTTTGTCAATTTCTTCCTTGATTGCTGCATCTTTTTCTGCAGACATGTTTCGTTTCTTCTGTTTTACAGGGCGAGCTTCCATGCTTACATTCAGCTTGTGAACGATGCATAATGGATCAACGCCAGGCATCTCGTCTGCAGAATAGGCAAATACGTCTTTGTTCTCCTTCAGTAGTTTGACCAGTTCGGCCTGGTAGGATTCCTCCAGGCCTGCTCCTACCAGGACCTGTCTTCCAGGCTCCAAGTCTACCAGCATACTTTCGCCCCCTGGCTCCAGGCGGTCAGGCGCCGGGTGCTCGACTAGGACTTCACCTTCTCTGCAGGGGGAACTGTCGGCTTTTCTTTTTCCTTTTCTGTCTCTCTCGTGCTCTTGCAGGGCCACGGAGTAGCATTGTCTGGCTGACTCTTGGTCCCCACGCACCTTCCCTTCCAACCCGAAGTCAGTGACATACGCGATGGTGAGAGCTCTGATGGAGATGGCCGCCTCGATTTCGTCCAGAGTGGCCCTGCCAATCAGGGCGTTGTAGGCAGATCTTGCGTCCACAACAACAAAGGTTGCTCTGACATTTCTGGCTGTAGAGCCTTCCCCGAAGGTTACAGGCAAGTCGATGACTCCCATGGGCAGCACGCCCGCCCCACTGAACCTATACAGCGATCCGGGAGCAGGCCGCAGGTGCCTTTTTTCCAGGCCCATTTTTTCGAAGGCGTCCTTGTACAATAGATTTGTGTACGCGCCTGTGTCTACCATACACCTTCGCACAATATGGTTGCTGATCTCTAGGGACAGCACCAAAGGATCACTGTGCGGATATACCACGCGTCCTGCATCATCAGGGGTGATGCTTAATGTCACTCCCCTTGGACTCCCTGCTTTCTCAGCGTAGCAGATCTGGTTCCTTAGCTCGCGCATTTGTCTTTTTTGGCCTCTTCGACTGAGCTGGCCTTCGGTGCCCCCTGAAATTACATGGATCACCATGCGGTTTTGCACTGATCCTTCGGGTTTTTCAGACACTTCCTTCTGAGACTTATTTTTAGCTGCGTAGTTGGCCAACCATCCGTTCCTGATTAATTTCTCAATTTCGTCCTTCAGGTGACGGCATTCTTCGGTGGTGTGGCCTATACAGTCGTGGAAAGTGCAGAATTTCTTGGGGTCGCCTTTTGGGCTGCGAGGTTTGTTTGAGCGGTTCCATTTGGCAGTTTCTTTTTCCAGTTCGAAGATTTCCGCCCTGGATTTGTTCAGAGCGGTGTAACTGTCGAATCTGGGTTGGTAGACTGGGCGCTCCTTCTTGGGAGTGTCTCCCTCTTCCCTTTGCTTGCCTGGCTCACTTCTGCCCCTTCCACCCTGCGGTCCCCCTTGAGGCTTTGTTTGGCCTGCAGGGGTATCCGTCAGGCCGTGGAACTCCTCCTGCAGAATGAACCCTTCAGCAATCTTTCTGGCCATGGCCAAGGTTTCTGGCTGGGCCCTGATCATCTGGTTTTTCATTTCCCCTGGAAGTAGGGAGATTGTCAGGGCGTAGGCGGCAGTAGAATCATCGATCTCCCTGACCTGTTGGTAGGATAGATCAAATCTTCTCATGTACTCTCTCACACTCTCACCCTTTTTCTGTTTCAGGGTCATGAGATCGAAACGGGTAAGGCGTCTTCTCTTGTTTCCGGCATACTGTTCGAGGAAAATTTCAGCCAACTCTATGAAGAACCTGATTGAGCCCTGGCGGAGGTCTCTGAACCATCCCTGCGCGAGCCCCACCAGGGTGGTAGGGAAAACTTTGCACCATATGGCATCATCTACGTCATACATGCCCATGTGGCTCTCAAAGGCTGCCAGGTGGTCTTCAGGGTCTGTCGTCCCGTCAAATTTGATGGTGGGCATTTTGATTTTTGGAATGGGGTACTCTTGTACCTCAGGGTGCAACGGGGTTTTCGTGGGCCTGCCCACCAGTCGTGACCTGCTTTCCCCAGACTGGTTACCGTGAGAATCCCATTGTTTATGGGTCGGTTTCCTCGCACTGGGGGAGCGGTGCCTTGGTGGTGGCCTGCTTGCCGCTTCATCCTCTGTTTCCGGGGAGATCTGCCTGGGCCTCTTCCTCTGAGAGTGGCAGAGGTTTTCACCCTGATGGTGCCTGGACTCGAGCGGTTGTCCCCGGTTGAGCCGGGATTGCAGGCTTTGGGATAAGCCGGGGGCCGACTGTTCTTTGGCTGCAGGTGTTAGCCTGGAGAAAACTCCACCCGGCCTTTCCCCTAAGCGTTTCGACATGGGCTCCCTGGGCCTCATGCGCTCCTGTAATCCTTGAGATAGGCCTCTCTGTCCTCCAGACGCCGATTCTGTTGTGTGAATGGAGAACGCCTGCTGGACAGGTGGCTCTGGATTGCCAGTAGTAATGCGCCTCTGCGCATGCGTATACATTTGAGCTGTTCTTCTCGCTTTTCTCTGAGCATTTCTGGCGGCGGTCCGCCTTGTGCCCCCGGCCTCGTCCCTGCTGACTGGGGACGGTTGCCTGGGAGCCGACGCGACCCTGCCCACCAAGTCCTCAGGTGTGAATTCCTGATTCAGCATCGCAGAGAAGAACGCGGCCGCCTGTGCCATCTGAGCTGGGGTCAGATTGAGAGCACGCCCTGGGTGTGTCCCCAACTCAGGTGTCACAGCAGTGTTTGATCCATCGAGGGGATTGGTTCCCCCTACCGCTAGGATCGTGGCAGGAGGAACCCTCTCCGACTGCGGCATACCATACAGGAGGGTCACCGGCGGGACCGTCGGACCCGCTCCTGCACTGGCATCACCGATTTCTGGCATGATTGTGTTTATTTTTGTGATTATGAGTGGTTGATTTTAGTGGGTAACTCGTGAGCACAACCGTAAGTTCCCCACAGACGGCGCCAAATTGTTCCGGTCACGGAAACAATTCACCCGGCCTAGGATCCGGGCAGTATAATTGAATTAACGGTGAACAATTGATCGTTTGATTCTCTTGGTCTCCCCTTCCTCTCACTCCCTGGATCGGACCTTCCCGGCGGAAACGGCCTGCTCCCTGCACAATGAACGCACAGGGCCTCGGAGGTTATCCGAGGAAACCCTCTCCGATGCCTAAGTCAGTCCGTGAAATTGCCTTTACGAACCTAGCTCGTGAGGAACTAGGTGGCGTTTTTAGGAGTAAGAGTCTGGAGAGAGAAAATCCAACCCCTCTCATGTGGGAAATGGGGAGGTATTTATACCTTCCCACAAGAGAGAGAAGGGGAAGAGGAATAGTTGGGTAGAGAAGTGACAAGTGGCGGCTTCTCATCCATCCATTCCCAATTACCTTAGGCAAAATGACGAGAGGGCCGCTGGGGGTCCTGACCCTGTCGGCCAGGGATTTTCCCAGGGCTGACAGCCTTCAGGCAGGGAGCTGCGAAGTTCCAACAGGCTGGGTTGGCATGTGCTCTCAGCAGCTGACGGCCAACCTTAGCGTTTTATGCTTGTTCTAATTTCTTGCTAGGGGCTGGTCTTTCAACTCCTCGACAGGGACCGTTTCGGGGCCTGCCTAGCAGGCGGCTGATTGACAGGCGGCCCACCCCAATCAGGAGATATTTTAAGAAAAACGATATACAAATTAATTGAGTCAACGAGTTTTATAAATGAAATGAGAGTTACAAATATTTCAAATTATTTTTAATAAATAGCTTCTATTAATAAATAATACGGATTTTAATAAAAATAGTCAATCGGAAATTATTAGTGAAAATAGTCTCGACTAAATATATATTTAAAACAAAATCGACCATTTTCTCATTTATTAATATAAGTCGTAAAATGAAATTAATTTATTAAACGAGTTTATAAATCTCGATTATATAATATAAAAATACGATTTTGAGTTAAAAATTATAAATTAACGAAATATGAAGAAAATATGAAATCGTTATTATTTAGTTACTAGTGTCACGATAACCAACAAAATATTATAACGATCGTAAATAATTAAATTTACTGCCGATTTATAAAACGATATCGAAAGTCGTAAAACATTTATAAGGCATACGATTTAAAATAATATAATTAGCAATAATAAATAGCCAAAATTAGAAAACCGAAGTTAAAATATTTACTACATACTACTACTCAAACATACGATATAAAATCGAGTAACGTCCTAAAGTTACCTGGAGCCGATAACCGAGCGATCACGTACTTGCCTTCCCCGATTAGACCAAGCTCGAACCTTAGACTAGAAAGCCGATTCAATAAAACCCCGAGGCCTTCACGAAACAAAAAAGAATGGGATTTGGATAAGGAGAATACGGAGAAGGGGAAAGAAGAGAACGAGGAAAAGAAAAGGGACACGAATAGAAGAACAATAATAGTAGCGGCAATCGATAGAGAATAGAAGAGGCAACAAGGATACGAATCGTAATTATACGACAATCAGCAAGGGAGAAAAAAAAATTCGCCGAATTAAAGAGAGATGTAAAAAACTGGTCCAAAATCGAGGAGGAAACGATAACTATATATTAGAAACGTAAAACAGGCCAAACGACAAGAAGAAATAGCAGCAACAGATCAGTAACAAGCAGCAGCAGTACGGAACTGGAACAGTGATGTTAAACATCACAGGTAGCAACGATACGAGCAACACATCAGTGATGGAACGACAGCAAAACGTATAATAGCAGTACCAGACACAGCAGCAACGACACGACAGAACCGAAGAAACAAAAAGAAGAGGAAGAAGAAGAAGAAGAAGATGAAGAAAAAGACGACAGCAGCACTCGAAGAACAAAAACAATGACACCATCAATCACATCAGCGAGCAGCAGCAGCAGCACAAGACAACATTCAGACACGACAAAAGACAAAACCGGATCAGCAAAGTCGACAGAAACTGCAGTAGCAAACAGAGGACGAAAAAGAAAAGAAGAAGAAGAAAACGGAGGAGTAGAGAAGTAAGGGGAAGAAGGGTCGAAAATAAAACAACAGCAGCGCAGTAATAGAACAGCAGCAGCAACGCAAAAGAAGAAGAAGAAGGAGAAAAGGAAAAGAACAGCAACAGCGGCAACAACACGCAACAACACGCAGTAGCAAAAGAAGAAGAGGAAGAGGAGAACGGGATTACCTATCCGAATCAGACGATACCGGAACCGACCTCAGAGCCGAGAAAAACAGCAGCAATCAAGGCAGCAGCGTAGCAGCAGCAGCAAACAGACGCAGACCGAGGACGAAGAAGGGAAGCGTTGATGGAAAGCAGAGAGGAAGGAGATGAAAAGGAGGAATGAATGAAGACAGTGTAGCGGAGAAAAAGAAATGAGAATGAAGGGGAGCGTAAGTTATGAAAACCAATAAAAAAAGAAGGTGAAGGGAGGTGAATGTAAGTGAAGCGGTGGAAGTACAAGAGAAAATAGGCTGAACGTTAAGTGGGAGAAAAAAAATGAATAAGCTGCAATTAAGTGGGTAAAAACAAAGATATATATTAATTAAATGAATCGTGTAGAAGATGAATTCCGTAACGAATTAAGTTGACTGACCACGAAACGAAATAAAACGGGTTAACAAAAATTAATAAATAATCGGACCGTTAAATAAAATGAGTAAATCAAATATTCGAGACAGAAACGAAATTGTTAAAAATAAATAATTAGACGATGAAATAGTATCTCCCAAAAAAATAATAATTTCTCGATGAAGTGTGTGGACATGACATAGGTCCACCCCGACGCGGCCACGCGCGGGTTTGGGGAGGCGAATGAATCTCCATGAGATGGTCAAATGGAAATTTAAATCGAAGTCGGAGTCGCCACCGAATTTTATGGTTATTCGGAACCGTTCGAGCCCACTCTATGTCGTAGTGGGCCGTGTACAAAATACAGCCCATTTCCGATGTCAGAGTTTATTGGCCTCGTCCCTTTGCATATCGATATAGATGCCGACTGGAGCGGTTAATCGTATATTGAATGACTATCGTTGCCAATGGTTTCGGACATCCGGAAACCATGGTTCTGAGTAAGGGGTGAGGGTACGTGTTGGGAAGTTCACTAAGAACACCCAACCCCGCCCGCACATTAGCGGCCTCTACTAGGATATCGAATGACGTTTTAATGCGTGCGTTAGTTGAACGATGAATGATATGCAAACATTGTTTTCCTAAGCATGTGAGAAATTGAACGAGTTTCTAAGTCGGTTTAATGTATGAAAAATCTAACGTCAAAGTTGAATTTTAGCATGTGAGATTCGTTTTAGTATAATAAAACAAATGAAATAAAAGGATGAATTTGCTACAAAAGATGAACAAACGAGTTAGTATCGATTTGTAAATAATAGCAAGAAATAAATATGCGAAATCGAGAAAAATCGAAATCTGAAAAATATTGTTAAAAAGACGTTGTTTTGTATAAAAAACGATGTTCGAAAATAACAAAAAAGACGAAAGACACGCCGAGACAGCCGGCCGCGCGGCTCTCCCGGGTCGCCGGCGAGTCGCGTGGCGGCCTGTTTCGAGAACGGTTTTTTTGAAAACTCGATGTTTTTATTAAATCGCGTATGAATATTGCATGATTCGTACTCGACTTAATATTATAGATATTCGTTATATTCGATAGTTGACTACGAAATCAATATCAAATACTCGGAATAGTTTTGGAAAAGATGTAAATTTTAGAAATCGTTTCGTAGAATAAATAATAAAACGAACGAAAAAGTTGAAAAAAGGAGCGCGGGTTTCAGACTCGTATGCGAGTCGCCTGTGAGGGGCGCGACTCGCGTGCGGGCCTGTCCCGTTTTCGCTCGTTGTTCAAAAATTGTTATTTTTGATAAATCGCGTACAAAATATGAATTAATTTGTATTCGATTTGTGTTTTCGATATTCGTCATACTCGATATTCGATTACGAAATCGATATCGAATATTTGGAATGAATTAAAAAAAGGTTTTGTAAAATCGCTTAAAAAAAAGAGTTTAAAAAAAGATGTAACGATTTTGACATCGTCGAGATCTTGATATAATTCTTTTTTATACGATATTCGATTATAGAAAAAATCGATATCGTATGTTTAAGAATATTTGTTATGAAAATAGTTTTTCGTTAATAACGATATTAGAGAAAAAAATAAAAAAACGACTCTTGACCCATAAGGAAAACGGACGAAGAGAAGGGAGAAGAAGAAAGGAGAAATCGGGTTTGATACACCCTCAACCTACATGCTTTTGTTGACTCGGATCGGGGCTCGTCGGAATGTGTCTAGGCACGGGAGCGTCGAGTGATGTTTGGTTCGGCTAGGGGGTTCGGTTTGGACGAGACGGGTAAAGGGTGTCGGGAATCGGACCGGTTTCCTTCGGGTTTGTATTATCGGTTTCTCGATGCTAAGTGTAAGGATGATGGATGAGAAAGGTTGTGTATTTCTGATGTTAATATTTGATGTCGATAATCAATGTATGTATTGCTAATAATTGGTCGGTAATCGTTGGTCCTTTTTTATGTTGGATGCAAGGGGCTATTTATAGGGAGTTCCCGACCTTGACTTGGAGAGACGTATTAAAACTAGAATTACCGCTTGGGTAAGAAGCCGAGGAGAACGAGAATTCCGTTTTCTTGTGAGGAAAGAAAAGGAGTCTCGGCTGGTTCATGCTACTCGGCCGAGTGTTTTTCACTCGGTTGGGTGTTTGAATCGGTTTTCGGATAGGATTCCTACTTGAGATCGAATTCTACCCTTAAACGAATTTGTTTATTATTTTGTGAAGCTGATTTTTTGTAGAGTTTGAGTAAGAACAGGACACGTGAGACATCACGGTCGGTCCACAAGTCTCGGAAAATATCTTTGACCGGGTTTTGACTCGGTCGCTAAAAGACGGTTTTACCCCTGGTGTCGGATTCGACCCAAATTAGTGTTATTTGACTCGAAACGACCCACTGGGCCTGAATTTGAGGTTGGTTTTGTGAAATTTGTACTCCTTAAAAAGCCCAAGCTAAATATCCATGATTTCGAGCCCATTTCCGAGTACGTTAAAGCACGTTTGCGTCCGATCATCATCGGGTGTTTGTCGGAAACTGCTATAGACAGCTGGCGGTCAAAATGTGGGTGTCTACAGAGCCCCCACTCTGACTGAGGCTTGGACAGGGCGAAAGTCAGAGTAGCTACCAGGTCAATCAAGGATTAAAACCCGGTAGCTTCCGATCGGGTCGTTTAATGTCCATTAGACCTGCGTGGAGGGCCCGCCGGCCATGGGCTAGAAATGTACCTGAACTGATGATAACTCCGTGGGGAATTGAACTCGTCGCATAAGACTTAAAATGGGCCTGTATGTGGGCTCATCTTGTTAAATGCCGCTGGGGAGTTATGTGAATTGCGCTGTCGTGAATTGTACCTGTATAAGTTACATAAAATTTTGCATGCAACACGTAGGCGAAACAAATATGACTCACGCTGGGGAATAAAAATGATTTTTGCTGCATTTTGAAATCGAAGTTCTGAAAGCAACTCACGTGCTAGGAGATAGGTTTCCAAAATTGAAAGAGGTGGAAAAGAAATTTGCAGTTTAAATAGACTGAAATTTGACCTTGTCGAAAAGTTTTTTTTTTCAAATGGCAAAGTTTTGCAATTTTTTTTTAAAACGAGAATTTGAAGAGAGACATATCGACAGACTCGACTCTGGACGCGACAAGACGAGTTTGACAGACGCGAATCAGACTCTCTAAGGGTTGAACCGTGACTTGGTAAGGAGGTGGACCACCTAAGATGACAAGACTCTTAAGTTGCGCTATTCCGTAGCCTAGGCGAGTGACAACACGGTCGAATCCTCGGAATAGGAAGGTTGTGCTATGGGGGGATTGCAATAGTCTGTAATGAGACTGTTTTGGCATGACAGGACTTTTAGCAGTAGCAATGCCGTAGTCTAGTGCTCTTCTGGATTTTTGGTGTTTTGGGTACATTTCCAAGGTGGGTATTGCCTCGAGTCCTGACAGATTCTTGTCTTCGACTGAGCCGAGTACTAGGACACACTACAGAAAGGAGGCTAGATTTTTTGAATTTATCTGGATTTTGTAAGTGGATGGAGGTCTTCTGACTAAAAGAAGGCCCCAGGATGACAAAGCTTGCTGCTGAGAACATGACAGTGTCGTGACTGGAATGATGGTGCTTTTTGAATGTGTCAATGTGGGTGGTTGTGCCTCTGTTGAAAGGCTGCCTACGTATTCACATGTGGTGAAATCAAACCAAGCCGTAGTTCAGTGGATTGTGGCGCCTAGTTTATTAGGGCTTTGTGTGTAACTAGCCATAGCGATGGTGTAGGCTAGGTGCATTCCCAGTGATGTCTTGATCAAAGGTCTAGAATGGTTAGGATATTGATCCTGTGACTGTGAGCGTTCTCCGGGATAGCCCCCAGAGGTGGTGTGCACTATTTGGGCATGTTCTATGCCGACCGCAAGTTGAGTTCCCGTGTTTGGGGTTGGTAACTGGTTTGAATGAGAAGAATTGGGATTGGATTTTAACGAGTTCTGCTCTCGGGGATTTTAACGAGTTATGTTCTCGGGGATTTTAACGAGTTTTGCTCTCGAGGATTTTAACGAGTTTTGCTCTCGGGGATTTTAACGAGTTTTGCTCTCGAGGGGATTTTAACGAGTTTTGCTCTCGGGGGGATTTGACGAGTTTTGCTCTCGGGGGATTTGACGAGTTTTGCTCTCGGGGGGATTTGACGAGTTTTGCTCTCGGGGGATTTGACGAGTTTTGCTCTCGGGGGGATTTGACGAGTTTTGCTCTCGGGGGATTTGACGAGTTTTGCTCTCGAGGGATTTGACGAGTTTTGCTCTCGGGGGGTTTGACGAGTTTTGCTCTCGAGGGATTTGACGAGTTTTGCTCTCGAGGGATTTGACGAGTTTTGCTCTCGGGGGATTTGACGAGTTTTGCTCTCGAGTCTTTGTATGGTGATTGTGAATTCTGTTTTGTAAAGGGGAAGCCGAGTAGAATGGCTTGAACTTTGATCGGGATAAGTTTTGAAAATGCGAGATCTGATTTCCATGTCTGGCCCTAATGGTTAGGGGTATCCTATGGAGCTTGAATCCTCAAAATTCCGGGTTGTCTCTGGCCTGGGTCTCGGGAAGGTCTTGAGGGTTGTAATGTGGGAAGGCTAAATGTGGTGTTAGTTGGCCAGCTTGATTGTCTCTCCCTTATTTGATGGTATGAATTTTGACCGTACCCTGGTCATGGGGCTTTCACTTGAATTGACCGTTGATCATGGTCATGGGTTTTTGGGGGTTCTTTTTGATCATGGCCAGCTCTTTTGTTTTGGGCCTTTTGCTTTTTTTCTTGTATTGGACTTTTTATTTTTTTTTGTCCAGTTTTTTCCCCTTTTTTTTGTTGGTCAGACTAACACCTAAGGTAGGGATTGGTCAGTATTATTGGATGGGTGTTTATTGTGGGAAGTGGGCTTGCCTCCCGTCTTGAACCCAAACTAGGAGACTACCTAGATTTGTCATTGGATTCGATGCCGCTCCTGCTAAGGGTAGTTATGTGGCTTTCTATACCAGACATGGAACAAGTAAAGGAAAACACGGGTCTCATTTCCTGCAGTCATTATAGATGTGCCTATAATAGTCACGTGCGTGTGCTCACAGTGTATGATGGTGTTCATCATGTTCTCGGAAACACATAAGGAAAGTATATATGAGGAATGGAGAAGCTGATTTTATTGAATTTCGAAAAAGAGGACAGAATACAATTGACTCTGACTCTGACTTTGAAGTTGAAATAAATAGTATATCCTAGACTCGGACCCAGACTTGGACTAAAATCAAATCTAGACTCTTGGATGCATAAGAGGTAGATTGGATGCTTTGGTCATCGGGCCCTGACGGAGGGATTTGTCGTGAATCCCACCGATCAAATAAATAACCGGCGAAACCTAACTAGGGTAGCTAGGGTAAGTCGGGTCGAATCCACGGGGACGGTAGAGGCGTCTAGACTAGGTCGGCCCAAATACTAGACTAAGTCAACGAGCTAAGCTAGAGAATGATAAGAGGAAGAGAAGACTAGACTATGACTAAGAAGAACAACAAGGAAAACGGGCTAGGATTAGGTCGGGGTCAAAGGGGTAACGGAATGGCCAAGGAGGAGTTAGAGTGAAAGTGGTAGTAGGGTAATCTAGGACACACGACCTAGAGGTTCCTCATGGAACCCATCCGACGACACACACAACAAAGGAAAGCAAGAAAAACAAGCATTCCAACCTACTTAGTTATTCAAGCATTCCAACAAACATGTAATATGCATCACTCAAGAAGAAACCTCAAATCTTCCACCAACATCTCCAACAAACCCTTAATCATCTAATTAACACCCTAATCACCCTACTAACCCTAGCAAGAACACTACTCTAACATAATCAAACTAATACTAACAAGAACAAGAGAAATCAACACAAGAATCAAAACATCCATAATGAAACTATTGAAAAAGATGAACTAAGAACACTACAACAATCAAAGATGCAAACTTGGATGAATCAAACAAGATAAAGAGTAAAAAGGAAGAGGATTATACCATACTAGTGAAGGAGAAAGATTGAAACTTGCATTAATGAAGAAAACCCAAAACAAACCACCAAGGTTGTCAAGCTTGGTGAAGATCTTGAAGAATTCCCTTAATACAAGTCCTAAACTAAGATTAACTACTAATTACCGACTAATCTACACTAATCTAATCTAATCTAACCTAAAGTAGTCTAGGGTTTAGTGGGAAGTAAAGAACATAAGCTAAGATTAACAAGGGAAGAGTATATATAGGGTTACAAGTGGAAGGGAGAAGAGAAAACAAAGCGCGGAGCAGCAGCAGCCCTTCCCGGCCGGGAGGAGGTGGTCCCGGTCGGGAAGGTGTCGGTCCCGGCCGGGAGGAGCTGGTCCCGGTCGGGATAGACCCAAAACAGGAGCATCCTCTTTTGTGCACCTCATCCCGGACGGGTTGAGGTCATACCCGTCGGGGATGAGTCTTGTAGGCCTTCAATATGATCTTTAAGGTTCCTCCTTGCTTCACATGAACTTCTCATCGATTTCGGGACTCGGGATCGGGTCTCGGGACTCGGGATTGGGTCTCGGGACTCGGGATTGGGTCCCAAGGTCTCGGGGTCGATTCCAAAGCATCGAGTCATCGTTCCTTTACTCCGTTGGCTCCAAAATGTGTATGTATAGAGTCGGAATCGCTCTAACTCTTCCAAATCGGTCTCGGGAACCTGAAACGAACTAAAGGAAGCATAAGAAGCCCCTAAACCGCTCCCAAGGAGCGATTCTACAAGGAAAATGGGACCCAAACACAACGAAATAGGCACTACAAACTACACTTATCAACTCCCCCACACTTAACCCTTACTCGCCCTCGAGTAAGCACATACTAACTACTATACTAGCCGAATGGGTATTAGCGCACCCTACGCCCTTTCAACTCACGCGAGTGCACTTAGAGGAAAAGTGCACTCCGCAAGCCAAGTCGGGTCTTGCGACAAAACTGTGGATGCAACCGGACACAAAACACATAAACAAGCAAACACACAAACAAACACACTAATGGTTGCACCCAAAAGAAAAGAAATACCGCTTCCCTCAAACAAGCGGTGAAAGAAGCACCGGTTTAGGACTCAAGGCAAGTGACAACGTTCCCAAGCTAGCAATACAAACCAAGATGGACTAAACCCTAATAGTATGACGACAAAGCAACAAAAACGTTGGTAACTTACCTCGGTTCCTCCTAACCTTCTAAGAACGTACTACGGGACGATCGGCGGAGTGGAAAAAGGATGAACCACGGTGTTAGTCGACATTGTAGGTAAGTGAGACCCCGCCCCCTTTAGCAAAGAGCCAAGAGGGTCGTCTCATGTCCGAAACCGCCTAACTAGTCCAAGTAAAAAGGTGGAAATATGCAAAATGAGGGAAGACCGACTAATACCGCTATCATCCTTCCTCGGGACTCGGTCCTTTGGTAGGCTCTTCACGGCAAAGTCGGAAAAAGGCTTACTTTGAGAGGTAGGGGTTATTTTTGTGAATCGGGTTTTCTTTTGGCATTTTCTCTTTTCTTTTGCATTTTTGCCTTGTTTTGCCATGCCATTCTTTTTCTTCTTTTCTATTTTCTTTTTGGCTTTTGTGCCTTTTCTTTTTCTTCATTCTTTTCTTTCTTTCATTTTCTTTCTTTTTTTTCTTTCCTTTGCCCTTTTTGGCAAGATTTGGCTTTTTGGCATTTCTTTGTATGACAAGAAAGGGAGAATTCAACAAATTGCAACTTATTGTGTGGATATGTGTGGGAGATAGGTAAATGGGTGAGTCGGGACGGCGCCTTCCCTTCAAACCCACAAAAAGTGGAGAACTTGGACTAATTAAACAATCCTAAACACGGTCACCTAGGGGACGGGACTCGGCAACCAAGGCCTTTTCACACCGTGGGTGGTCATAATGGTCAAAATGCAAATCCCGTAGTAAATCCCTAGTAAGCTAGGTGGACTCAAGGTAAAGGACCAACGAAATCATTGATTTAGGGTCATTCTACTAGAATAAAGTCCAAGACTCGATTTACACTACTAGGAAGGGAAAATATGCACTCACACACTAACCTCTAAACCGGGTTTTCGAAAACGGTTTACACACAAGACACACAACATAACACAAAACAAAGACTCAACGAAAATAAAAGAAAAAGAAACAAAAGCAACAAAACAAGAACAACACAAAACGAACACATACATAACACAAACACCACCCCGATCATCCAAACAAGCCACCAAATCATCCACACTTTACAAATCTCCACCCGAGCACACAACATCACAATCTCCTCCAAACCCCGCGAGAGATAAAGAAGAAAAAGGGATAAGATGTTACCGATAGTCTTGAAAGCTCTCCAAAGCTAGCGGTGATTTAAGCAACCATAAGGAAAGAAGAGGCAAAACACACACAATACAACAAATACACGACATAAAGACACAAAAGGAAAACACACAAAAAGAAAAATCTTTTTGATTTTTGTGAAAAAGTTTCAAATTTTTAGGGTTTTTAAAGATTTTTTTCCAAAAACTAAGAAAATAAAACTAACTACGCTAGAATATCGCTCCCCCACACTTAAGTCGAGCCATGTCCTCATGCTCGACCGTAGTGCATGGGAGCACAAAAGAAACTACGAAAATAAAGCTAGAAATCAAAAAGAAGAGTGGAGAAAAGGGTAGAAGGTGTCCGGCCGGGGTGTAATCAAGTCACCATGGGCCGAGACAAGAAAAGATATGGATGGGGGAAGAAATAAAAAGATGGAAATAAAAGGAAATGGGAGGGGAGGACTAGGTGTAATCAAGTCACCTAGCCCGGATTCCTCCTAAATCCGACTAAATCCTCAAAAAGAATGAGTGAAAAACTTGTAAAATTTGGATTTTGAAAAAATGGCTCTCGATGTAGTCACATCATCGAGAATCGGGAGCAACCACAACCAAGGCCTCGAAGGCCACCATGACTAAGGGGAAGGGGAGAAACAAGGGGAAAACAAGCAATGAAAAAAAACGGAAAAGAAAGGATAGTTGCCATACCGACCGGTTAGCAACTCACTCTCTCCATCGTCTCAATGATCAATATAGGTACTTGCTTGTTGTCGTCATTGTCATCCTTCTTCAAGCTTGATAGAACCGCATGGTAGAGGTAGTAATGGTGCGAGGGGGTGGGATTTGATGCGAATATCGGTCTAAAGTGAGGAGGAAATGAGGTTAAGGTATGTAAATGAGGCACATGGGTGGTGTGATATGGGCAAGGAAGGTAGGGAGGTTGGGTGGGGGTATACAATGGTTGGGTGGGCTCAAATGTCGAAGAAGAGGCACCAAAAAGGAGTAGGGGGTCATCCCGGTCGGGATGACATACCCGTCACGATCGGGAAGCTTCCTTCCCGATCGGGATGACACTTCAGTGAACTCGATTTTTGGCACCTTCATCCCGATCGGGACGGCCCCATCCCGGTCGGGACGACACACCCTTCCCGGTCGGGAAGGGTCTTCATGACTCCCATGACCCCAAAAACCGACTCCCTTGCTCACGATCCAAGCTCTATCACTAACCACTCCTTTCTAGGAGTCACCTTCACTTCGCCTATCACAATAAACTCAAAGTACACATCAAATTCACTCCCTCACATCGCTCATCAAAATACCAAAACAATTACAAGAATATCACAAAACTAACAAAAATCAAGGGAAAAAAAACACACAAATACAAGCACAAGTACTCTAAAGAGGAGAGGAGAATATACAACATGACGGTTCTTTAGGAACTCCGTCAAACCTAGGATGGTGGACTCTCCTTCAACCGTAGCCCTCAAGGGCATGGAGGAGAAATTCGAACGCGCTACCGACATCATAGTGGTGGCCCAAGAAGCGCTCGAGCTTTGCCAACCTCCACGGCCTCCAAGGTGGAGGCAAGAAGTAGGATTTCCAAGACCCAAAATCATCATTCGTGTCATATCCGGGGTCTATCCATCCTATGAGCTTCACCGGCCTCTTCCTCCCTAGGCATCGCCTCCAATCATTAGCAAGCTTCATCTCCAAGAAACAAGGCACAGAAAGCGGTTTTGGCCTCATCTCCTCAATGCACACCCCCACACTTTCCTCAAGTTGTGGTTCCCCATCTTCATCACTGGGCCTCATATCATCTTGGAGAAGAGGATCGAAACTTCTACCGGCGGTTTCAATCTCCTCCAAGTCATCGCTCGGTGTACTAGTAAGGGGCTCTTGATGCTTATCCACATTATCGCACAAGGGCAACTCGAGGCTAACAACTTCACCCAACAACTTCACAAACTCTACCAAACCGTCCAACTCACTATCCTCCTCCAATTCTTCACCAATGTTGCCTTCACTAAGGGTCATCTCCTCATTCGTCTCTTTTTGGGTAGACGATTGAGGTTCTTCAAAGCAAATATCTCTATCAAAGGGAACAACGTTGGCGGCTTCATGGTTAGGTTGCTCCTCTTTCTCAAGTGGGCACCCTTCATCTAATTGCGATGTTCGGGATAAATACATTACGGTTCGAACCAATATTGCATTTAATCGAGCATCCCTCGCCTTGTTTCCCCTTCGAATTTGGGCCATTAATTCATCTTGTTGTTTTCGCAATTGAATGGCCGTTTCTTGAAGGCTCCTTTGCATTTGAAGAAGCGATTGAAACTCCTCCAAGTTCGAGGATTGGTGGTCATTGGGGTCTTGTAAGGCTCCTTGATAATCTTGATAATCTTGATGATAATCTTGATAATCTTGATTAAACATGGTGTCTTGATGATGCCCAAGGGGTGGGGCATCATATTGTTGGTAGCAAGGTTGGGGTGATTGGTAGTATTGTGGGTCATGGGGTTCATATTCTGGTTGGGGTGGAGGTTAATATTGTGGGTCTTGGGGGTATTGGCTTCCATAAAGTGAATCTTGATTGAACATGGTGGGTTCACATTGATAACTCGGGTAATAGTCACCATGATCGTAGGATTGGTAATCGTTCACTTGTTGGTAGCCATTTTCATAACCTTGAGGTTCATACCCACTAGAGTCTTGATCACCCCAAGAAGCTTGATAGTGGTAGGGGGACGTCAAGTCATACCCTTGGTTCATGGAAGAAGAGGGGTAGCTCATATCGGCTCCCGAGTGTGTGGAGTTTAGATCAAACCCCATGCTTGCTCGAAAATCGTAGTCCATACCCGGTTGGAAACCACTCATCCTAGCAACCGTCCGTTAAAGCGGCTCTTAATCGCACGAAGAAGATAGTCACCACCTCTAAGCATAAACTGTAGACTAGGAACAAACGTGAGAAGTCTAGTGCTTTTTGGGCACTAGACAAGAGAGAAATAAACCACACACACACAAGAAGCAAGGTAACCAAAAAGAAAAATAAAAACACAAACACAAAGACAAAGTCAAGTAACTAGGAAAACGAAGTCTAAACTAGCACCGTCCCCGGCAACGGCGCCAAATTGACGGAGGGATTTGTCGTGAATCCCACCGATCAAATAAATAACCGGCGAAACCGAACTAGGGTAGCTAGGGTAAGTCGGGTCGAATCCACGGGGACGGTAGAGGCGTCTAGACTAGGTCGGCCCAAATACTAGACTAAGTCAACGAGCTAAGCTAGAGAATGATAAGAGGAAGAGAAGACTAGACTATGACTAAGAAGAACAACAAGGAAAACGGGCTAGGATTAGGTCGGGATCAAAGGGGTAACGGAATGGCCAAGGAGGAGTTAGAGTGAAAGCGGTAGTAGGGTAATCTAGGACACACGACCTAGAGGTTCCTCATGGAACCCATCCGGCGACACACACAACAAAGGAAAGCAAGAAAAACAAGCATTCCAACCTACTTAGTCATTCAAGCATTCCAACAAACATGTAATATGCATCACTCAAGAAGAAACCTCAAATCTTCCACCAACATCTCCAACAAACCCTTAATCATCCAATTAACACCCTAATCACCCTACTAACCCTAGCAAGAACACTACTCTAACATAATCAAACTAATACTAACAAGAACAAGAGAAATCAACACAAGAATCAAAACATCCATAATGAAACTATTGAAAAAGATGAACTAAGAACACTACAACAATCAAAGATGCAAACTTGGATGAATCAAACTAGATAAAGAGTAAAAAGGAAGAGGATTATACCATACTAGTGAAGGAGAAAGATTGAAACTTGCATTAATGAAGAAAACCCAAAACAAACCACCAAGGTTGTCAAGCTTGGTGAAGATCTTGAAGAATTCCCTTAATACAAGTACTAAACTAAGATTAACTACTAATTACCGACTAATCTACACTAATCTAATCTAATCTAACCTAAAGTAGTCTAGGGTTTAGTGGGAAGTAAAGAACATAAGCTAAGATTAACAAGGGAAGAGTATATATAGGGTTACAAGTGGAAGGGAGAAGAGAAAACAAAGCGCGGAGCAGCAGCAGCCCTTCCCGGCCGGGAGGAGGTGGTCCCGGTCGGGAAGGTGTCGGTCCCGGCCGGGAGGAGCTGGTCCCGGTCGGGATGGACCCAAAACAGGAGCATCCTCTTTTGTGCACCTCATCCCGGACGGGTTGAGGTCATACCCGTCGGGGATGAGTCTTGTAGGCCTTCAATATGATCTTTAAGGTTCCTCCTTGCTTCACATGAACTTCTCATCGATTTCGGGACTCGGGATCGGGTCTCGGGACTCGGGATTGGGTCTCGGGACTCGGGATTGGGTCCCAAGGTCTCGGGGTCGATTCCAAAGCATCGAGTCATCGTTCCTTTACTCCGTTGGCTCCAAAATGTGTATGTATAGAGTCGGAATCGCTCTAACTCTTCCAAATCGGTCTCGGGAACCTGAAACGAACTAAAGGAAGCATAAGAAGCCCCTAAACCGCTCCCAAGGAGCGATTCTACAAGGAAAATGGGACCAAAACACAACGAAATAGGCACTACAAACTACACTTATCAGGCCCTGTATAGTCCATGAGGGGCTTTGCAAGTGACAATGTTTCCAAAACGGGAGTCTTTCCCGGCATCGAGGAAGTCTTGAATGAGGTGTTTCAGTTTCCAGCACTGTTCTGTATCGTGTCCCCTCCCTCTGTGGAATTTGCAGTAATGCTCGTCTTTCCATGCTTTGGAGCGTTTTTCCAAAGGTGGGTCGGCTGTTGGGCCTATAGGTAGTATTAGACCCTTCGGAACCAACCTCTGAAAAGCGACGGTGTAGGACATATCCAAGTGGGTAAATGTCCTTTCCTTTGAGTGGTTCTTGATTTTTGGAGAGGTGACTTGAGGGTTACCTCTCTCGGTCTTGCCATCTTGAGGGTACCGGACAGTTTCGTAAGAGTGTTCACCCTTTAAATGGCTCAGTTGGGTGATAGGCTGTCTTGCCCGCTCTAGTTGTGTTAGACGGGATCGGCTTCTTACAAGGTCTTCTTCGATGGTGGTCACCCTGGCATTTAGGTTATCTAGGGCAGTATTGATTTTCAAAAAGATATTGCTAATGGAGCAAGATAGCATAAGCATGCTTCCTTGGATATCCCCTTTCTCGACGGTGCGAGATTTGTTGTGGTTTGGTAGTGTCTCGTTCATAGGGTCCCTGATCGGAAGAAACGACAGGTGTTAGAACTCACCTAAACTCGGTTTTGCGCAAATGCAAGAGAGAGAGTCAAACTAGGTACGGCCCGGGGGCGGGAATGACTAAGATTCTATGACCGGGCTACTTAAACGTTAATCCAGACAAAGTAACGACTGTGACCTAGACTCGACCACGAGACTCGAGCTGTATAAGGATAAGTCCGAAAATGGGGCGGCCGTATTTGACCGTGCCGCGTGGTTGGACCAACCGTGGTGACCTAACCCTAGGTGCCCCGAGTATTCGTAGCGTGGGTACGACTCGAAGAAGGCATCATAAGGACGCCGGTGTAGGATGAACGTAGGGTACTCTCTAGGGTAACCGTGGTTGACTGCTTGGGTGGAGGATAGCCCCCTGAGTAAGGCTAGAGACTCAGATGGTGTGACATCTAAGTGACTCGAAAGTGGGACACGTGAGACAACACGTGCGAGACATGACTCTTAGAGCAACCGTGATTGATCGCTCTGCTGAAGGGTAGCCCCCGACTGGGACTGAAGACTTTGTTAAGACTCGAGTGAGTGACCCTTAGACGTAAGGACCGTCAACCTTTTGTTATAGGGCTATGCCTTGTAAAAGGTTGACTCGGGAAAGACACCTAGACGGGCGACTTGTGAAAAGGTGGGCCTTCTTCAGGATCCAGCTATGTGGGCTGGGCCCTGTTTGAAGGAAGGTTCACGTGAGACATTCCCAGACTTTAGACTCGATTGTGTAAATGGGCCAACCTTTGTAGGAGTATGTCCTACGTAGGTGGGTCTTGCCTTAGTAAAATAAGGCGGATTGGGATAGGGAGGAAACTCGTGATATAAGATCGACGGAGTTTCGACGCTAAAGACTTTGACGACTTATGACACGACCCGACACTGCTAAATACGGGAAGTCCTTGAAGAGGAAGTTTTGAAATATGATATCTTTTGGAAAATCCGAGAAGTCTCGGTGGATGGCCCAATTTTTTCGAAAAATCGGAAAAGTGCATCGGGCCATAATTTTGAAAGTTCGAAAAAAAAATCGAGTTTTGAAATGGGCAGAATACCGGCTGGAAAATAGGCTACTTTTGAGTCAAATCGTAAATCCTAATTTCGGTAGCATTCCGGGGTTTTGAAAAGTTTAATATTTGGAATTTTGAAACTTGAGTATCGAAAAAAAGGAATTTCTGACAATTTGAAAATTGAAGATGAGATCCCGAAGATTTGAAAATCGAAAACGGCATCTCGAAGATTTGAAAATTGAAAATGGCATCTCGAAGATTTTGAAAATCGAAACTGGTATCTCGAAAATTTTGAAAATCGAAACTGGTATCTCGAAAAATTTAAAATCGAAATTGAATTTTGAAAATTCGAAAATCGAATGATGGATCAGAAATTCGAATTTTGAAATGGGCAGCATGCCAGCTAGAAAATAAGCTTTGTTTTGAGTCAAATCTTAAGTCCAAATTTCGGCAGCTTTCCGATTTTTTTAAATTTGAATATTTTTGAAAAAAATGCATTTTTGGAATTTTGAATATCGAAGATGAATTTCCGAAAATTTGAAAATCGAAACAGGATCCCGACTTCTAAAATTTGCGAAAATGTCATCGGGCTTGAATTTTTTGAGAAGTCGGAAATTTTGAATTTTTGAAAGCCCGAAGAGAAATTCGGGGGATGGCCCGGTTTTTTTTTTCGAAAGAAAAAAAAACGGAAATCGAACCGGGCGACGGTTTTGCAAGTTCGAAAATAGTTTCGAGTTTTAACTTGGGCATAATACCGGCTAGAAAAAGGGCTATTTTGAGTAAAATCATAAGTCCTAAATTCGGTATATGTCCGGGTTTTTGAAATTGGATATTTTGAAAAGGATGCAAATTTATGAAAAATGACGGTTTTTGAATAAAAGATGTGGATCAAGTAGCACGTAGTCATGGAAACAGTATAATGACACCATGTATGCTCTTAAGCTAAGTCTAGGTCAGTCTATAAGGGTCTATACCAGTGTACATAGCCTATCGAGAATCGGGGCGGACTCCCTAACTCGAGTTGAGATTAGGACATGTCGTAAAACCCATACGAATCGGCTAATGGACACCTTTGACATAACCAGTTTGGACTATATCAACGGTATAGTGGGACGTCGGTCACGAGTACCGGCCCGGGAAAATGGGGTTATGCATGAACCGTAAAACAAAAACGCGCATTGTACTAGTCAAACGATTTCTATTCGAGTCTCACCCTGAGGATACCGAAGGTTATTAACTCATCAGTAAATTCCCAGCGGAGTCGCCAAATTGTGGACATGACATAGGTCCACCCCGACGCGGCCACGCGCGGGTTTGGGGAGGCGAATGAATCTCCATGAGATGGTCAAATGGAAATTTAAATCGAAGTCGGAGTCGCCACCGAATTTTATGGTTATTCGGAACCGTTCGAGCCCACTCTATGTCGTAGTGGGCCGTGTACAAAATACGGCCCATTTCCGATGTCAGAGTTTATTGGGCTCGTCCCTTTGCATATCGATATAGATGCCGACTGGAGCGGTTAATCGTATATTGAATGACTCTCGTTGCCAATGGTTTCGGACATCCGGAAACCACGATTCTGAGTAAGGGGTGAGGGTACGTGTTGGGAAGTTCACTAAGAACACCCAACCCCGCCCGCACATTAGCGGCCTCTACTAGGATATCGAATGACGTTTTAATGCGTGCGTTAGTTGAACGATGAATGATATGCAAACATTGTTTTCCTAAGCATGTGAGAAATTGAACGGGTTGCTAAGTCGGTTTAATGCATGAAAAATCTAACGTCAAAGTTGAATTTTAGCATGTGAGATTCGTTTTAGTATAATAAAACAAATGAAATAAAAGGATGAATTTGCTACAAAAGATGAACAAACGAGTTAGTATCGATTTGTAAATAATAGCAAAAAATAAATATGCGAAATCGAGAAAAATCGAAATCTGAAAAATATTGTTAAAAAGACGTTGTTTTGTATAAAAAACGATGTTCGAAAAATAACAAAAAAGACGAAAGACACGCCGAGACAGCCGGCCGCGCGGCTCGCCCGGGTCGCCGGCGAGTCGCGTGGCGGCCTGTTTCGGGAACGGTTTTTTTGAAAACTCGATGTTTTTATTAAATCGCGTATGAATATTGCATGATTCGTACTCGACTTAATATTATCGATATTCGTTATATTCGATAGTTGACTACGAAATCAATATCAAATACTCGGAATAGTTTTGGAAAAGATGTAAATTTTAGAAATCATGTCGTAGAATAAATAATAAAACGAACGAAAAAGTTGAAAAAAGGAGCGCGGGTTTCAGACTCGTATGCGAGTCGCCTGTGAGGGGCGCGACTCGCGTGCGGGCCTGTCCCGTTTTCGCTCGTTGTTCGAAAATTGTAATTTTTGATAAATCGCGTACAAAATATGAATTAATTTGTATTCGATTTGTGTTTTCGATATTCGTCATACTCGATATTCGATTATGAAATCGATATCGAATATTCGGAATGAATTAAAAAAAGGTTTTGTAAAATCGCTTAAAAAAAAGAGTTTAAAAAAAGATGTAACGATTTTGACATCGTCGAGATCTTGATATAATTCTTTTGATACGATATTCGATTATAGAAAAAATCGATATCGTATGTTTAAGAATATTTGTTATGAAAATAGTTTTTCGTTAATAACGATATTAGAGAAAAAAATAAAAAAACGACTCTTGACCCATAAGGAAAACGGACGAAGAGAAGGGAGAAGAAGAAAGGAGAAATCGGGTTTGATACACCCTCAACCTACATGCTTTTGTTGACTCGGATCGGGGCTCGTCGGAATGTGGCTAGGCACGGGAGCGTCGAGTGATGTTTGGTTCGGCTAGGGGGTTCGGTTTGGACGAGACGGGTAAAGGGTGTCGGGAATCGGACCGGTTTCCTTCGGGTTTGTATTATCGGTTTCTCGATGCTAAGTGTAAGGATGATGGATGAGAAAGGTTGTGTATTTCTGATGTTAATATTTGATGTCGATAATCAATGTATGTATTGCTAATAATTGGTCGGTAATCGTTGGTCCTTTTTTATGTTGGATGCAAGGGGCTATTTATAGGGAGTTCCCGACCTTGACTTGGAGAGACGTATTAAAACTAGAATTACCGCTTGGGTAAGAAGCTGAGGAGAACGAGAATTCCGTTTTCTTGTGAGGAAAGAAAAGGAGTCTCGGCTGGTTCATGCTACTCGGCCGAGTGTTTTTCACTCGGTTGGGTGTTTGAATCGGTTTTCGGATAGGATTCCTACTTGAGATCGAATTCTACCCTTAAACGAATTTGTTTATTATTTTGTGAAGCTGATTTTTTGTAGAGTTTGAGTAAGAACAGGACACGTGAGACATCACGGTCGGTCCACAAGTCTCGGGAAATATCTTTGACCGGGTTTTGACTCGGTCGCTAAAAGACGGTTTTACCCCTGGTGTCGGATTCGACCCAAATTAGTGTTATTTGACTCGAAACGACCCACTGGGCCTGAATTTGAGGTTGGTTTTGTGAAATTTGTACTCCTTAAAACGCCCAAGCTAAATATCCATGATTTCGAGCCCATTTCCGAGTACGTTAAAGCACGTTTGCGTCCGATCATCATCGGGTGTTTGTCGGAAACTGCTATAGACACCTGGCGGTCAAAATGTGGGTGTCTACAAAGTGAATTAATTGATTTCTCGAGAAAAAATAATAAATGTTTTGACGAAACTTAATATAAATGAGCTTCGAGCCGAAAATAGAAACTCGAGCTTAAATAAAAAGAATTTAGAATTTAAACTGTCGAAATAGACTTCGATGTTTTAAATATAAGAAGAGTTCCCGAGTCAAATAGAGTTTTAGGAGTTTGAAACGACTAAACAATAAATTCGTTGTATAATAATTTTAAGAATTACGAGTTAAATCGTAAATAAAATAAAAATACGAATATAACTTTAATTTAATTTATTTAATCAAATCAAGGGTGTTACATGACGTGACTACATCTACGCACATTTTTCATCGTTTCTTTTAGTTTCTTTTCTTTTATTTTATTCTCATTTTCTTAGCCACTTGGCTAGGGTCTAGGTGATGTGATTGTACCTAGGCCCGCCACCCTTTTATTGTTTTTTTCATTTGTTTTCTTTCTTCAAAAATTTCGAAAAATCCAAAAACATTTGAAAAATTATAAAAATCCAAAAAGATTTTTCTTATTTTTCTTTTCCGTATTTTTCGATCTTCCCCTACTTGTCCATTGAGGAAAATGTACAGTTTTAGTGTGGGGGAGGGATCTACTAGTACTACCTTTTATTTTTCAAAAAAAACATAAAAATTTGAAAATTTCTACAAACCAAAAATATTTTCCTTTCCTTTTTCTTTTCTCTTTTTCATTATGTTTTCGTGTCCTTTGTATAGTCTTGTTCTCTACTCTTACATGATAAACACCACCTTGGTAGCACAATTTGAAGATTTTGGATGCGACCCGCTCGGTAACTTCTGTCCTCTCCGCTTTCTTCTTTACTTTCGTAGAGGAGTTAGGTTGTTGCTATTGGGAGGCTCTCGAAGAGATGATCATTTTGGGTGTTGTGGTTGAGTTTTGTGCTTGATTGTCGATGAAATACGGAGTGCATGACTTTACTCGTATTTTCTTTTATTTGCCTTTTCTTTTTCGTGTGTTCCTTTTGCTTTTGTATATCGGGTCTAGGACTAAATGTTTTCGAAAACCCGATTACAAACTTATTACAAAAGTTTACATTCCATTGTAGATAACTCATTGTAGATTTTGGACCTTAATCTAGTAGAACGACTCTAAATCAATGAACTTGTTGATTCTTTAGCTTGAGTCCACTTTTTTTACTAGAGGTTTACTTCGGAGATTGCATTTGACCACCCATGGAGGAGTTAGGCCTTGGTTTCCACATCCCGTTTTCAAGGTGACCTTGCTTGAATGACCATTGCACCTTTAGTCCAAATTTTATTCGCCTTTTTGTGGGTTATCCGGGGATGGCGCCGTTCTCGGTTACCTAATTTTCCTCCACCTATACATCACCACAATAAGTTTACACAAAATAACCTCCATGGTTGGTTTCGAACCACATCAAAAAGCCAAAAAAAAGGGCAAACCAAAGAAAGAGAAAAGGACACAAAAATATGAAAAACAATGGAGAGAAAAGGAGCTTCAAATGAAACCATATCATCAAAAACATCTCTTAAAAAAAGCCCTTTGAGTGATTCATTGTCGTATGAAGTGCCTACTAGAGGAACGAGTCCCGAGGTAGGAAGATAGCGGTGATTAGTCGATCCACCCAAAAAAATTGTAAACACTCCACCATTTTGTTTGGGCTAATTTAGAAAATTCGAGTTTGAAACGACCCTCTTGGCCTTAGCCAAAGAGAGCCGAATTGTACCTACCTACAGTGTCGAAAAACTCCATGGTTCGCTTTTTCCACGCCGTTTAACACCCCGTCGTTCTCCTTTAGAAGATTAGGAGGACCTAGCTAAGTTATCAACATCTTTATTGCTTTAATGTCATAGTATTAGGCTTTGGTCCTTGTCTACGTGGGTGATTTATCTTGGAAAGTCTATGATTATTTTAGGTGAGTAATCGGTGTCTTCCCCACCGTCTCGATGAGGGATTCGGTGTTTTATTTTTGCTTTGGATGCGTCTATTCTTTCGTGTTATGTGTTTTTGTGTGTTTAGTCGCATCCACCATTTTGAGCAAGCCCCAACTTGCCTTGCATGGAAGTACTCTACCTCATGGGTATTTCAATGTGAGTTGAAGGGACGGAGCGGGCCCGTTAATTGCCCCGTATCGGCTTAGCATAGTCTAGCTAGTATTAGTATGTAATTTCTTCTTGGGTCTTTGCTCGAGGACGAGCAACGGTTTAGTGTGGGGGATTTGTTGTGTGCTAAATTTAGACCATTTTTTCTCTCATTTAGACTCGTTTTTCCCTCGTTTTACTAGATTACAGTGCAATTATTGCCTTATTTTGAGTCTTTCTTGCATTAGCGTCCCTCTTGTGCGTTTTACGTGTTTTTGGTAGTTTTTCAATCAATTATGATAGGATTTAGCACCGAAAGCGCGATTGAGCTTCCACGAGCACAAGAGAGGGGATTACCGTCCGAAAAGCAAAGCACGAAACTTAAAGTTCAAAGACATTCAATCAAGCAAGAAAGAATGAGACAAGAAAAGAGGCCATATAAACATCGGGCGAAGTTTCACCCTATGAGATATGACCGGGCGAAGTTACACCCTATGAGATGTGACCGGACGAAGTTTCACCCTATGAGATATATATGACAGGGTGAAACTTTCACCCACCGGGTGAAATGATCGGGCGAAACTTTCACCCCCCGGGTGAAGTTTCGCCCGACGGTAAAGATGTCCTAAAATGCAAAACTGGAAGAAGTTCACCGGGTGAAGTTTCACCCGGTGGTATTGGTCCGTGTATGGCAGGGTGAAGTTCCACCTCATGAAGACTTAAAGGGTGATTGTCTCACTAATGGAGCAAAAAGTGGATTTGGGCTTAAGTTAAAGAGATTCATTAAGGCTTTACTATATATATGTATACCCTAGCTAGTTGTACATTACCATTCATTAGACCATCAATTATCTCACCATTAGTAGATCATTCTAGTAGTTCTCTATAATTCTTATAGCTTAGATAGTAAGCTAGTAGTAGATCTTCATAGTTTTCTTCATCAATTCTCTAGATTTACATTCAAGCTTTGTAGAATTCAAGTTTTTATTGAAGATTCTTGGAGATTGTACTGTTAATTAGTGATTAGTGACAAATCCTTTATCCTTTTCATCAAGCTTCATTTATTTATTTATGCAATATTTTTCCTTGTTGTTGATCTTCATAGTTGGTATATTTCTTTTCCTCTCCCTAATCTCTAGCTAGATTTAATTTCGTTCTTTCAATATTGTTCATTTTATTGTTCTTTCATTATCGTTTTTGTTGATCTTCCTTTATCATTCTTAGATCGTTTTATGTTTCATTTTGTTGATTGTTATTTTGATCATCGTTTTGTTGTTAATTTCTCTAGATTTCATTTATGTTGTTGTAGATTGTTTTCTAGTTTATTTTGTTGATTGCAATTTCCTTCATTGTTTTGTGGTTAATTTTTTGGATCGTAATTTTCTTTATTATTTTATTGTTATTTCCCTAGATTTAATCATTATGTTTGTTTTTGTTATTTTCACTATTGTCATTGTTTTGTTAGTTTCCATTATTATGTGTGAGTAGATTTCTTGTTAGAGGGTTTAGAGAGGAGGATCTTGGATTATTTAAATTGAGGAGTTTTTGGTTGGTTGCTTTCTTGTTGGTTTATCTTACTTAAGGTTGTTGTGTCATTGTTGTTTTAGTCCGGCGGGTAGATCGACCTTGACTCACCCCTATCAATATGGGGAAACTCGGGGTAGGAGTTATCTTGACTTGAGATTTACCCTTCTTCGCCGCGAAAGCAGGATTTTAGGTGAGTTGGGTGAAGAAACCGAAAGGTGGCATTCTTTTTCTACCGATATTGTGACCGACCCGAATCCCGAGATTCCTTGACCCCAATATCCGAATTCCGACTTTCCCCTAACACCTTTCCCTTATTTGATCATCTCTTGTTATTTCTCTTGTTACTTCCCTTGTTATTTAATATTTGTCATTTATTGCATTTTAGTATAGACTCGACCCTTAAAACTCCCATAAGAACCCAAACACGTCGCTTTTACTCGATTCTAGACCATTCCCTGTGGACCGACCTCGACTTACCACGAATACACTTAGTTGTTTTTGTGTTATTTGCGAGTCTTACAAGTATTGTTTGACCCCCTATCCCTCGTTAACGACCGAGCCTAAATAGGGCCACGTCACCTTGCGATGATCGTGTTAACACCACGAGGTTCCACACTAGTTCGATTTCCGATGACCCGTTATGAACGACATTCGACTACGAAGTCGGTATCGGACATTTTAGAGTGATATTGATGATATAAAAAAATGTGTATGCGAAGGAGTATTCCTTGATCGCGCCAGGTCGATACGAATATTGATCCCTCCGTTTCACGATGTCACCTATCGGATCTCAAGGATCGTGTGACAATCGGATTGACATCGTTGGGTTCCGTATCCACTTTGAATTTGATAACTCATGATGAAGGATGTTCGACTATAGAGTCGACATCAAACATTTAGAGTAACATTTTGAAAATGGGATTGAATGCGCTCGATAAAGAATAACCGTGATCACGTTATGATCCGACGGTTATGCGTACGCCATAAGGCGCCATAACCTTTAAGTGCCTAGGATGCCGCTCCACAAAGGGCACCACTTCCAGTACAATTTGCTCGAAGAATTATACGGACTTTAGGCGGCTTTTCATCGTCGATCGTATTCGATCGGGGACTCGATCACAAATATTGGGTCCTTTGCATTTCGATATCGTAGTTTGGCCTTTAAAGCCTACGATAATTGAGTTAGCGCCATCAGACATTTGCTCGAATCGGTTTAGAAAATAGGTTTCTTATATCATAGTATACACGGTTTTGTATATAAACAATATGTAAAATGCGATCAATGTTAGATTGCGAAAACTAAAAGTTAGTAACGATAATTAAGGAGTTAGTGATGTTAGTACACAATAATGAAAATGTTAGTAGTGTTATTTACAAGAATTAAAATGAGATTAGAGATTAGAAAATGGGGTTTGACACCCTCAACCTACATGTTAATAGTCTCGTGAATAGCCTCATCTAGTAGCGTCGATGGCACGGGAGCGGTTTGAGATATGTAGGGTGAGTTATGGTGTATGATTGTGGAGAGGATGCTCTCGGTTTTGATGATTTTTGGTCTCAAGGAATGCTTGTGTATGTGTGGGAGTATGAGGGACTCAAGATGTGGAGGAGAGTATGCGAAATGGGGTTGGAAGGTGTGTAAAAGTTCAAAGTTTTTAAAATGATGAGAAGTGGGGGAGTATTTATAGACTTGGACCCCGTCTAGGGTCACTCGATCGAGTAGCCCTATGTGCACTCGATCGAGTGGATTTGAAAAAGGGTCGTGGGTGGTTTTTAGGGGTTCACTCGATCGAGTGGCCCTTAGGCACTCGATCGAGTGCCCTCAACCGGGTGAGCAAAATCCGGGTTTGGTTATGGTAGGATTTGATTTGATTGGTTGATTGATTTGCTTTGATTTTGACTTGATTTGCTTTGTACCTGGGCGCGGTACAAGGTTTGCTTCGTTCTCGCGTTTTCGACTTAGACCGGTTTTGGCTCGGTCGAAAAAGACGGTTTTGCCCCTGGTGACGGGTTTAGCTCAAAATACCTTTATTTTATTGGGAACGATCCATTGAGTCTAATTTTGAGGTCGGTTTTGGGAGATTCACACTCCATTAAGTTCCCACGATGGATACTATGGATTTCGAGACCATATTCGAGCGTATTAATGCATGTTAGCTGGTCCGATCATCATCGAGTGTTTTGTTGGAGACTACTATAGACACAAGCAGTCAAAATGTGGGTGTCTACAAAATGCTTCACTAAATAATACTCGTTGATTCCACAATAATAGTTTTTAAAATTGTTCACTAAAATGCGGTACCGTAAAAAAATGTCATCAAAAATATATACTAGGTCACTAAGATTTATTAGTAAAAATTATATTACTGTAACACCCCTGATTTTATAAATTAAATTGAATTAAAATTATGTTCGTATTTTTATTTTTACGATTTAACTCGTAATTCTTAAAATTATTATAAAACAAATTTATTGTTTAATCGTTTCAAACTCCTAAAATTTTATTTGCCTCGGAAACTCTTCTTATATTTAAAACATATTTTTATTTCTATTTCAATTTACTTTATACATTTTATTTAAATCTTATAGAAAATCTATTTTGACGATTTAAATTCTAAATTCTTTTTATTTATTTATATTTAAGCTCGAATTTCTATTTTTCGACTCGAAGTTCATTTATATTAAGTTTCGTCAAAATATTTATTACATTTCCTCGAGAAATCAATTTAATTCACTTTATTGAAGATTTATTGTTTATCGGAAAATACTATTTCATCGTCTAATTATTTATTTCTATAAGCTTCGTTTTCGTCTCTGTAGACACCCGCATTTTGACTGCCAGGTGTCTATGGTAGTCTCCGACAAACACCCGATGATGATCGGACGCAAACGTGACTTGGTATACTCGGATTTGGGCTCGGAATCAATAATAACCGACATGGACTTTTAGCAGAGTAATAATCTCACAAAACAGACCTCAAATCCAGGCCCAGTGGGTCGTTCCGAGCAAAATAAGACTAATTTGGGCCAAAACCGGCACCAAAAATAAATCCCGTCTTTTGGCGACCGGGTCAAAACCCGGTCAAAGATGAAACCGTCTCACAAAATCAGCCAAGTTCATTCTCGAAAACTGGCGCACAAAATCAGCATTCAAAAAGCAAATCAAATCCACAAGAGTCAACTTCTTCCTAAAATAACTCGATTCACTTGATTCACTTAATCAAGTCTATAAATACCCCCCTAACCTCTTTGCATTTTCAGTTTTGAAAGGGCTTTAGCAACCCTCATTTACCCTACATTTTAACCTAAACTCACCTACACTACAAGCCCTAGTAACCCCAAGCAATACCAGCCAAACCGAGCCCCTCGTCCCTCGAAAAAACCGACGGCATACACACACACACGCATATACACACCACAACTCGCGTACATCCTCGATACTCCGGCGTTCCGTTGCTATTTACGAGTCCATTTCCGAGGCCTATACCAAGCATGTATGTTGAGGGTGTCCTAAACCCCATCTTAACCCTCTTATTATCGTCTTTTTACACACATTTTTACATTTTCGTATTGTAATCGTATTAGTCTAGTGGTGCTAACACTAGCTTTTTTTACACTTTTTCTTTGCATCTTTATTTTTATTGCATTTTGTCACCATTAAAGTTATAAATACCGCGTATATATATTAGTATTAACTTTCGGTTTTGAATACGTTTAACTATGATGATTGCCTAAGGTCCGTCTAATCCCTTTACGAGCAACGACGGAGGTGGAGCTCATTCGAGGAGCCCCGCCCCAATGTACTCAAGGGCGTGACTTGATCGCAATCGGTCATAGTTGAACGCATTTGTTCCCATTTCAATTAGTACGAAACCCGTTGACACGAAAACCGACATCACATAATCCGGAAGGATTAGTTTCGATGTCGTGACGTAGAGGGACGCAATTTTCGTCACTAATTCAAAATTTCTAATCTAGCGAAAACATAAATCGAGTAGATTAACCCACATTGGCACGCGATTTATAGAAACTAACGATTTTTCGACAAATAAAAAAAGGCGGCCAGACCCCCATGCGAGTCGCGCGCCGGTCAGGCGACTCGCGGGGAGGCCTGATTGGCCGAGCTCCTCTTTCTTGTTTTCTCGCCTTTTTATCCTCTTCGATTTTTACATTAATAGGCGACTTTCGCGACATATTTCCATATTTTGAGGCTCGTCTTTTTTACGACTTTTAGTCAACGCGTGTAAAGACCATCACGTGAACCTATTTCTTAAAACTCATGCACATCGTGACACATAAAACGATTTTGATCGACGATCTTGCACTATCAATTTTATGTCGACGACTCTCTAGTCGTATCCGACACATAATTAATTTAGACTCCATTTTTCGAGGTGATAAGTCGGGACAAGACATCGAGGTTTGAGATCGGGTTAGAATCACGCCTAGGTCTCGAACCTCCGTCCTTTGATTAATATGCAATATAATGCGTAATTAATTAAGGTTCGTTCGTCTAACTAATTCACGATCTAGTGTACATTTATTATATACGGGTCTTTGTCGAGTCGTGTATTTTATTTATCACTCTTCTTATTTTAGTTTGTTATTTCTTTTAATCGTTATAATAATCGTTGTATTGTGAATTCCGGGTTGTATTTCCGCCTGTGTAACTTGTATGTTATTTATTTTCGAGTTTTGTTTATTTACTTGCTTATCGCTTTATAAATGAACCTCGCATGCTAAATCACTTCGACCATAATTAGATGCATTAAATGACGTAATTCACATATAATTCACATGCTTAGCCCGAAAACGCTGTTTGCATATCATTTAATCGTTTTACTAGCGCGCGCACACGAACACGAACGATGTCTTAGTAGAGGCCGCCATGTGCGAGCGGGGTTGGGTGTCCTTAGTGGGCTTCCCAACACGTACGCTCACCCCTTACTCAGAACCTTGGTTTCCGGATGCCCGAAACCATTGGCACACGAGAGTCATTCTATATACGAAAGCCGGTTTAAACGGTATCGATATTGCAATGCGTTGGGACGAGCCCCATAAACTCTGAAATCGAAGTGGGCCGTACTTTGTGTACAGCCCATGACGATATAGAGTGGGCTCGTATGGTTCCGAATAACCACAAAATTCGGTGGCGACTCCATTTTGACTTAAAGTTCGAACCCGAGAACAATCTCACCACGAGATTCATTCGCCTACCCAAACCCGCGCGTGACCGCGTCAGGGTGGACCTACGTCATGTCCACAATTTTGCGACTCCGCTGGGGATACCTGATGTACCACATGTCATCGGGGTTCCTAGGGTGAGACTCGAAGAGAAATGGTTCGTATATTAGTGTGCGCGCATTAGTTTAATGATTCATGTATAACCCAAATTTTTGCCCGGGCCGGTTACTTGTGACCGACGTCCCACTATACCGCGGTGCATTCCTACATGGGTGCGCTAAAGACTTCGATGGTGGAACTCGTAAGGGTTTTGCGACATGTCCTAAGACCAACTCGGCTTAGGGAGTCCGTCCTGACTACGAGAATACTATCGTCGTTGGTATAGACCCTATTTTGACCGACCGAGACTTAGCGTAAAGCATACATAAGCGTCGTTATAATGCTTGTTTGACTACGTGCTACTTGGTTTCCGTGTCATTTTTCAAAAACCGTCATTTCAAAAATGCATATTTCCAAAAACACCAAATTTTGAAAACCCCGAAATACTGTCGTTTCGGGACCCATCTTTTCAAAATATCCAATTTTCAAAACTCGGAATGCTGCCGAAATTTAGGATCAACGATTTGACTCAAAATATCCTTTTCTTTAGTCGGCATACCGTCCGTTTTAACTCTCGAACTTCCGAAACCTCCCTGATTTTCTGAATTCTTCAAAATTCTAATCTCGGTTGTCGAAATTCCTTTTTCAATTTTCGAACTCTCGGAAATTCACCCATTATATATTCAAATTTTCAAACCTTCAAATTTCCAAATAAATCTTCCTTATTGTAGGACCTACCGTCTAGCCGTGTGTCGGGTCTTTGCATAGTATGTCAAAGGTTTATAGAGTCGGAACTCCGTCGATCTTACATCACGAGTTTCCCCCCTTTCCCAAATCCGCCTTATCTGTCAAGGCACGACCAACCTGCGTAGGGCATACCCCTACAAAGGAAAGTCCATCCATACACTCAAGTCAAAAGTCTGGGAAACAGTCTCACGTGGACCTTCCTTCGAACGGGACTAGGCCCGCAAAGCCAAAGTCCTAAGGAAGTCGTACCACCTACGAGCCATCCGTTTAGGTGTCTTTTCGAGTCCTTTTCGCTCAGTCCTTTTCTTTTGAGTCGATCGGGACGTACTTTTTATAATTCCAAGATCTGGGTTCGGTTTCTGATTACACGGTGTTCTTACAGACAAGCCACCGGCAACCAGACACGCCCGCAGGATGGCTACTTTGAACAGTCTGCAAACCTCTTTGGACGCCATGATCGAGAAGCAAACCGACATCGAAGCCCAACTGACTGAAATGAGGGCTGGCCAAGTGGCCATCGTTGCTCATCTAGCTACAGTGGAGCAAAGGACTCCAAATGTCGAGGTTACGGGGCCCCTGGCTGAGCTAGTTAGCTCAGTACGCCGACTAGAAGAACAAGTCCATTTGGCTGGGAGTAACAACATCCATCGGGAGAATAGCCGAGAGTACAACCCGTTGAGCGACAAACTGCCCACAAACCTGAACCTTACGGGCTTGCCCATGTTTGAGGGAACTGAAGACCCGTTACTACATGTACGGGCCTTCAAGGAATTCATGGCTATCAAGGGAGTGGATTCGTCCATGTTCAAGAACCTCTTTGCTGCATCTCTCGAGAAGCACCCACGGGCCTGGTACTACAGGCTAGACCCGAAGAAGTACCCTACCTGGGATGATGTGGCTACCGAGTTTGCTCGGAACTATGCAGACAATACCGAGATCCAAACCACGATGCGATCTCTGGAGGTTATGGCCCAAGAGCCGAAGGAAGGTTTTACTAAATACCTTCAACGCTGGAGGGCCGAGAGCGTGAAACTGGTCGATAAACCTAATGAGAAGACTTTGGTGGAGGCTTTTGTCAAGAACCTCCTCCCCTCCAACCGGGTTCACCTCCGGTACGCTGTCATACCCAATTTCACCACCCTTACTGAAATGGGTATGAGGATCGAAGACGATCTGAGACTGGAAGGCCTCACTAAGGCCGCTAGCAAAGGGTACCAAGGGGCTTCTTCCTCCACCACTAAGCCCCAGGCTGTAACTCGCAGCATTTTTGACGCGGTTAATCTACTAGATGCCCCGTCCAAGAAAAGCACCCCCACCTCGGGTTTTCACTGATATAGGTACCACCTATACCTACGCCTTACAAAGGCTGTCCTCCAAAGGCCTAATCCAACCGATAGGCCCAACTCCTGACGTTCCGGTCGAGCGACGCTCCAAGAACTACAATGCTCAGGCCTATTGCCAATACCACCGGGGTAATGGGCATGATACCGAAAAGTGTTGGAAGCTGAAACACTTGATTCAGGACCTGATCGAGAGCGGTAAAATCCCGCTACCCGGAGATAAACCAAACAACAAAGAGAACCCTTTCAGCTTTCATGCCATCTTTGCCGGGGAGGTGATTGATTGCTCTCACCTTATCTCTCCATTTATCCCGCAAGTGAACGGGATCTGGTTTGACGACGAGGATGATGTCTACCTCGCTAAAGGGGAAACCGTTCCCATCCCCCCTGAACAGATCCGCGAGGCCAAAACCCGCGTCTTAGCCAGTAACCACCTGGGCCGTCCCTATCAAGCCACTAGCTCTCGGGACATCCCCATCCCGACAACCATCACCGATCCACTCGGGATGGAAGTCGCCCCTGAGGAGCCTACTGCTGAAACGGCTATTGTGAAGCAACTGAAGAAGACCCGAGTTGACCTCACTATATGGCAACTCTTAGTTAGCTCACAAGAACATCGAGAAGCACTTACAAAGGCTCTCGATCAAGTCAAGATCGACTCTTTGGCTACCCCTGCTGAAATGGTAGCCACAGTCCTACCCCATCTAAAGGGTAAGGCCAAGGAAGGAGGCCCAATGATCACTTTCTCTGAAGCCGACCTGCCGCCATTTGGGGCCTCCCACAATCTGGCCCTTTACATCACGGTGATATGCCGAGGAAAATACCTCCCTATGACCTTGGTTGATGACGGGCCCGCTGTAAATGTCCTTCCTTTGAGGACCGCCAAAGCCCTCGGCATTACCGAGGCTGACTATATCCCGACGGCTCAAACCATCCAAGCCTTCGATGGGAGCCCAAAGACGGTATCTGGGGCCGTAAAACTTACCATCATAATAGGCCCAATAGAAAAGGAGCTTGAATTCCAGGTGATTGATGTCACCTCATTCTTCAACTTGCTCCTAGGAAGGCCATGGATTCACGCGGTGAAAGCCGTGTCCTCCACCCTCCACCGTAAGATCAAGGTGCCTTTGCTCGACAATGTTATTACTTTGGAGGCAACCCCAATGACCGTGGCTAGCTGTAACGCCACGGGCCGCACGGACCTCTGGGGGTTCGACTTTGTGGGGATGATCGAAGAGGAGTACCTTTTTAGGCCTTACTTCACCACGAGCATTGTCACGATGCTCCAAAACCTAGGGTACCTCCCGGGAGTTACCTCTCGACCCAATCTTCCAGCTGGGAAGATCATCGAGGTCCTTAAGGACGAAGACTCTCACTTCGGCCTTGGCTATGCCGCCACTCCGGGCAACGTTGTCCGACCAGGAATCGAAAAAGCCTGCAACATCATGAAGGGTATCCACTTGAGCCCTTAAAGCCCACGGTTGGCCGACTACTTTGTCACACCCGTGTTTGGGGCTATCTAGGTTGGACTGTACCAACCCAATGCTGCGCACCTCGGGACCCACTCGGCCCGGGACTGCAACTACATCCCGGATGATGTGTTCGCCCTCATTCAGTCTGATGAAGCTAATGATGCTGAGCCCGCGCTGAGGCTGCTCTTCGGGGAAGACACCATAGCCCCGACTCCAAAAGAAGACCTGGTCAACCTGATTCTCCGCAGCAACGGGTTTGACCCGACCAAGCTAATCTCGGATGTTGGTTCTGAGACGGGAAACAGGGCCTGGAGGAAGATTGTCAAGTGGACTGACAGTCAAGGAAAGATCTACAAGCTGGTCACCGGAGAGGGAGACATGCCTGAGTCTGATTCCGAGTCTGAGTCGGAGTCTGAGTCTGAGTCTGAGGTCGAGTCTAGGGAAGTCGGTGCTAGAGTCACTCCTGTAACCCCTCTCCCTTCTATCATTCCTGCTGCTGGCTCTTCGGGGTCTGTCCCGAGTGCCTTACCAATTCCGCCACTGACCAATGATCAGATGGCTGCTCTCTTTGAGCTGTTTTCCAAATTTTCAATTAATAATAACAACCGTTCTGCTTACGACTTGTCTCTTTTAAATTCTGCTTTCAAAAATGTTTTATGCTATGACATTGAGAAATCCGACGAACAGGTACCCTTACCTCCACATCTGATCGAGCAACTAGAGTAAAGGGAATCCCGGAATCCGGTAATCGAAGAGACCGAGTCCATAAACGTGGGAACGACCTTAGAGCCTCAGATACTTAAGATAGGGCTATCCTTAGATCCCGAGGAGAAGCAACAATTCATAAACCTCCTCCAAGAATTCAAGGATGTCTTTGCATGGTCCTACAAGGACATGCCGGGGATAGACCGGGAAATAGCCGAGCACCGCATACCAATCAAGGACGGGTGCAAACCGGTCAAGCAGAAGCTTCGTCGAATGAGGCCCGAGTGGTCTCTCAAGGTAAAAGAAGAAGTCGATAAACAGTTCAAAGCCGGCTTCATACAAGTGTCCGAGTCCCCGGACTGGGTGGCAAACATCGTGTCGGTTCCTAAAAAGGACGGTAAGGTGCGGGTATGCGTAGATTTTCGGGATCTTAACAAGGCAAGCCCGAAAGATGATTTTCCGTTACCACACATCGACATACTGGTGGATAACACGGCCGATCATGCCCTTCTATCATTCATGGACGGGTATGCCAGATATAATCAAATCAAGATGGCGGAGGAAGATATGAGTAAGACTACCTTCACCACACCTTGGTGTACTTACTGCTACACCGTCATGCCATTCGGTCTCATTAATGTCGGGGCCACATACCAAAGGACCGCTACCACTTTACTACACGACATGATGCATAAAGAGGTAGAAGTTTATGTGGACGACATGATCGTTAAATCCAAAGAACGGGACGGTCACATCACCGCCCTAAGAAAATTCTTCACCCGATTGCGCAAATACAACATGAGGCTAAACCCTCAAAAGTGCAGTTTCGGAGTAACATCAGGCAAATTACTGGGTCATATCGTTAGCCAACGAGGTATCGAGGTCGACCCAGCTAAAATCAAAGCCATTACCGAGATGCAAGCTCCTAAAACCGAAAACGAAATAAGGGGATTTCTCGGGAAAGTCCAGTATATTAGTCGATTCATTTCCAAACTAACCATGGTGTGTGAACCAATTTTCAAGAAACTAAAAATAGGGGAACGGATACTATGGGACGACAAGTGTCAAGTTGCTTTCGACAAGATCAAGGAAATTCTGTCTGCTTCGCCAGTCTTAATGCCGCCACAGCCCGGTTTGCCTCTGTCGTTATACCTAACAACGACCGAGACAGCCATGGGGGCTATGCTGGCTCAGACGGTTGACTCCGACGAAAGAGCCATCTATTACATCAGCAAGAAGTTTTTAGAGTATGAGTGCAAGTATACCATGCTCGAAAAGACGTGCTTGGCTCTAGTCTGGGCCACCAAGAAGCTCCGGCACTATATGCTCGGCTACGAGGTCCATGTGCTATCCAGGATGGACCCCATCAAATACCTCTTCGAAAAACCCATCCTCAACGGCCGAATTTCTAGATGGACTCTAATGTTGGCAGAGTTCGACCTAAAATTTGTGCCATTAAAGGCCATTAAGAGACGGGTGGTAGCTGAATTCCTCGCTGACAGCCCGGTAACCGAAGAAGGACACACCGACACCTGGTCCTTCCCAGACGAAGATATTTTCCATACCGATGCCGAAACGTGGGATTTATACTTCGATGGAGCATCTAATTTTCGAGGGTTCGAAGTCGGGATCCTCCTAATCTCACCAAGAGGGGAGCATACTCCCGTCTCCATCAAAATGGACTTCGATGTTACCAATAATGCAGCAGAATACGAAGCATGCATTTACGGGCTACAAGCCGCCGCCAATCTGGGGATCACAAATCTCCGGGTACATGGTGACTCATCCTTGGTCATTAACCAAGCACTGCAAAAATGGAAGACTCGGAATGCTAATCTCGTGGCCTACCAGGCACCAGTAAGGGATCTCGAGAAATAATTCCAGAAGGTAGAATACATATACCTGCCTCGAGAAGAGAATCAGTTTGCGGATGCACTTTCAAAATTGGCATCTCTATTAAATATTCCCGACCACGTGACCAGTATGCCAATTTGCGTCGAAAGACGGTCTGAGCCGGCATATATTCACGATATTGAAGACATTGAGATAACTGATCCCGAACCATGTTACCAGGCTGGGTTAAAGTACCTGACATACGGAGAATATCCTCCCGGGACGGAAGGTCGAGCCAAGAAAGCCTTACGAAGGCTAGCCACTCAGTTCATCCGTACCGATGACGGACAAATGTACAAAAAGACGGCACAAGGGGCTCTTCTCCTTTGTGTTGACAAGTATAAGGCTGAGAAGGTTATGGCCGAAGTACATGATGGTGAAAACGGCCCACATATGAATGCCCACATGCTGGTCCGAAAAATCATGAGGCTCGGTTATTACTGGAATACTATGGAAGCCGACTGCCAGTTATATGTCAAACATTGTCATAACTGTCAAATCTTCGGCAATGTGCAACATATGCCGTCATCTTTGCTCTATACCATGACGTCATTCTGGCCGTTCTCAACATGGGGTATCGACATAATCGGGAAAATAAATCCCTCTGGTACTGGTGGGCACTGCTTTATTTTAGTAGCTATCGACTATTTCACCAAGTGGGTCGAAGCTAAGTCGTATCGCATTCTCAATGCTAAGCATGTCGCCAAGTTCATCCAGAACAAGATAACATGCCGATATGGGATTCCTTATGAGTTCATCAGTGATCACGAAACTCATTTCCAAGCCGAGACCGCAGCCCTGCTGACCAAATATAAAATTCAAAGGCACACGTCCTCGCCTTACCGTCCCCAGAAAAATGGAGCAGTGGAGGCGGCCAATAAAACAATTGTCACCATACTCAAAAAGATGGCTGATAATTACCGAGATTAGTCCGACAAAATACCTTTCGCCCTATGGGGGTACCGGACGTCAATTCGCACCGCAACCGGGGAAACACCATATTACCTAACCTATGGGATGGAAGCAGTCCAGCCCGTCGAGTTGGAGGTACCGTCCCTCAGGATTCTGCTAGAAAGCCAAGTACCTAAGGCTGACTGGGTTCGGGCGCGGTATGACTTGTTGGTTCTACTAGATGAACGTCGAAATCGTGCCCTCAACAATATCCAAATCTACCAGAAGAGGATCCAACGGGCCTTCAACAAGAGGGTAAGGCCTAGAAACATTAAAGAAGGGGATTTAGTCCTTAAGTCTATTCGAGCTTTACTACCGGTTGACCCAAGGGGAAAATTCAAACCCAACTGGGCTGGGCCATATCTGGTAAAGAAAATACTATCAGGGGGAGCAGTGATGCTGACGGACCTGGACGGGAATGAGTTCGTCAACCCGACCAACCTGGACCAACTGAAGCATTACTACCCTTAGCCATTTCTCAATCTCATTAGCCAAATTTATCAAAATCTTTTTTTTACGAAAAAGCAAGTCAATGAGCTGGAATTACTTATTCTACTGTCGCAAACATCTTGAACCAATAGTCTTGGTGTAATTCGAGATTGCAAATTTTACTAAGCTTGAACTACGTTTGGTTTGATTCTGCTAATTGCGGATACGTAGGCAGCCCCTCAAAAGGGCACAACCAATGCAATCGAGAAATGACAGGAACGGTTTAATAATAAACTTTTTTTATTAATTCAAAAAAAACCCGATAAACTCGGGAAATTACAAAATGCAGGAATTCAAAAAATATAAATAAAAGTCACACGACCAAAAATAGTAATAATACTTAAATAGTAATAAAGCTGAAGGACTCGGCATTCAGGGCATCTTGCCCTTCCCCTTGTCCTTGGCCTCCTTAGCCGTCCACTGGCGACGACGCGGAGGGGAGCGTTCCCGAATCACCACGGGAACCTCTCTGGCTCGGGCTCGCTCGTTTGAGCCCGAATCCTCTATCACCTCGATAGGCCCAAGTCGGGCCCTCACGGGCTCAGAAAGCCGGTCACGCGGACCCAGTCGGTCCCGGTCCGCCAGCCTGGGCCCGAGGCGTCTCTCCAAATCAGTCTGGGGGCTTGGCCGCCCCCGTGTGCTGCTAGAACCGACCTCCATAGATCGAGTCTTAGTTTGTGAGTTAAGACCCGATTCTTCCCGAACTGCAGCTTCAGGAACATCTCCCCCAATGAAGAGATCCCTGTTATCTTTCGTCGTCTCGCGGCGAACCAGTTTAAAGGCCTCATCAAGTTTCAAGGCCTTGCGAGCTTCCTCGGACTCCTCGGAAGTCCATTTCTGGTAAGCCCTTGAAACCCAAGCGGATTGGCAAGGGCTGGGTATAGTCCATGTAGGAAGAGTGAACCATCTCTGCAACCAGGTGTCGCACATAGCGTCCGTCAGTTGGAGTGAGACGCTAATAATGGCTTCAGTCTCAGGAATGCGCTGAGACGAACCGAACTGCCTCAGGATGCAGTCCGGGTAAATATGAACTGTCCAGTCAAGGGACAAGATCACCAAGTAACGGGCTTGGTCTCTCTTGGCCAGCCCCGTCAGCTTAGAAAGGAACCACCAAGCAACGGTCCACCTCATTAAGGGACCCCCATGGAACACCAGCTCCTCATCCCAGTAAGCTCGGTTTATTTGATGACTCGAGCTTATCCGCCGCCTTCGGGAGCTAATCTGACTGCTCCGATAGTTGGGAATACTCGGAGGGGGCTCTGTGATTGATAGCCGCTCCGACAGCCATATCTGAAAAGAGTACACGGATGTTATAAGCAATGGAAGGGTTCGCCAAAGGCCACTCGATCGGGTGACTTACGAACTTCAGGGATTTCGCGTAAAAAAAAAAAAAAAAAAAAAAAACGCGCGAGATGTATACCTGCAAAATACGGGTACTCCCCGTCAGTTGTCGGGTCGGGTCAAGTCGCCTAGCATCCAGACCCATGATAATCTCCCCAGTGGCTAGCCAAGCAGGGCTATGACCAGTCTCCATCTGATCAACCACTCCAATCAACCTAATTTGACCCCTGCACGATTCAAGTTCCATCAGCCCTTCAAAGACGTAGCAGTGCAGCATGCAAAAGGCGAACGCCCTACGTCTGTGAGCAGGGGTGGCTCTCACATCCCGGCTATTCATAAACTTGTCGGGCAGGTCGAATAGGGAAACAGTATCTCCCCGCACCATCCGATCTGTCTCGGCATGAGACAGACCCAAGATTTCCCTTAGCCTCCTCCTCGGGTCCGGGTAGAACGAGGGAGTAGCAGGCTGAACAACTGGGCCCCAACCACCTATGGCTGCGATTTCCTCGGGAAGAGGGCATATCTCTCCCCGCGGGAACGCGAAGACGTGATGGGTAGTATCCCAAAACGACAGACAGGCGACCAAGAAATATGGGTCAATTATCAGTCGTTGGAGGGGAAACAGACTGACAATTCCCATCTGGGTCAGCCGAATCTTTTCCTCGTCCCGAAAGTATTGGGACCAGGCGAGAAGCATGGCGGTCAAGTGGTCGATACCCATGACAGAAGTTTCTAACTTTCTTGAAAGTCTAAAAGATTTTGAGAAGTCTAAAAGAGAATTTGAGTTGGGATGCAAAAAGCTGAAGCAGGGAGACCTATATTTATAATAGGAAACCCCACCTGTAACCCTAACTGCCATGCCTCCTCAGCAGACCTGGGCCCTATGCGCGCGCAGGCCTGATTTCAAACAAGAAACCCAGAATAGGAATCAAGTTGTCCCGAGCTTTCCTAAAAATTTCCAAAAAGTTTCTGTGACAAAAATTGTGATAACATTCTTTTCAAAATTTTTGACATTTTCAAAAATTCGGTATCTTTCCTCCCCAGCGCAAGTCAGTGTTTTGCCTATGTGTTACATACAAATTGTTATGTGTCAGCATACAGGTAGACTCCAGACTTCAGAAGCAAGTCTCCGCAGAGCTATTTTATCCCCCCAGCATAAGTCGGTGATTCCTCCGAAATGCTACATCCAAGGCAGGATGTGTTGGCATACGGGTACACCTACATCCCCAAAGGCAATTTTGACTCCCCACGGAGCTACCATCATCAGGACAGGTATGATCCTCTGCTTATGGCTGGCGAGCCCTTCACGCAAGTCTACTGGACTATAAACGACCCGACCGGAAAGCTGCCAGGTCGTAATCAGCGATTGGCCTGGTAGCTACTCTGACTTTCGCCTTGTCCAAGCCTCAGTCAGAGTGGGGGCTCTGTAGACACCCGCATTTTGACTGTCAGGTGTCTATGGTAGTCTCCGACAAACACCCGATGATGATCGGACGCAAACGTGACTTGGTATACTCGGATTTGGGCTCGAAATCAATAATATCCGACATGGACTTTTAGCAGAGTAATAATCTCACAAAACAGACCTCAAATCCAGGCCCAGTGGGTCGTTCCGAGCAAAATAAGACTAATTTGGGCCAAAACCGACACCAAAAATAAATCCCGTCTTTTGGCGACCGGGTCAAAACCCGGTCAAAGACGAAACCGTCTCACAAAATCAGCCAAGTTCATTCTCGAAAACTGGCGCACAAAATCAGCATTCAAAAAGCAAATCAAATCCACAAGAGTCACTTCTTCCTAAAATAACTCGATTCCCTTGATTCACTTGATCAAGTCTATAAATACCCCCCCTAACCTCTTTGCATTTTCAGTTTTGAAAGGGCTTTAGCAACCCTCATTTACCCTACATTTTAACCTAAACTCACCTACACTACAAGCCCTAGTAACCCCAAGCAATACCAGCCAAACCGAGCCCCTCGTCCCTTGAAAAAACCGACGGCATACACACACACGCATATACACACCACAACTCGCGTACATCCTCGATACTCCGGCGTTTCGTTGCTATTTACGAGTCCATTTCCGAGGCCTATACCAAGCATGTATGTTGAGGGTGTCCTAAACCCCATCTTAATCCTCTTATTATCGTCTTTTTACACACTTTTTTACATTTTTGTATTGTAATCGTATTAGTCTAGTGGTGCTAACACTAACTTTTTTTACACTTTTTCTTTGCATCTTTATTTTTATTGCATTTTGTCACCATTAACGTTATAAATACCGCGTATATATATTAGTATTAACTTTCGGTTTTGAATACGTTTAACTATGATGATTGCCTAAGGTCCGTCTAATCCCTTTACGAGCAACGACGGAGGTGGAGCTCTTTCGAGGAGCCCCGCCCCAATGTACTCAAGGGCGTGACGTGATCGCAATCGGTCATAGTTGAACGCATTTGATCCCATTTCAATTAGTATGAAACCCGTTGACACAAAAACCGACATCACATAATCCGGAAGGATTAGTTTCGATGTCGTGACGTAGAGGGACGCAATTTTCGTCACTAATTCAAAATTTCTAATCTAGCGAAAACATAAATCGAGTAGATTAACCAACATTGGCACGTGATTTATAGAAACTGACGATTTTTCGACAAATAAAAAAAGGCGGCCAGACCCCTATGCGAGTCGCGCGCCGGTCAGGCGACTCGCGGGGAGGCCTGATTGGCCGAGCTCCTCTTTCTTGTTTTCTCACATTTTTTTCCTTTTCGATTTTTACATTAATAGGCGACTTTCGTGACATATTTCCATATTTTGAGGCTCGTCTTTTTTACGACTTTTAGTCAACGCGTGTAAAGACCATCACGTGAACCTATTTCTTAACACTCATGCACATCGCGACACATAAAACGATTTTGATCGACGGTCTTGCACTATCAATTTTATGTCGACGACTCTCTAGTCGTATCCGACACATAATTAATTTAGACTCCATTTCTCGAGGTGATAAGTCGGGACAAGACCTCGAGGTTCGAGATCGGGTTAGAATCACGCCTAGGTCTCGAACCTCCGTCCTTTGATTAATATGCAATATAATGCGTAATTAATTAAGGTTCGTCCGTCGAACTAATTCACGCTCTAGTGTACATTTATTATATACGGGTCTTTGTCGAGTCGTGTATTTTATTTATCGCTCTTCTTATTTTAGTTTGTTATTTCTTTTAATCGTTATAATAATCGTTGTATTGTGAATTCCGGGTTGTATTTCCGCCCGTGTAACTTGTATGTTATTTATTTTTGAGTTTTGTTTATTTACTTGCTTATCGCTTTATAAATGAACCTCGCATGCTAAATCACTTCGACCATAATTAGATGCATTAAATGACGTAATTCACATATAATTCACATGCTTAGCCCGAAAACGTTGTTTGCATATCATTTAATCGTTTTACTAGCGCACGCACACGAACACGAACGATGTCTTAGTAGAGGCCGCCATGTGCGGGCGAGGTTGGGTGTCCTTAGTGGGCTTCCCAACACGTACCCTCACCCCTTACTCAGAACTTTGGTTTCCGGATGCCCGAAACCATTGGCACACGAGAGTCATTCTATATACGAAAGCCGGTTTAAACGGTATCGATATTGCAATGCAAAGGGACGAGCCCCATAAACTCTGAAATCGAAGTGGGCCGTACTTTGTGTACAGCCCATGACGATATAGAGTGGGCTCGTATGGTTCCGAATAACCACAAAATTCGGTGGCGACTCCATTTTGACTTAAATTTCGAACCCGAGAACAATCTCACCACGAGATTCATTCGCCTACCCAAACCCGCGCGTGGCCGCGTCGGGGTGGACCTACGTCATGTCCACAATTTGGCGACTCCGCTCGGGATACATGATGTACCACATGTCATCGGGGTTCCTAGGGTGAGACTCGAAGAGAAATCGTTCGTATATTAGTGTGCGCGCATTAGTTTAATGATTCATGCATAACCCAAATTTTTGCCCGGGCCGGTTACTTGTGACCGACGTCCCACTATACCGCGGTGCATTTCTACATGGGTGCGCTAAAGACTTCGATGGTGGAACTCGTAAGGGTTTTGCGGCATGTCCTAAGACCAACTCGGCTTAGGGAGTCCGTCCTGACTACGAGAATACTATCGTCGTTGGTATAGAAAAAACTGGAATTACTGGAATTACTACTATAGAAAAAAAAATAGTAAAAAAGAAAACAGTAAAACATTATAATGAAAATAAGATTTCAGTGAAAAACTTCACGTATCGAAACAATATAATAAAAATGGGTTTTTCGAAGAAAATATAAAACATTTGCCAACCTGCAACCAAATTATATCGATAATAATAAAAATATTCAAAATGGCGTTATGGATAGGATTGATGTAGAATCTAGACTTTCACTAGGACAATACTAAACTAGCTTCGAGAACTTAGTCAAAACAAATCAGACTTCGGTCTCTAACTATGCAACTCAACCATAACAGGACTGCGTGCAGCGAGGTTCTGACTTAAGTAATGTACACCCCTCCTGGACACCAACCGTAATCCAGTTCAACCCGACGGCGACTTACACGATGCGATATCTAAGTTTAAGGTCAAAATATACACACTCCTTGACGGAAGGGATTTGTCGCGGATCCCCACCGATCAAATAATTAACCGGCTATTCCTACGATAGATAGGGCAAGTCGGGTCGAATCCACGGGGACGGTAAGAGTCGTCTAGACTAAGGTCGCCTAAAAACGAGACTAAGTCAACGAGCAAAGCTAGAGAATGATAGAAGGGGAGAAGAAGGCTAAGACTATGGCTAAGAAGAACAACTAAGGAAAACGGGCTAGGATTAGGTCGGGGTCAAAGGGGTAACGGAATGGTCAAGGAAGAGCTAGAGCGAAGGAGGTAGTAGGGTGATCTAGGTTGGTCCGGGATCTCGCAACTTAGACCGACCTAGAGGTTCCACATGGAACCCATTTCGGTGACACACATGACAAAGGAAGGCAAGAAAAACAAGCATTCTAACCTACTTAGTCATTCAAGCATTCCAACAAACATGTGATATGCATCAAACCAAGAGGAAACCCAAATCTTCCACCAACATCTCCAACAAACCCTTAATCACCCAATTAACACCCTAATCACCCTACTAACCCTAGCAAGAACACTACTCTAACATAATCAACTTAAAACTAACAAGAACAAGAGGAAACAACACAAACATCAAAACATACATAATGAAACTACCAAGTATGATGAACAAAACAATAAACAATAACTAAAGATTGAAACTTGAATTAAACAAACAAGGTAAAGAGTAAAAGGAAGAAAGGATTATACCATACTAGTGAAGAGGAAAGATTGAAACTTGCATTAATGAAGAAAACCCAAAACAAACCACCAAGGTTGTCAATCTTGGATGGATCTTGAAGAATTCCCTTAATATAAGTACTAAACTAAGATTAACTACTAATTACCGACTAATCTACACTAATCTAATCTAATCTAACCTAAAGTAGTCTAGGGTTTAGTGGGAAGTGAAGAACATAACATAGCATGGTGTCTTAATACAAGAGGGGGTATATATAGGGTTACAAATGGAAGGAAGAAGAAAGAAATAAAGCGCGGTTGCCACTGGGTCATTCCCGATCGGGAATATGCCAACCCGATCGGGAAACTTCTACTTTCCCGATCGGGAATTTGCCAACCCGATCGGGAATGCTCCACAGTGTGTGCGTCTTTTGTGCTCCTCATCCCGATCGGGTTTGAGGCCTTCCCGATCGGGATGGGTCTTGTAGGCCTCCAATATGAACTTTTTGGTCCCTCCTTGCTTCTCATGGGCTTCCCATTGATTCTCGGGACTCGGGATCGGGTCTCGGAGGCTCGGTATTGAGTCCCAAGGTCTCGGGGTCGATTCCAAGGCATCGAATCATTGTTCCTTTACTCTGTTGGCTCCAAAATGTGTATGTATAGAGTCGGAATCGCTCCAACTCTTCCAAATCGGTCTCGGGAACCTGAAACGAACTAAAAGAAGCATAAGAAGCCCCTAAACCGCTCCCAAGGAGCGAATCTACAAGGAAAATGAGACCAAAACACTACAAAATAGGCACTACAAACCACACTTATCAACTCCCCCACACTTAACCCTTACTCGCCCTCGAGTAAGCACATACTAACTACTATACTAGCCGAATGGGTATTAGCGCACCCTACGCCCTTTCAACTCACGCGATAACACTTAGAGGACAAGTGCTATCCGCAAGGCAAGTAGGGTCTTGTGACAAAACCGTGGATGCAACGGGACACAAAAACACATAAACAAACAAGCACACAAACAAACACACAAAAGGTTGCACCCAAAAGAAAAGAAATACCGCTTCCCTCAAACAAGCGGTGAAAGAAGCACCGGTTTAGGACTCAAGGCAAGTGACAACGTTCCCAAGCTAGCAATACAAACCAAGATGGACTAAACCCTAATAGTATGACGACAAAGCAACAAAAACGTTGGTAACTTACCTCGGTTCCTCCTAACCTTCTAAGAACGTACTACGGGACGATCGGCGGGATGGAAAAAGGATGAACCACGGTGTTAGTCGACACTGTAGGTAAGTGAGACCCCGCCCCCTTTAGCAATGAGCCAAGAGGGTCGTCCCATGTCCGAAACCGCCTTACTAGTCCAAGTAAAAAGTGGAAATATGCAAAATGAGGGAAGATTGACTAATGCCGCTATCATCCTTCCTAGGGACTCGGTCCTTTGGTAGGCTCTTCACGGCAAAAGTCGGAAAAAGGCATATTTTGAGAAGTAGGGGTTATTTTTGTGAATCGGGTTTTCTTTTGGCATTTTCTCTCTTCTTTTGCATTTTTGCCTTGTTTTGCCATGCCATTCTTTTTCTTCTTTTCTATTTTCTTTTTGGCTTTTGTGCCTTTTCTTTTTCTTCATTCTTTTCTTTCTTTCATTTTCTTTCTTTTTCTTTTCTTTGCCTTTTTGCTAGATTTGGCTTTTTGGCATTTTATTGTGTAACAAGAAAGAGAGAACTCAACAAATTGCAAATTTATTTGTGGTTATGTGTAGGAGGTAGGGGAATGGGTGAGTCGGGACGGCGCCTTCCCTTCAAACCCACAAAAAGGTGGAGAACTTGGACTAATCAAACGATCCTAAACACGGTCACCTAAGGGATGGGACTCGGTAACCAAGGCCTTTTCACACCGTGGGTGGTCAAAATGGTCAAAATGCAAATCCCGTAGTAAATCCCTAGTAAGCTAGGTGGACTCAAGGTAAGAAATCAACGAAATCATTGATTTAGGGTCATTCTACTAGATTAAAGTCCAAGACTCGATTTACACCACTAGGAAGGGAAAGTACACACTCACACACTAGCCTCTAAACCGGGTTTTCGAAAACGGTTTACACACATGACACACAACATAGCACAACACTAAATCAAAGACATGACGAAAATGAACGAAAGAAAAAGAAGCAAAAGCAACAAAACAAAACGAACACATGAACAACACAAACACCACCCCTAGCTTCCAAACAAATCACCAAATCACCCACAAACTTTACAAAGCTCCACCCGAGCACACAACATCACAATCTCCTCCAAACTCCGCGAGAGATAAAGAATAAAAAGGGATAATATGTTACCGGTAGTCTTGAAAGCTCTCCAAGGCTAGCGGTGATTTAAGCAACCTATAAGGAAAGAGGAGGCAAAACACACACAATACAACAAATACACGACACAAAGACACAAAAGGAAAACACACAAAAGGAAAATCTTTTTGATTTTTGTGAAAAAATTTCAAATTTTTATGGTTTTTTTTTAAAAGATTTTTCGAAAAACTACAAAAATAAAGCTAACTATGCTAGAATAACACTCCCCCCACACTTAAACCGAGCCATGTCCTCATGCTCGATCGTAGTGTGCGGAGAGACAAAAGAAAAAGAAAAGAAACTACAAAAATAAAGCTAAAAATCAAAAATAAAGTGAAGAAAAGGGTAGAAAGCGTCCGGCCGGGGTGTAGTCAAGTCACCATGGGCCGAGACAAGAAAAAGATATGGATGGGGGAAGAAAATAAAAGGAAGGAAATAAAAGGAAATGGGAGGGGAGGACTAGGTGTAATCAAGTCACCTAGCCCGGATTCCGCCTAAATCCGCCTAAATCCTCAAAAAGAAAGAGTGAAAAACTTGTAAAATTTGGATTTTGAAAATGACTCTCGATGTAGTCACATCATCGAGAGTCGGGAGCAACCAAAACCAAGGCCTCGAAGGCCACCATGACAAAGGGGAAGGGGAGGAACAAGGGGAAAACAAGCAATAAAAAAATGGAAAAGAAAGGATAGTTGCCATACCGACCGGTTAGCAACTCACTCTCTCCATCGTCTCAATGATCAATATAGGCACTTGCTTGTTGTCGTCATTGTCATCCTTCTTCAAGCTTAAGAAAACCACATGGCTAAGGTAGTAATGGTGTGAGGGGGTAGAAATTGATGTGTATACCGGTCTAAAGTAGATAGGAGATGAAGTGAGGATATGAAAATGAAGTATGTGGGTGGTATGATATGAGCAAGGAAGGTAGGGAGGTTGGGTGGGGGTATACAATGGTTGGGTGGGCTTAAACGTCGAAGAAGAGGCACCAAAAAGGAGAAAGGGGACCATCCCGGTCGGGATGGGTGGTCCCGGTCGGAATTACATACCCGTCCCGGTCGGGAAGCCTACTTCCCGATCGGGATGACACTCCAGTGGACTCGATTTTTGGCACCCTCATCCCGATCGGGACGGCCCCATCCCGGTCGGGACGACACACCCTTCCCGGTCGGGAAGGGTCTTCATGACTCCCATGACCCCAAAAACCGGCTCCCTTGCTCATGATCCAAGCTCTATCACTAACCACTCCTTTCTAGGAGTCACCTTCACTTCAGCTATCACAATAAACTCAAAGTACACATCAAATTCACTCCCTCACATCGCTCATCAAAATACCAAAACAATTACAAGAATCCCACAAAAACAAACAAATCCAAGAAACAAAACACACAAATACAAGCACAAGTACTCTAAAGAAGAGGAAGGGGGAATATACAACATGACGGTTCTTTAGGAACTTCGTCGAACCTAGGATGGTGGACTCTTCTTCAACCGTAGCCCTCAAGGGCATGGAGGAGCAAGTCGAACGCGCTACCGACATCATAATGAAGGCCCAAGAAGCGCTCGAGCCTAGCTAACCTCCACGGCCTCCAAGGTGGAGGCAAGAAGTAGGATTCCCAAGACCCAACGTCATCATTCATGTTGTCTCCGGGGTCTATCCATCCTACGAGCTTCACCGACCTCTTCCTCCCTAGGCATCGCCTCCAATCACAAGCAAGCTTCATCTCCAAGAAACAAGGCACAAAAAGCGGTTTTGGCCTCATCTCCTCAATGCACACCCCCACACTTTCCTCAAGTTGTGGTTCCCCATCTTCATCACTAGGCCCCACATCATCTTGGAGAAGAGGATCGAAACTTCTACCGGCGGTTTCAATCTCTTCCAAGTCCTTGCTTGGTTCACTAGCTAGGGGCTCTTGATGCTTATCCACATTCTCGCACAAGGGCAACTCAAGGCTATCAATATCACCCAAAAACTTCACAAATTCCACCAAACCATCCAACTTACTATCCTCCTCCAATTCTTCACCAACGATGCCTTCACCAAGAGTCATATCCTCATTCGTCTCTTTTTGGGTAGACGATTGAGGCTCTTCAAAGCAAGACTCGCTCCTTATAGGGAATTCATTAACGGCCTCGTCATTGGGTTGTTCCCCTTCCCCAAATGAACATCCCTCATCAAGTTGTGAGGATCGGTTTAAGAGCATTAGGGTTTGAGCCGTTAAAGCATGCAATCTAGCTTTAGTTTCCTCCCTTTCCCTAAGGATTTCGGCCAAGAGTTCATTATTCTTTTGCGATTGGATGGCCATTTCTTGTTGCATTTGAAGCATCGATTGAAACACCTCCATGTCGGGCAATTGGTGATCATTGGGATCTTGTAAAGCTCCTTGAAAATCTTGATGATGCTCAAGGGGTGGGGCATCATATTGTTGATAGCAAGGTTGGGGTGATTGGTAGTATTGTGAGTCATGGGGTTCATATTGTGGTTGGGGTGGAGGGTAATATGGTGTGTTTTGGGGGTATTGGCTTCCATAAGGTGAATCTTGATTGAACATGGTGGGTTCACATTGATAACTCGAGTAATAGTCACCATGATCGTAGGAATGGTAATCGTTCACTTGTTGGTAGCCGTTTCCGTACTCTTGAAGATACCGTCTTGATCACCCCACCCCAAGAAGCTTGATAGTGGTAGGGGGATGTCATGTCATACCCTTGGTTCATGGAAGAAGAGGAGTAACTCATATCGGCTCCCGAGTGTGTGGAGTTTAGATCAAACCCCATGCTTGCTCGAAAATCGTAGTCCATACCCGGTTGGAAACCTCTCACTCTAGCAACCGTCCGTTTAAGCGGCTCTAAGTTGCAAGAAGAAGATAGTCACCACCTCTAAGCACAAACTGTAGACTAGGAACAAACGTGAGAAGTCTAGTGCTTTTTGGGCACTAGACAAGAGAGAAATAAACCACACACACACAAGAAGCAAGGTAACAAAAAGAAAAAAAGAAAAACACAAACACAAAGACAAAGTCAAGTAACTAGGAAAACAAAGTCTAAACTAGCACCGTCCCCGGCAACGGCGCCAAATTGACGGAAGGGATTTGTCGCGGATCCCCACCGATCAAATAATTAACCGGCTATTCCTACGGTAGATAGGGCAAGTCGGGTCGAATCCACGGGGACGGTAAGAGTCGTCTAGACTAAGGTCGCCTAAAAACGAGACTAAGTCAACGAGCTAAGCTAGAGAATGATAGAAGGGGAGAAGAAGGCTAAGACTATGGCTAAGAAGAACAACTAAGGAAAACGGGCTAGGATTAGGTCGGGGTCAAAGGGGTAACGGAATGGTCAAGGAAGAGCTAGAGCGAAGGAGGTAGTAGGGTGATCCAGGTTGGTCCGGGCTCTTGCAACTTAGACCGACCTAGAGGTTCCACATGGAACCCATTTCGGCGACACACATGACAAAGGAAGGCAAGAAAAACAAACATTCTAACCTACTTAGTCATTCAAGCATTCCAACAAACATGTGATATGCATCAAACCAAGAGGAAACCCAAATCTTCCACCAACATCTCCAACAAACCCTTAATCACCCAATTAACACCCTAATCACCCTACTAACCCTAGCAAGAACACTACTCTAACATAATCAACTTAAAACTAACAAGAACAAGAGGAAACAACACAAACATCAAAACATACATAATGAAACTACCAAGTATGATGAACAAAACAATAAACAATAACTAAAGATTGAAACTTGAATTAAACAAACAAGGTAAAGAGTAAAAGGAAGAAAGGATTATACCATACTAGTGAAGAGGAAAGATTGAAACTTGCATTAATGAAGAAAAACAAACCACCAAGGTTGTCAATCTTGGATGGATCTTGAAGAATTCCCTTAATACAAGTACTACACTAAGATTAACTACTAATTACCGACTAATCTACACTGATCTAATCTAATCTAACCTAAAGTAGTCTAGGGTTTAATGGGAAGTGAAGAACATAACATAGCTTGGTGTTTTAATACAAGAGGGGGTATATATAGGGTTACAAATGGAAGGAAGAAGAAAGAAATATAGCGCGGCTGCCACTGGGTCATTCCCGATCGGGAATTTGCCAACCTGATCGGGAAACTTCTACTTTCCCGATCGGGAATATGCCAACCCGATCGGGAATGCTCCACAGTGTGTGCGTCTTTTGTGCTCCTCATCCCGATCGGGTTTGAGGCCTTCCCGATCGGGATGGGTCTTGTAGGCCTCCAATATGAACTTTTTGGTCCCTCCTTGCTTCTCATGGGCTTCCCATCGATTCTCGGGACTCGGGATCGGGTCTCGGAGGCTCGGGATTGGGTCCCAAGGTCTCGGGGTCGATTTCAAGGCATCGAATCATCGTTCCTTTACTCCGTTGGCACCAAAATGTGTATGTATAGAGTCGGAATCGCTTCAACTCTTCCAAATCGGTCTCGGGAACCTGAAATGAACTAAAGGAAGCATAAGAAGCCCCTAAACCGCTCCCAAGGAGCGATTCTACAAGGAAAATGGGACCAAAACACTACAAAATAGGCACTACAAACCACACTTATCACTCCTGAACACAAACCATGCTCAGTTCAACGACCAATGTGTCTCAACATACACACACCAGCTTTATAGTTGATGGCAAAACGTACATCCCAGACTATATTACTCTAAACCCACCCTTTTTCTTATTCCATAACTCCAAAACAATCCATTATCGATATTTAAAAGATGTATTCAATATAAACAATAAGAGAACAAAAGGAAAAGGAATCACTTTCCAAAAGAGGAAACTTTCTATTTTAGGAAACTTCTATTTTTAGAAACTTACTAAAAATAACATCGTATCAAAATAGCGAAAATATTAGTTTATAATAAAATAACATTTTTAGTAAACGATATAGATTTATAAAACTAATACTTTCGACCTTAACGATATTAATTACCAAAGTGAACATTTAATTTTATGAAATTATTAAAATATCGTATAAGCGTTATAAAATGATTAAAAATGTCACATTTTAATATTACTAATTAGGGTGTTTTCAAAAGTTATAAAGCTAAAATTCCCTAATTATTATTAGTTTCGACAATAAAATTATAAATAGGATTTTACGGCAAACATCAAATTAAATATTTGAACGTCTTTATTTAATTAAACCAACAAATATAATTAGAGTATGTTAAGGGATGATTTAACTCTTAAATTCAGATTTAAATACTTTCAAAATTGCTGGAAAAATAATTCTTTTAGGTAAGACGAAGCATTTTGACGATAAATCACAATTTGTCCAAAAACCAATACTTATTAATTAAAGACTATAATAAATAGTAAAAAAATTACGTAAAATAGTTCAAATATATTTATGAACATTCTGTCCAGAAAAGAAAATTTACAGAATCCTAAAACTCGGTTTTTAAAGCGTTTTCTCGTTAATCGTCCAATCTCGACAATAACGATTAATAAAAATAGTAATTACAAAATGATTTAAGTATTAATGTCTAAAAATTTATTATTAAACCCAAAAATCATCATTTTCCAGAATATACTAATTTTCCAAATTTTCCAAAGTTCCAGATTTACCAACTTCCGTCAAAACCGTCTTTAAAACCCGTTTTCACAATTAACGATTCCATTAATAAAACTTATCGTTCCTAACATTTTATTAAGGCACTAAAAATCATAAAATTACATTTTAATATGAAATCATCAGAATCATACTTTTTTTCATATTTAAACCAAAGACCAGAAATCGAGAATTTAAACGACAAACACGGTTTTAACGATAAACGATGATTTAAAGTGATTAATTAATTCATCCACTTAACAATTCCGAACAATTATGAAAAAATTCAGAAAATTCTATTTCATGAGAAAGTTTCACCACGTCAAAAATCAGATTAAAATAAAATGTTTAAGTACTAGAACTAAAAATCGGCTTTTAATCGTTTTTGTCCGATTACGGTAATAATTCAATAATCGATATTTAAAATATCAGAAAAATACTAAATTATCAAAAATCATCAAAAACATACATCATTTTTACAGAATATAGACATATATTAAATGTTTAGGCCGAATATTACGATTTTACAAATTAAAGTAACAATTTAATCGTTAATCTCGTAAAAGCGATAAAAAATATCGAAACATGCAAATTTTCAACTTTTAAAAATTTTCCAGAATATATGACATACATATATTGCCAAAATAAAACATAAAAATATATACATGCAAATACTCAATTAAAATCATGAAATACAGAGTAACATCGACGTTACCTCTAATCCAAATCTGAATCGATAATATGCTCGTCGGACTCGGGACCATCCACAAAACCTACATCACATGAAAATCATGGTAGAAAAATACCATGAGAAAAACTAAGAAAATCAATGGTAAATAACGATCGAAAACCCATCGATTATTACCTTAACGATAGAATCGGAAAGAGGATTAATTTTACGATAAAAATGAGACGATCAAGACTCGATTAGGGACAAAATTGGGCTGGAAAATATGGCTGAAACTCATGGACAATATGAAGGAATTGAAGAGAATTTACTTTGTTTAATGTGGTTGAATGAGAATGAATGAAAAGAAATGAATTATGTGAATTGTGTGAATGAATATGATCTTAAAAATTGATGAAAACAATGTTAGATACACTTAAAAAAACCAGCCAAAATGGATTAACAAGGGAGAGTGAAGAGTTTTGCAATTAGTCACCAAATTCATTAAGGTAATAAAAATATCTAAGGCTTTAATCACTTTATAAAACCAAATGAAAAAAAAAATGTGAAGATGTGTGACCATGGGTGTCATGGTCTAAAAAGGGGCCAAAAAGTGCTTCTTTTAAATGTAGGTTGATAAAAATAAGAATCGTATAATTACTAAAAGCATTTCAAAGCAATTCGAGTAAACCTCGCGATAGAAAATAATTATTTACGAAACTTTGTAATAAAAAGATTAAAGGCTAAATTTTTCGTAAATAAAAATATTTCTTAGTTGGAAATATTATATAAATGTGTTTAGACATTTTTAGGAAAAGAAATAACATAAATCCAAGCTTAAAACGTTAGTTCGTAGAAAAAATAGGACTCCTCGCGAGTAAATAAATAGTTTGCGATGAAAATTTTATAAATAGATCAGAAAAATAAAATATTTAAAATCTTTTAATAAAAATAAATAATATTTGACTTGAAAATGTTATGAAGCTTGAAAATGAAGGAAACTGAAGACAGAAAAAATAACAGAGTCATGACAGAGTCATAACGAAATAGATAACAACGCATAGAAAATTAGCGGGTGTTACAATCCTCCCCACTAAAAGAAAGTTTCGTCCTCGAAACTAAGAATAAGCAGAAAGGAATCAAGATTACCCCACTCGAAAAGACGGGGATACAAATTTGTATAAGACTTTTATTTCAAAAGAAATTTTACAACTTTCAAAGTGATACGAAATCGAATGCAAATATTTATTCCAAGAAGAATTGGGCTAAGCTACCCGAAGTTTAAAATCTTTTAATTAATGAAATCATAAAGTAAAGTTGTTTGATAAAACAACGAGGTCAAATAACATTTGTAAACGAGCTTGAAAGAAATAAGGTAACCAAAACATTTTCAAAACAAAGTAAAACAATTTGATTAGGAAATTCGAAAATATTTATATATTTTTTTCAAGAAACAAAATTTAGTTCGGAGAAATCAAATTTTGCAGTTAGTAAAATCGAACCAGTCGTCAATCATTTTCAATAACAGATTCGAAAATCCACCAATAATAAAATGAAAACTAATTTCAAAACGTTAAAATTTCGAAAATGTTATCAAAGTAATTATGAAAGTTTTCAAAAACGTTATCAAACTTGAACGTACAAAATAATTTTGACAATGCTAAAACGCTTTACATACTAATCCTGTAGAAATTGAAGTATTTGGAAATATGAAAGTCTTCATAAAATTTCGATTGCTTGAAAATCAAAAGTTGAAATAATTTCGAAATACTTGAAAATAAATTATTAAAGCATTTTGAAACAAAACGAAATATAAATATCAACCAAAGATAAAACAGAAGTGAAGTATAAAGTTCTCAAATTATAATTCAAATATGTTAAATTGCTCATTACAAAATGGGGAGTTTTAAAATTTGAAATTATGCTTCAAAATGTTAAAATTTCATGAAAATCAAAAATTTTAAATTAGTCAAGCTTTTTACAAAACGGGCAAATTCACAATTAGAAATTATAACTCAAAATGTTAAAATTTTACGATAATCCATTTTTTTTAAAGTAGTCAAACTTTTTATAAAATAGAGAGTTCGAAAAATAGTTAACGGGTAAATAGAACAAGGATAAATAAATTAAAAATAAGACCTTTCAAAATCGATAAAGGTCTAAGGGATTAGCAGCAGATGCGGTAACAGAATTCAAGAGAAGCAGAAAGGAAGACGGAGTTGAGAGTCAAAAACAACTATCAAGGATTATGGAAGAAATTAATCATCTCGAGATTCCTAGCACGACTTCCACAAACACGGGTTCCTAGTTCCCATCAAATAACGCTAAGTCCAATATCAGTATAGGGTGGTCCTACTCAATCTACAACCTCCAAATTTAAGTCTTACATACTTATACAATCTTTCAATTAGTATGGTAAGAATCCTCAAATGATTTAAACTAATCCTTTAATTAAGATTCCAACGGTTATCAAAACATACCCTAACTCGTAATCACTAAGGTTCATAAATTTAAAGCTCATAAGGTCTGAACTCGAGGTATACTTCAAATTTCTCGAGTAAGGAAGACTAAATAAAACTCACCAATTAACAAAGTTCGGACACGAAATCCTCAAAAATGATCACCAACATATTTATAATATCACAAGTACAGAAGTTGGGGAAGTACAATAAATCCTCAAACACGCTCAAACCTATAGGTAATGGCGGAAACACTCACATCTTCAAACACATCATTTGATTAATGTTTCTGAGAAGTCCACCAAATTTCATATCGTAACAGCGAAACCACCAAAATATTAACTCAACGAAGCCACAATCTCATTGGTCTAAGGGTTTTGAACTATAAATCCATCAAGATGATTCGCATTAAGTATTCCTCAAAACAACGCGATAAATACAACCTCTAATTGTAACATGTTTCTCCTTTTCAAGGTTAACAACAATTTATCCAAGTTAGATCAATCAACTCCAAAGTTCATAGGTTACTACCTTAAACAACGATCAACGATCTAATCCTTAAAAAACACGGGAGGTCTATGTCCACCAAAATTTCTAACGACATTAATGAAAACCTTCAATGGTACCACAACACTCAGTCTTAACACCTTAAACAATACTCAATGATCCCAAATATTCGCGATGCATCCATTAAATAAGCATTAGGTAAAGAATCCAAAGTAATATTATCAGTTACCCTTAGTTTGGTTCTAGGTTAGGTACTAGGTATCCGTCAAATGTGACATACTCTCTCTACTCAAAAATATATTCAACTCTAAGTACTCCAAAATAATCAAAGTAACCTATAACCCAAGGTTTAGTGTCTAAAGTATCATCCTAATTCCATCAATCAACCATTTGCCACTCAAATCAATCCTCAATAATTTCTTTCTTACTTAGAAGATAGGGTAGACTCACAGCCCTCAAATCAGGTAACAAGGGTTTACTAAACCTCAAACATTCATAACTCGGGGTTCACTAAGACTGAATCCGGTATAACCAAAGAATCTCAAGAGAAAGATGGTAGAATAGAAGAATAGAACAAGGATTCACCAAGAGAATAAAGATGAAAATATAAAAGAGAAGAATTAGGAGAAATAGAGGAAGGAAGAAAAGAGTCGATGACCCTATATTACAAAGTTCTTGAACCAGAGGAGAATCTTCGGGCCTCCAGAGATCACGAGGGGACAAAAAGGATTACTTCATCTTCTTGTAGAGGAACGAGCACACAAGTCTTGGGTCGCTCCATCTGGATCTACTACTGCAACGTCACGGAACAGGGATCTACTCTTAATCGTCTAACCTGTAGCTTGAGCAAACTAAACCGGAGCTGAAAAGTCACCATTGGCATCTTTCTTGGAGCACCAAGTTGTCCACTCGAGTCAGCAGGCGTTAAGAGTGCTAAGTGGGTCTTTTCTCGATCTGGAGCACCAGCATGTCAGCATCTTGTCCATTCATCATCTTCTTCGACATATAAAACAAATATTCAATGCTAATCATTGAGTTTCAGGAACATGAAGGCTAATCACATAAGTCCTTACTTGTTTCTACCCATCTCTAATAATATTTTTATTTACTGTTTAAATAATTTACTGGTATTTTCCTCAATTTCAGGTGTAAGCGTTGGGAGCAGTGATGCTCTGATACCAACTGTAATCCCCTAGAAAATCTAACGCGATACAGTGGCGGAAACACTGTAGAGTCGGGATTAAAACACGCTGTAACTATGTCTTAGAAAAATTAAAATGGTAAAGTCAAACAATAGGCCTTAAATAAAATGGCCAAAATTTAAAACAATCCACAAAAGGAGTTTGAACAATCCAGAAGACATAATTATTAAAAATAAATAAGCAGGATCCACACTGCTCGCTAGCCCACACCCGGAACATGTATACCTGCCATGTTAAAACATAACAGCCACAATCAGTGGGGAGCAACGTCAACGTTCTCCCAGCCGTATAACAGGATTTTAAATACTGTAATTACTATAGAAAAAAAAATTGTAAAAAGAAAACAGTAAAACATTATAATGAAAATAAGATTTCAGTGAAAAACTTCACGTATCGAAATAAGATAATAAAAATGAGTTTTCCGGAGAAAACATAAAACATTTGCTAACCTGCAACCAAATTATATCGATAATAATAAAAATATTCAAAATGGCGTTATGGATAGGAGTAGTGTAGACGGCTAGACTTTCACTAGGAGAGTACTAAAAACTAGCTTCGAGAACTTAGTTCAAACAAATCAAACTTCGGTCTCTAACTAGGCTACTCAACCATAATAGAGCGGTGACTTATAAATGCGTGGCCCTAGTTTAAGATAATGCACACCCCTCCTGGGATTACCTGTCACCCAGTTCAACTTATGACGGCGACTTACTGCGAGGCCTAAGCTTAAGGTCAAAATGTACAAAACTCCTGGGATACCTGTCACCCGGTTCAACAACCAATGTACCGATTCCTGATACACTAGCCTTATAGTTGATGGCAAAACCGTAAACCCTAGAATATATTACTCTAACCTCACACTTGTCCTTATTCCATAACTCCAAAACAAAGTCATTATCGATATTCAAAAGATAATATAATCAATATAAATAATATGAGGATAAAAGAAGTAAACATTTATATTCTAAAAGAAGAAACGTTCTATTTTAGGAAACTTCTTTTTTTAGAAACTTTACTAAAAATAGAATTATATCAAAATAGTGAAAATATTAGTTCAGACTAATACCAATTTTTAATAAACAATATAGATTTATAAAACTAATACTTTCGGCCTTAACGATATTAATTATTAAAGTAAGAACATTTGAGTTTATAAAGTTATTGAAATATCGTACAAGTGTATAAAATGATTAAAAATGTCTTAAAATTTTTAATAATACTAATCAGGGTGTTTTCAAAATTTACAAAGCTAAAATTCCCTAATTATTATTAGTTACGACAATATGATTACAAATAGGATTTTACGGCAAATGTCAAATTAAATCTTTTAACGTCTTTTATTTATTTAAACCATTGAATATATTTAGAATATGTTAAGGGATGATTTAAATCTTAATATTTCAGATTTAAATATTTTCAAAATAGCTGGAAAAATAAATCTTTTAGGTAAGACGAAGCATTTTAACGATAAATCGTAATTTGTCCAAAAATCAATACTTATTAATTAAAGACTTTAATAAATAGTACAAAAATTACGTAAAATAGTTAAAATATATTTATGGACATTCTAGAAAATTTCCCAGAATCCTAAAACTCGGTTTTTAAAGCGTTTTCCCGTTAATCGTCTAATCTCGACAATAACGATTAATAAAAATAGTAATTACAAAACGATTTAAGTATTAATATCCAAAAATTATTATTAAGCTTAAAAATCATGATTTTCCAAAAAATAATGTTTTTCCAGATTTCCAAAAATTCCAGCTTGAATAAATCACATCAAAACCGTCTTTAAAACCCGTTTTCACAATTAACGATTCCATTAATAAAACTTATCGTTCCTATCATTTTATTAAAGCATTAAAAATCATAAAAATACATTTTATTAAGAAACCATCAGAATCATAATTTTTTCCAGATTAAATCAAAAGACCAAAAATCGAGAATTTAAACGACAAACGCGGTTTTAACGATAAACGATGATTTAAAGTGATTAATTAATTCATCCACTTAGCAATTCCGAAAAATTACGAAAAAATTCAGAACATTCTATTTCGTCAGAAAGTTTCACTACGTTAAAAATAAGAGTAAAATAAAATGTTTAAGTACTAGAACTAAAAATCGGCTTTTAATCGTTTTTGTCCGATAACGGTAATAATTCAATAATCGATATCAAAAATATCAGAAAAATACTAAATTATTAAAAATCATCAAAAACAACATTTTTCCAGAATATAAACATATATTACATGTTTAGGCCGAATATTATGATTTTACAAATTAATATGACGAGTTAATCGTTAATCTCGTAAAAGCGATAAAAATACCGAAATGCAAATTTTCAACTTTTAAAAATTTTCCAGATTTTATGACATACATATATTGCCAAAATAAAACATAAAAATATATATATGAAAATACTCAATTAAAATCATGAAATACTGAGTAACATCGTTACCTCTACTCCAAGTCTGAATCGATTATATACTCGTCGGACTCAGGATCATCCACAAAATCTACATCACACGAAAATCATGGTAGAAAAATACCATGAGAAAAACTAAGAAAATCAATGGTAAATAACGATCGAAAACCTATCGATTATTACCTTAACGATAGGATCGGAAAGGGGATTAATTTTACGATAAAAATGAGACGATCAAGACTCGATTAAGGACAAAATTGGGCTGGAAAATATGGCTGAAACTCATGGCCAATATGAAGGAATTGAAGAGTATTTTCTTTGTTTAATGTGATTGAATGAGAATGAATGAAAAGAAATGAATTATGTGAATTGTGTGAATGAATATGATCTTAAAAATCGATGAAAACAATGTTGTATACACTTAAAAAAAACCAGCCAAAATGGATTAACAAGGGAGAGTGAAGAGTTTTGCAATTAGTCACCAAATTCATTAAGGTAATAAAAATATCTAAATGAAAAAATGTGAAGATGTGTGACCATGGGTGTCCTGGTTTAAAAAGGGGCCAAAAAGTGCTTCTTTTAAATGTAGGTTGACAAAAATAAAAATCGTATAATTACTAAAAGCATTTCAAAGCAATTCGAGTAAACCTCGCGATAGAAAATAATTATTTACGAAACTTTATAATAAAATGATTAAAAGGCTAAATTTTTCGTAAATAAAAGAATTTTTAGTTGCAAATATTATATAAATGTGTTTAGACATTTTTAGGAAAAGAAATAACATAAATCCAAGCTTAAAACGTTAGTTCGTAGAAAAAATAGGACTTCTCGCGAATAAATAAATAGTTTGCGATGAAAATTTTATAAATAGATCAGGAAAATAAAATATTTAAAATCTTTTAATAAAAATAAATAATATTTGACTTGAAAATGTTATGAAGCTATAAAATGAAGGAAATTGAAGACAGAAAAAATAACAGAGTCATGACAGAGTCATAACGGAATAGATAACAACGCATAGAAAATTAGTGGGTGTTACAGGTTCATATTGAGGTTGGTTGTATGTCTAATTGGGTCGCTTTGGTTGTACACTTGGGGTGACTGAGGTTCATGCTCTATAATAATTTTTGTATACATCGTTGTAAGTGATAATACACTTATGAATAAAATATGGAAGGGAGAGATGAATGGAAGGGGACGATTAATCGAGGTGGGAACTAAGGAGCTTTTTCTCTTGTCTCGTCTTTCTTAATTGATTGAGTTTTATTAATTAAAAATTTTGTTAATTGATTGGCTCTGTTTTTTAACATACTCCATCCTTTCTTAATTTTGTTTGTCGGTTTGTTTAGTTGTTTTGTCCAATCATAGCAGAACACATGATTTTATACTTTTATTAGAAGATAATATTACATAAATAATTGATGAGGATGGGGATGGTGTATTTGAGTTTTAATAGAGTATATTGATGATAGATAGATACATATAAGACAGTAGTCTAAGTAGAGAAGTAATGATAGTAATAGTAATAGTAATAATAATAGTAGTAATAATAAAAATAATAACAACAACAATAACTGAAATACCCCACATTGATTGAAGATGTCCTATTTATGAGCTTTGCTTAAAAGGATTTGAAGTACTACTCATATCAACAAAGTGCACTTTCTTTTCGAGCTTGCCCATGATAAGAACTCTACAGTTAAGCGTGCTTGACTGGGAGCAATCTTAGGATGGGTGACCTCCTGGGAAGGTTTCCGGGATGCGCATGAGTGACGACAAAATGTGCTGGAAAGGACTCGTGTTGGTCTGTGGGACCAGTACAAAGCCTGGCGGGCTACCGCAGTTAACATTTCTGGTCCTAGGATTGGGCCGGGGTGTTACAAATGGTATCAGAGCAATCCTGCGACCGTGCATTTGGCACCTAGCGGGGGTGGATTCTGGGTCCTCGGTTATGCTGCCAGGCGCAACGAGGACGTTGCGTTCTTCAAGTGGGAGTGATTGAAATACCCTACATTGATTGAAGATGTCCTATTTATGAGCTTTGCTTAAAGGGATTTAAAGTACTACTCATATCAACAAAGTGCACTTTCTTTTCGGGCTTGCCCATGATAAGAACTCTACAATTAAGCGTGCTTGACTGGGAGCAATCTTAGGATGGGTGACCTCATGGGAAGGTTTCCGGGATGCGCATGAGTGAGGACAAAATGTGATGGAAAGGACTCGTGTTGGTCTGTGGGACCAGTACAAAGCCTGGCGGGCTACCGCAGTTAACATTTCCGGTCCTAGGATTGGGTCGGGGTGTTACAATAACAACAACAACAACAACAAAAACAACAATAATAATAATAATAATAATGTGAAAAGAATAATATGTAGTTCTAATATTTTTTAATAGTAGAAACAACAACAACAACATGAATTTAATTTATAATTTCACCTATTTGCATTCAATGTTTATAATTAATAAATTTATTATTTTATCTTTAAAATTTCAACCAATAAGATTGAGGTGACATGACATCTCCATATCTCTTCAAAATGATTATATTGAAATGGGTGACTTTGTTTTACGTTTAATATAATATATAGATAGATGTGCATTGTAGATTGTAGATTAGGTGTGAATGCAAATGTAAGAACTGCATTCATTACTCTTCCCATCATTACTCACCGTGTTGCATCACCCGAAGCATCCAACATTTACTTCACCTCCTCATTCCAATAACCATTTAATCCATCATCTTTTTTTTTGGTGAAATGTAAGTGTTATCATTCATCAAAAAAATATACAGAGAGGATCATGTTCCGTACATACAATATATCAACCCATCTAGTATAAAAAACAATCAAACATTTAACAATTATATCCAATACGATAAAGCCGTATGATGTCCTCATTAGTGAGGTCGTCCTTCAGAGTGATTTTTATCTGCCCTCGAGCTTCCATAATTGTTCCGGTCACGGAAAAAATAGACCCGACTTCGGATTCGGATCTTGTGATTAAGATGTTACTCGGACGGTATTTGTTTGACTTCCTTTGACCTCTTCCTTCCCTCACTCCGATGATCGGACCTTCCCGGCGAAGACGGCCTGCTCCCTACACAATGAACGCACAGGGCCTCAGGGGTGTCCGAGGGAACCCTCTCCGAGCCTAAGTTAGTCCGTGAAAATGCCTTGAGAGACCTTACTCGTGAGGAGTAAGGTAGCGGTTTTAGAGTGAGAGTCTAGAGAGAGAAATCCAACCTTTTGTATGTGGGAGGAGGGAAAGTATTTATACCTTCCTCCAAGAGAGAGAAAAGAGAGAAGGAGAGAGAGAGGAGATTGAGTGGATGGGTGAGTGACACGTGGGCTCACCTTGTCTGCTCATTTCCTTTTACCTTGGGCAAAATGTGTTTAGACATTTTTAGGAAAAGAAATAACATAAATCCAAGCTCAAAACGTTAGTTCGTAGAAAAAATAGGACTCCTCGCGAGTAAATAAATAGTTTGCGATGAAAATTATATAAATAGATCAGAAAAATAAAATATTTAAAATCTTTTAATAAAAATAAATAATATTTGACTTGAAAATGTTATGAAGCTTGAAAATGAAGGAAACTGAAGACAGAAAAAATAACAGAGTCATGACGGAGTCATAACGGAATAGATAACAACGCATAGAAAATTAGCGGGTGTTACACAGTAAACTTATCTTTTTCGGATCTGTGTTATAGTAACACTTTTTCGATTGTCCTGTTTCACCTTGACCCATTCTTTGTTTGATTCTTCCCCCTTAGTTCCTTGTTTTTAACGTGTTCACTTGATACTTCCTCTTACTCCTCTTTTCTGCTTCCCTTCTTTTCTTTTTCCCATTCACGCCTACCACACAACCCCATCATTCATCCTTTTGGCTCCCTCTCATTCATCCCCCTTAATCCATTCATTTTCATCACATTCAGTCACCACCACCTTCAGTCTTCACCAATCTATTTGTCTTGCCCTGCTCCTACTTTTCCCTTGCTTATCCTCCTCTCCTCTGTTTTATTTCCGTTGCCATCGTCGATAAGTCGGCGGCCTGTTTCTGTCGTGTTGCTTTAGTTAATGAAAGGTAATTCCTTTCTTCTCTCCTGCCTTGTGATGCTGCGTTTTGTTGTTCTTTGTCCTGTTTTTCTTCCTCAATAGCCGACCTTTTTGCTGATGTACTATTGTTTGCTGCTGTCCATTTTCGCTCTTTCTCCTCCTTGTTTTCTTCCCCTCATTTCTATTGCTCTTCTTCCCCTTCTTCTTATTCTTTTCTTCTTTTCTTCTTCTTCGTCCAATGACCTTATGGCTGTTGTATCTGTCGTTGTTTGCTGTTGTTGTCATAGTATGTCGCGGTTGTTGTTACTTGGTCATCCTACTGATGTTGTTAATCTGCGACCCTTCTTCTCTTCCTTCGTCTTCCTTGTTTACATTCTCATTTGTCGATCTTCTTGCTGTTGTTGTCCCTTACCGCTGCTGTTTTGTTTCCCCTTTATCATTCTCTACGCTGATTTGCTATTGTTTGTAACTGTCGTCATTGTCTTTTGTTGCTGTTTGTTGCTGCTATCGTTTGTGCCTGCTCGATTATTTCTTCTTCTCGTTCTTCCCCTTCTTGTTGCTGCGTGCGTCATTTCGCTGCTCGTTTGTGCTTTTGTTGTCTGTTTTACTGACTTCTTTCCTTCTTCTTCTTCTTCCCTGATCGGTTGCTGCTGTCGCTGTTTCTGTTGTCGCCATTTCTGTTGTTGCTTCTATGCTGTTTGTTGCACAAATCAGCGGTGCCTCCTCCGTTTCGTTCTTCGAATCATCCTAATTCGACCCTTTTTTCATTCCAATCGCGAGGGTAATATTTATTTACTCTTATCCTCGTCACGTTTTCCCTCTTTATTAACTTATATTGTGGTTTTCATACCATATGTCTGTTCATTTCGTAGGCTATCGTGCTAGTTCCGATGAAGATGATTGTTATAATTGGCTCAGATCTCGATGAAGGTAACGTTAGGACGTTACTCGACATTATATCATATGTTTGAGTAGTAGTATGTAGTAAATATATTTTAACTTTGGTTTTCTAATTTTAGCTATTTATTATTTTGTTAATAATATATTTTTTTTAAATGGGAAAAGTCCCATGGTACCCCCGAACTATGTCACATTACACATGGTACACCCGCTTTTAAGTTTGTTCCCATGGTAACCTTGAGTTTTGTAGTTTAGTTCCCAATTTGCCCACATCCCATTTTCTGTCATCACACCGTTGAATTATGCTTAAGAGCTGCATCATTAAGTGCTAAATAATTTTGGGAGGGAAAATTAATTACATCCCTCAATGACTACTTTTCAGAATCCTTAGCATAAAGAGAGGCATTCACATGGTACCCCTAAAGTTTGATGATTGTTCCCGTGGTACCCCTAAGGTTAAATTTTTATTCACATGGTACCCCTGAAAGCACAGGGGCGATTCTTTGAAGCAAAGTAATGGCTAGATTATTGAACTAGCCTTACACAAATGCTTATAAATGCACACCCCTTTCTATTTTGACAGAATATGAACAAAAAAATCCACACTAATCAAACTTCCAACAATGTCGTTTTCACATTCAAGTTCAACTCGACATTCAAGTTCAAGTGGAAAACAAAACATGCGTAAGATGCAATAGAAGAGCAAATATTCGAGCATCTGGATCAACTACAGCAAATCCATTTAAGCTATACTATAAATGTGATGAATGTGGATGGTTTCAATGGTGCAAAGGAAGAACGGAAGAAGTTACAAATATCAACACAATGGATGTAGTTGATCAAGTGTCCATTCAACAAGGTTTGAAGAAAAAGATGAAGAAACAAATGGAAATAATTTGTGACATCAATAGAAAGATTGATTCTATGTCGAAGTTGCTAAATCTAAGCATCATAACTGGTTCGGTCATGTACTTTAGTCTACTTTATGTTGTTATGAACAAAATGTATGGAAAACAAGTCTAATGCAATGAAATAAGATTACTACTAATATATTCCCACCATCACATTGATATGTTCGTTAAACAAACGAACTAAAAAGGGAACAACATCGGCGGAGTAATTGTTTGTGTGATATGCAAATCACCAAAAGAGAGTTTACGTACCAAATTACCCAAAATATAGGAGCAACACTTGTTTAAAATATACGTACCACATACGATATTATTCATATTCTAAGACCAAGTATGGTGGATTGGTGATATAATAAGAGACCTGTGCAAAATATATAACCATACACAAATGATAAACAGGTCTTCTCCTTCTTTCCTTAGCTTGACTCTGAAATTGAAAGAAGATACGAAACTAATGATATTCTGCCCATATAACATTCAACCGTAAATAACATGACAAATTTAACATTCAAAATTAGAAGGTACTTACCTAAGTGTTGGTTGTTGAGGCTCCATCAGCCCTTGTGTTGCTCGTTGATGCTCCATCAGTTCTTGCCTTCTTATTCAGACCACCACCTTGAGAAGCTTGCCATTCCCTTGCCCACCTTTGCAGCTCCTTGAATTATGTCCAACCGTCTTGCATATCGAGCATGTCACGAAAGTTGTTCTCTTTCCCTTCTTAGGCTCATCCGCTTTCCTTTTTCTTTGTCGAGCCGGTCTCCCTATGCTTCTCTCTGGTATAGGTGGTAAGACTTTCCGTCATATTGAAATCCAATCCATATTTTAGCTGACATTCTGGATGTACACAAACATCAACAATAAATGAGAATTCAGTGAACACAACGATAATAAGAACATAACACATTGAAATATAACACAATTGAAATGTATAACACAACAGAAATATTCAATAGTCATGATGCATATAGGAAAATTGGCAACTAAACAAAGTACGAAGTATTTAAATGCAAACCAAGAAAATTTCAGAAACATTCGTGATTGAACATAAACCCTAATTTTGTATAGAACAGAGTATCATATCCAATTTCGCAAAAAGTGTTTGTTTTGCTTCTTTCATCAATGAATCGTCCATTTGATCTCAACTCTACTCTATACCTCAACTTCTCACAAAGTATAATATCCAGTTTAACCTCCCATTTTAATGAAAAATATTAGATTAACATTCAATCTAGTTTCACCAGAACATAGCATTAGATTGAGAATTGAAATTTTTTACTCATACAAAACCCTAATTGAAACATATAATCTGAAACCCTAATTTAATCAGAATTCCAAATCAAAATTTATAGACTAAACCTAAAAGATGTATGGATATAAACCATAGTACAATCACCTAATAGCATAGAAGAAGATGTACGAAGCTTTAATCACAGAAATGCGAAAAAATATAGAGAGTTAGTAGTATTTACCTTGCTTATTGGAAGAAACGATTTTAATCACTTGGGATAGAACTTGCTTATTGGATTAGGTTGATGTTGAAGGATGATCGAGTTAGGTTATGGGGATGAAGTTTGATTTTGCCAATTTTTTCGTAAACTGAAGAAGATGAAAGATGGAGGTGAAAAGGTTAAGAATAAGTGATTAAATGAATGAGTGAGTAAAGTGTGTGTCAGTGATTAATGCTTGAGTGTGTCAGTGCTTAGTTGTTAATCACACGGCGTTATGACGGAAATTGGTGTAAGGACAAATTGGGAAGCAAACTATAATACTTAAGGGTTCCATGGGAACAAACTTAAAATCGAGTGTACCATGTGTAATGTGACAAAGTTCGGGGGTACCATGGGAAATTTCCGTTTTTAAATTGTGTACCTTATAAATATTTTACAACTTTCAAAATCGTTTTATAAATCGTTAATAAATTTTATTATTAATGAACGTTATAATATTTTGTTGGTTATCGTGACACTAGTAACTAAATAATAACGATTTTATATTTTCTTCGTATTTCGTTAATTTATAATTTTAACTCAAAATCGTACTTTTATATTATAATCGAGGTTTGTATACTTGTTAATAAATTAATTTTCGTTTTACGACTTATATTAATAAATGAGAAAGTAGTCGATTTTGTTTTTTAGTCGTGACTATTTTCCCTAATAATTTCTCATTTGTCTACGATTGATTATTTTTAGTAAAATCAGTATTATTTATTGATAAAATCTACAAGTATTTGCTAAAACTAATTTGAAAGCTTTATAAAATCTCGTTTAATTTCTAAAACTCGTCGACTCAATTAATTTTGATATTGTTTCTCTTAAAACATCTCTTTTCTAAAATTTATAGTTTTAACTCGATTTCCTAATTATTTGTAAAATACTATACATTGACTTATTATATTTTATTCATAGTTTGAGTAACGAATTTAGAAATGTATTAAAGTTACGATAACGACAATAATAATAATAATAAAATGTTAATTTCGTTAGAAATGCTACTTTTTATACGTTTCACTTATTTTAATAACTTACGTACTTTCTATAACAAAATTTATATTTTAAGTGAGTTTCTAAAAATAGTAAGTTACTATTTATAGAAAGTTTCCCTTTTAATATGAAATGTTTATTCTTTTTATCCTCAAAATGATTATATCTTTTGTAAATCGATAATGGCTTTGTCTTGAAGTTATGTAATAAGGACAAGTGTGGGGTTAGAGTAATATAATATGGGATGTACATTTTTGCCATCAACTGTAAGGCTAGTGTGTCTTTTTGGGACACATTGGTTGTTGAACTGAGCGTAGTTTGTGTTCAGGAGAGTGTGCATTGTGCCCTTAAACTTAGATATCGCATCGTGTAAGTCGCGTCGGGTTGAACTGGATATGGTTTGTATCCAGGAGGGTGTATACTACTTAAACCAGGACCTCGTTGCACGCAATCCTGTTATGGTTGAGTTGCCTAGTTAGAGACTGGATTCTGTTATGAGTTAAGTCTACAGTTCTCGAAACTAGTTTCCAGTATTATCCTAGTGAAAGTCTGGCCTTGTGCACACTGACCGAATTTTCATAACGCCAGTTTTGAATATTATTATTATCCATTGGTTTTGATTTGCAGGTTGGCAAATGTTTTAAGTTTTCTCCGAGAACTTATTTTATTATATCGTTTTATTGTTTTCTCTTTTTAAATATTTTGATATAATAATACTATTATTTTCCGTATGATATAATATGGCTAGGAGAACATCCGAGTTACTCCCCACTGACGTGGCTGTTATGTTTATAACATGACAAATATTTGCTGCTGGGTTTTGGGTGTGAGCTAGCGAGTAGCGTAGATCCTACTCTTTCTTTATTCATGTAATTTATGGATTTGCATAACCCGTTTGGAGAATTTCCTTTTTAGCCATTTTGTAAAAAGAGGTCCTTGTATTGACTTACCATTTCTTTTAATAAGATATAGTTTATCAGTGTGTTTTAATCCCAACTCTACACTGTTTCCGCCACTGTATTGCGTTAGATTTTTAGGAAATTACAATGACCATAAATAAAGAATAAAAATACAAAATTAAAATTTATTGTACGATACCTTTGCAAACGTACGAGTAAGAAAAATTTTCAACTTAAGTGTTATCACATTGGTAAAAAAAAGGGGGGGGGGGAATGCTGACAGCAGGGTTCAAGTGTGGGTGAGTAGATATTGGGTAATTCAAAATGTCAACCCCAAACCACTGAAACACAATGCAATTTATGTCTATATACTACACCTCTTACAACTTATCTCTACCCAGAATACTTATCTCTACCCAGAATTCCAGCTCGGGTCATGGTCCAGTTTGGCCTACCCGTGGCTTCATCCCAAGGAATTAGGTAATTGATGAAAAGAGGCATCAATACGTCCCAACATATTGCTTGAGGCCTCACCACGACCCCTCCCACCGCTCGAAGCATCACTATGTCGTTTAAAAAAGTTAGATTAGAGAGGCTCATCTAATAATAAGTAGCATATAATAAACTGAACAAGGAAAGATTGAGATGCACATGTATAATAATGTTATATATATTTATTGCAGTGTTACTTCGGCACGATAGTTTTTATACCTTCGCCTTCAACACTGTAAAAAGGAATGAGACCAAAGGAGCACTTGAGCCAAGAGTTGCATACATAACATCGAAGTAGTTGATACTGGCAACACACAATAGTCAAGAGACATGAAGAAGAAGAAGGTATGGAATGAGACAAGGATAAAGATGAGCGAGCCTATAGTCAGTAAGAATGCTACGGCAAACCTGCTGCCGTTAGTACTGTCACTGTCTACTGTCTACTATCATTGTTGTTCGTTAGTTCAGTAGTCAATGGAGAAAGTGCAATGGATGGAAAAACATAATGTAATTATTATCATTATCAAATCAATCTACAAAACTTTCTCTCATCTACTACCACTAAGCATACATTGCACATTAATCTAAGAATTCAACAAACACCGATATTATATAAATCTACTCAGCTGAACTGTGAACTGTTATGTCCTACTTTAAAACATTGCTACTATATTACATAGGATATGCTCGAACTCAACTTCCATATTTGAATAATTTGTTTCAGACAATAGCAATCAATGACGGAAAACTTGTTCAGACAATAGCATTCGCTGCACTAGCAATTCTCGGCCATTACATACCATTACATTGCAAATCAACCAAAAACAAAAATGAACGAAAATCAGTCCTAATAAACTAATGATTAGTCTCTTGGGAACGAGGAAGAATACCAGCAGGGTCGCCTCAAAGGTAGTGAGTCTAGGGCCTGTGTGTACGACTGAACATTTGGAAATTTTAAACGCTCCAGTTAATAGAGACGAGATTTGGGAAACAATGTTTAGCATTCCGAATGATAAAGCCCAGGAGCCGGATGGATCCTCGAGTAAATTCTTCAAGGATTCATGGAACATAGTAGGGGAAGATGTATGCGCAGCAATATTGGATTTCTTTAGAACATGGCGTCTATTAAAGCAGCTGAACACTACGGCTATTATATTAATTCCCAAAACTGAGAGACCTAGTACAGTACTTCAACTTAGACCTATTGCTTGTTGTAATACGTTCTACAAGTGCTTTCAAAAATACTGTGCAATAGATTAGATCGGATCCTACCGGATATCATCTCCCCGGTTTAAGGGGGATTTATTCGAGGTAGAAGTATTGTGGAAAACATCCTCATCTGCCAAGACATGGTGCGTTTATACTCGAGGAAAGTTGTATCTCCTGGATGCATGATCAAAATGGATATGCAGAAGGCGTACGACACAGTTGAATGGGATTTTTTGGACCAACTGATGCTACACCTGAAACTGCCTGATGCCTTCAGAAATATGTTGATGCGATGCGTCTCAACGACATCTTTCTCCCTTAATCTTAATGGCGAGTCTTTTGGATTCTTCCAGGGTAAGAGAGGTTTAAGACAGTGGGATCCTCTTTCCCCGCTGCTATTCACAATATGTATGTAGTACCTAACTCGGCTACTAAAGCATACCACAGAAACCAAGGAGTTTAGGTACCATCCGCTTTGCAAATAATTGAAATTGGTGAACCTTATGTTTGCGGATGACTTACTATTATTTAGCAAAGGAGATATCCCTTCAATGATGGTTCTTTTGAGGACATTCTCGACCTTCTCTAACGCGTCTGGCCTACAACTTAGCAAAGGTAAATCCCACATATACTTCAATGGGGTGCAAACTGAAACACAGCGAGAGATATTGGCAGTGTCAGGCTGTAAAGCCGGTTCGATTCCGTTCAAATACTTGGGGGTTTCGATTAAATTCTCAAGGCTTAATTTACTGGACTGTCAACCATTGGTTCATAATGTGACTGATCGTATTAGGAAGCTGGGTGCCTGGAAATTATCGTACGCTGGCTGATTAACGTTGGTCAAGTCCGTTCTTTCAACTTTGCATAATTATTGGGCAAGTATTTTTCTGCTCCCGTCGGGAATCATTAAGCAGATTGAGGGAATATGCAGGACGTACCTTTGGGAGGGGGGGACTACATACACTAGATCCCCTCTTGTCTCATGGAAGAAGGTGTGTGTTCCGTGCAAGGAAGAAGGGCTTAACTTGATGCAATGCGCAAACTGGAATAAAGCAGCAATAGGCAAATTGTTGTGGTGGGTGGCAAAGCATCCAAATAAACTGTGGGTCTCGTGGGTTCACTCCGTATACCTTAAGGTACAACAATGGATGCAATATTCTCCTCTGGCTGATGTGACATGGGGCTGGAAGCGCATCTGTAAAGTGAAGAAGAGGTTGAGAGCTGCTATGGAGGACGGCGAATGGACAGTAGTTAATCCGTATACAACATCCAAAGGCTATCAATGGATTAGAGAAAGGGAGGAGGAAGTGACATGGCACAGAATCGTATGGAACAAATGGACAATCCCTAAGCACAGAGTAATCGCTTGGTTACATCAACACGGAGCGATGAATACTAAGGCAAAACTTCATGAACTGAACCTGACAAGTGTATATGCTCCATATGTGTAACGCAGGAGGAAGATCTCGAGCACCTGTTTTGCGACTGTAAATATAGAAGGTTGATTATTTTGAGCTTGGCAAGTTGGACTGAATAGGAGTATCAATTCAGGGTGAGCAATGATTGGCGACATAGAATGAGAGGAAGCAAACTTCAACGCGCTATCGCTAATAGCGTGATAAATGCTGCTATCTATAGTATCTGGGAGCAAAGGAACAAGAGTAGGATGGAAAGAGTCCTCTTAAGGCCTCAAATAGTTATTAAGAATATTAAGAAGGAACTTCAAATGTATTTTAGGAGCATTCAGAAAGAGAGTCTTAGATCTAGGGATATCAGCTTTATCTCTAGAATAATGTCTACTTAATGTATATTTGATTGATTCATTGATATATACAACTTACATTTCCACAAAAAAGAATGACTGATTACATAGCAACGACTGATTACATAACAATTACATCACAAATCAACACAATTCTCGGCCATTACATAGCATTAGCTGCACAGCAGAACTCACAAATCACAAATTAGAAGAGAGAATCAAACAACTCGCAAATCACAACTTAATCAATTATGGATGCAGAACTCCATGAATGCACAATAAAATAAAATGGAATAAGGTTTATACAATTGATGTAACACATAAAAGTACAAGAAATCGACAAATAAATTGAGAAAAAGTAAAAATATATTGAAATTAGGGATTACCTGATTTATATGACAAGGAAGGAGAAGTACAAGAAGATGAAAAAAAACAACTGATTACACGCTGATTCATAGAATAATATTGTGTAATGGAAGAAGATGATGGACGGAAGATGAAGGAGAAAGAACGAAGAACAGAGATGATTGACGAACGAAGAACCTAATCGAAGAAATATGATTTACCTAATCGGAGAAAAGGACGAAGCTTCATCGGAAAATGAAAAGTAGATCTAAGAAATGAAAAAGTGTCTGAGATGAAATAAAATATCTCACAAGAAGCGGTCCTAAAATATTTTGAGACTGGCATCGGTCCCCATTGCTAAACACGGTCCCAAATTTGCAACTTTATTAGACATTTTGGGATCGTGAGCAGAGGGACCATTTTTATTGTCGGTCCCAAAAAAGCGGTCCCAAAATCACCTATTTCTTTTAGTGTAAGGTGCAAGTCTTGTCGGTACAATACAACCTTTAGATCTAAAGTTAACCTGCGGTCGCTAGCATTAAATCAGTCAACTCGAATTATCATGACCTAATTAGTTCTTAACCCGGTCGGTGAAAAGCCCTAATTTGCTGTGTTAATTAATTGAATTATGCATCAAACAATCAATCAGATTTAAGACGATGAACAAGCGATAGTTTATGCGATTAACAATCAGTCAATTAATTATAACCTCCTAACATGCATAGCCCCTTAATTCTAGATTAGAGTTATTCATAATTAAACTAATCAGACAAGAAAGAAATAAATTGGATCTAAACATACCAAGATGAATTAAAGTAAATACTAATAATAAACGAACAAGAATTAAAGAACAATAACTTGAAAGCAATAACAAAATAATGATAAATAAAAGACGATGAATTGAAAGAAGAATTGAAATTGAATACTAAACAATTAAGGAAAATGCATAAAGGTTGCATCTTGAATCTATGTAAACCTCGAAACTAAGAAAGCTCTCCACCTAGGTAAACTAAACTAAGGAAACTGAATAATCAAAAGTTATTCTTCATCCCGTCATAATACAAGCTTGATAAGACATAAAATTGGACCCAAAATAAGTCATTCACGAAATTAGATCAACGGCCCAAAATAAGTCTCTCTACCTAGGTAAACTAAACTAAGGAAACTGAATAATCAAAAGTTAGTCTTCATCCTGTCTTAATACAAGCTTAATAAGATATAAATTTGGGCCCAAAATAAGTCATTTAAGAAATTATATCAACGGGTCGAAAATAAGTCAACACAACGGAGTCCAAGAAATGACTCTATCGAGTTGCCTGACGAAATGGGTCTGCCCAAATTTGACGACCCAACTTGATCGAGTCCAGTAACTGACTCGATCGAGTCACGCTGTAAGTTGCAACAACGCGCACAAGAATTCAAGCGCCCTTCATTTCTTCGATACATGTTCAAATTGGGCATGCAATATACCGTTGAAATACTAAGAGAAAGAGCTTTCCAACACCACCTGAATCACCCTGATTAAAGTTGTAGAACTCAAGATATGAACGTTTGAAGTTGACACTTCTGCAAATGATCATTCTTTCTTCTCGTTTCGCGTCATTTTCCTTCTCGATTTCCATTCTCGTTCTCGGCTTAATCCTTTTAGTTCATCAAGACGTAAATGTATCCATAAACGTACATATTCTGCAAAATAACCCGAGATACGACAGTATCGACTTCCTAGCAAATATCAACAATTAAAGCTCACTTAAGAAGGGAAAACACGATAAAACAATCGTCGGGGGAGCGATAGAAATAGATACAATAAGTGTTGATCACGGACTCGGGTTACGAGTCATCTCGATCGGGTTCGGTTTTGGGTCGACCTGAAGCGGGTCGTATTGGGTTATGGGTCATTATTGTAAGATTTATATATGTATCATGTTCTAATTACTATATGAACATACAATAAACTCAAAAGGCGGAAGCAAATAATTATATCAAGAAATAACCTCCGACCATTGCTGTAAGGATTCCTGAACAGCTTTATCAACGACCCGAAAATACCATCCTCGAAAACCGTCGACCATCTTGACTTAATTGTCGGTTCTAAACCCTTTCTTCTCAGATTTAGATGGTGTATTAATGAATAGAGAAAATGAGTTTAGTGACCCTGAATGGTGTTGTATTTATACTAATCTTTCCATCAAAGATAAGTTTATAACTAGATAGAGTTTATGTATAGTGGTTAATGGAATATATGATTAGTAGGAGATAAGAGATAGAGATAGAGTTTATAGTAGTCACAACCAAATGGACCACACTTTAGTAACTCTAAACTAATCAAATAACTTAATTAGTTATTAAGTCTATCCTAAAGTCTTACATTCTCCCACTTGGTCCATTTAAATGAGAAACCGCATATACGAATCATAGCGACTAATCCTCTTACTTAAAACAAGAATTAACCTTCCACGTATGACAATATACTCGGTCTTTCACCACTCTCAACTTAATGAATAAACCATATATTTACTCTAGGTCAAAACTAATGATATTTCTCAATAAATAAAGGTAACAAAATACGTACGTGTATAAATTAAAATGAGATAATATCCAACTGGATGAAAGGTTCAAAACAACATAATAATTGTATCACGTTTTGCGACCAAGTCCCATACTTGCTACATGACCCCTGAAATTCTTAATTTGCGTGCCTTTAGTCATGGGATCGGCAATCATAAGATCATTGCTAGTGTGTTCAACTATCACTTTCTTCTCTTGAACGCGTTCTTTAACGGCTCGAAACTTAATGTCGATGTGCTTACTTGCATTTCCACTTTTATTATTCTTATCCATAAAGACAGCAGCTACATTATCGCAATACATTTGTAGTGGCCGACTAATAGAGTCAACAACTATACGACCAGATATGAAGCCTTTCATCCATACACCATGTGAGGTAGCCTCAAAACAAGAAATGAACTCGGCCTCCATAGAAGAAGTGGCTATCAATGTTTGCTTAGCACTCCTCCAAGAAATAGCCCCGTCAGCTAGCATAAACACATATCCTGAGGTGGATTTTAGTGAATCAATGCAGCCAGCGTGGTCTGAATCGGAATACCCTACCACTTCAAGACCGTTCTTTCACAATGGGTGCTACACTTAGTGAACAATCTTTCATTCTGAACCTTTCGAGTACTTTGTTGATATGGGCCTCCAGAGAAAATGCCCTAGGATATTTCTCTATGGATCTTAATGCCAATGACATAAGATGCCTCGCCCATATCTTTCAAATCAAAGTTGAAAGAAATTGTTTCACCTCATATAGAAACCCTTATCATTGGTTGCTAGCAAAATATCATCCACATACAACACAAGTAAACAGATCTTACTCCCACTGACCTTAAGGTATATACACTGATCCATAATGTTTTCTTTGAAACTGAATGAGGAAATAACTTTGTGGAACTTCTTATATCATTGTCGGGAAGCTTGTTTAAAACCGTATATAGACTTATTTAGCTTTCAAACCAAATGCTCGCCATCACTACAGAAGAATCCTTCAGGTTGTTTCATATCAACCTCTCCTTCTAGATCTCCATTGAGAAATGTCGTTTTCACATCCATCTGATGTAGCTCGAAATCAAAATGAGCTACTAATGTCATGACAACTCGGAGAGAATCTTTCTTTGATACAGGAGAGAAAGTCTATGTGTAATCAATTCCTTCCCTTTGATTGAATCCTTTAGCAACCAGTCTTGCCTTATGCCTCTCGATGTTGTCACGCGAGTCTTTCTTTGTCTTAAAGATCCACTTACATCCAATGGTTTTTACGCCATCAGGCAACTCGACGAGATCCCACACTCCATTAGATGCCATAGAATTCATCTCATCTTTCATAGCATTCATCCATAAGTTTGAATTTGTAGAACTTATTTTAACACCCCTGATTTTATAAACTAAAATCATATTTTTATTTTATTTTGTTTGCGATTGAACTCGTAATCCGTGATTTTAATCTTTATCGGGTTTACTTTAACTCTTTCTTAATCCCTAAAATCTTTGTGTTTAGCTCGAAAGCTTATTTTATTCACAGAAACTATTTTAGTTCGAAACTCTTTTCAATTTAAATTTAATCAAAGCATTTATTAATATTTTTTTCTCGAGAATTTAATTTAATTCAATCTCGTCAAAAAATATTTATAAATCATGAAACCTTATTTTAAAACTCAAAATGTCTATTTTACTCTCGAGATACGTTTTATTCATCCTCTAGGACGAATTAATTACTTTCGTTAACTTCGTTTTCGTTTTGAATATTCATTTTAGTCCAAGAAATATTTTATTTACTATTTTTCGTTATTCAACTCAATTAATTATAATTTTTCTTAACTCGATTTTAACCCGATTTCTTACTTGGACCAACTTTTGACTCAATGACCATTTATACCGTAACATTACTTAACCCGTCTTATCGTATTGTTTTCGACCTGTTTGTTTTTAACCTAAAATTTCCCCTGCTCTATTCCTGTTTGGTCAGCCGCTCTCCCCTTGCATCCCCTCTATTTGTCTCTTCGTTCTTCTTCCTTTTCCATCATCGTCATCTTCAATCAACTCCGGCCAGCCAGCACTCACCATTTTTGTCCTTCTCCTTCATCTCCCTCCTAGCAATCGTCCCTATCACACCATCTCGCCTGCCATATTTATCACCATCAGTTTAACCCTCTTGTTGCTGCTGATTTCGTTGATGAACTCAGTTCTTTCCCCCTTTTCGTTGTTTCCTTATTGTTCACCTCTTTGATTTGTCCTGCCGTTTCCTAAAGACAGCGAAGGTATTTCTTTCTCATTCTTCTCTTTCTCATATGTTGTTGTCTGTGTGTTGTTGTTTTCATCGCTACAATTAGCTGTTGTTGTACATCACATTGTGGTTGTCGTTGTTGTCCCATTTCGTTGGGCCTATCCCTTCGTCCCTTCTTTCGTTCCTCTTTTCATTTCTGTGCGTCAGAATTGTGGGTAATACCGTCTCGTTCTTAATCGTATTTCGTTGGTACTGCTCTTTGTTGTTATTCTTCTTCTTTCTATCATTTCTGTTGTCACTGATATCTGACTGCTACTGCTGTCTGCTTCTTTTCTTCTTCACCTTCTTCTTCTTTTGTTCTTTTATTGTACTGCTTGTCTCGGTTCACATGTTGGTGTACTTTTGTTCGCACATGCTACTGTTCACGACTTGCTGCTGTTCTGCTCGTCTTTTCTTGCCCGTTCCCGGTTTTTTTCATCGTTGTTGCTGCTTTTTTGTTTCGCCGTTGCTGCTGCTTTTCTGTGCTATTATGCTTCGAACTGTAGCATTACTACTGTTGTATTGTCGTTAGTGTTCTTGACGTTGTTGATGTACGTCGAGTTGTGTTAGTGATGTCATCAAGTTAATGTGTGTTGTTGTTGTCGTCGTTGTTGTCGTTGTGTAGCGTTCGTGAACCTACTCTTATCCTCGTCTGTTTGCTACAACTCATATGACCGTGGGTTTTCAGAAGGTAGCCGTCTACCCTTGTCTCGTAGAGTAGAACGAAGTCGGTTATCCGTTGTTCGTTTCAAGTTCTTTTTCATTCCCACTCTTTTATTCCCTTTTCTCATTGTCCCAATCTCGTTCGCTTTCGTTTTCTCAAGGCCTCAAAGTGGTTATAAAACAAGTATCAAAGTAATTGGAGCTTGGACAAGTGGGTTGAAGGGAGTGCATTGACGATTTTTGCGCCAAAGGTAACCTAGGGCGTTACTCGGTATTATATCGTATCCTTAAGTAGTAGTATGTAGTAAATACTTTACCTTTGGTTTTCTAACTTTTAGCTACGTATTATATGCTAAAAGTATAATTTTAAACTGTGTACCTTATGAATATTTTACAACTATTCGATATTGTTCTATAAACCGTTAGTAATTTTGTTATTAATGATCGCTATAATATTTTGTTGGCTATCGTGACACTAGTAACTAAATAACATTGATTTCTTAATTTTATCATATTTCATTAAGTTATTATTTTAACTCAAATAATATTTTAAATATATTAATCGAGATTTATATACTCGTTTAATAAATTAACTTTGTTTTAAATCATATTTAGTCGAGACTATTTTCCCTAATAAATTCTCATTTGTCTATGATTGATTATTTTTAGTAAAATCCGTATTATTTATTAATAAAATTTGTTTGTTAAAAATAATTTGAAAGCTTTGTAAAATCTCGTTTCATTTATAAGATTCCTCAAATCAATTGATTTTGATATCATTTTCTTGAAACAACTATTTTCTAGAATCTATAGTTTTAACTTGATTTCCACATTATTTATAAAATACTATATATTGACTTATTATATTATATTATATTTATATTTAGAAATATATTAAGTTACGATAATCATGATATAAATAAAAAGCTTGTTTGCTATAAATGTTATTTTGGTACGTTTAACTTATTTTAACAGTTTACGTATTTTCTATAAGACTATTTCTATTTTAAGTAAGTTTCTATTTATAGAAATTTCCTTTTAATATAAAATATTTATTTCTTTTATCTTAATATTATTTGCAATGAATATCTCATTTGAATATCGATAATGGCTTGTTTTGGAGTTATGGAATAAGGACAAGTGTAGGGTTAGAGTAATACAGTCTATGATATAAGGTTAGTGTATCAGGAATCGGTACATTAGTTATTGAACTGGGTGTAATTTCGCCTAGGAGAGTGTATGTTTTGACCTTAAACTAGATATTGCATCGTCTTAGTCGTCGTCAGCTGAACTAGACATAATTATTGTCTAGGAAGCGTGTGCACTAGTTAAACCATGATCTCGCTGGACGCAATCCTGTTATGGTTGAGTTACCTAGTTAGAGACTGAAATCCGATATGTGTTAAGACTAAAGTTCTCGAAGCTAGTTTTTAGTATTATCCTAGTGAAAGTCTAGCCTTGTACACACTGATCGAATTTCCATAACGCTAGTTTTGAATATTATTATTATCGATTGGTTTTGATTTGCAGATTGGCAAATATTTTATGTTTTCTCCGAAATCTTATTTTTACTATATCATTTTAATGTTTTCCATTTTAATTATGTTGATATAGTAATACTATTATTTTCCATATGATATAATATAGCTGAGAGAACGTCTGAGTTACTCCCCACTGATGTGGTTGTTATGTTTATAACATGACTGGTATTTGCTGCTGGGTTTTGGGTATGAGCTGGCGAGTAGCGTGGATCCTACTCTTTCTTCATTGAAATTATTTATGGATTTGTATAAACCCGTTTGGAGAATTTTATTTTAGCCCTTTTGTAAAAAGTGGCATTTGTATTGACTGACCGTTCTTTTGTAAAATATAGAACATCAGTGTGTTTTAATCCCTAACCTATAGTGTTTCCGCCACTCTATTGCGTTAGAATTTCTAGGGGACTACACTTATAGCTTGTGAAAATGACAAATGATCATTATCGGCTTCAACACAATAATCCAGTTCAAGTCACCAGAAATGGCTATTTTTCTTTCTCGGGTAGATCTTCTTAATGGAGCTTGTTCACCCTCGAGTGGAACTTGTTCACCTTCGGCCCGAACCTCCTCAGTTTCCAAATCTACCAGATTTCAACCAACAGTATGTGGAGTTTTCTTGTTTGGTCGTCTAACACTCGGTTGGACTTGAAGAGTGTGAATGAGGACCAACCAAACACCTGAGCCAGATGGTAGAACCTCATTGCGATCTTTTTCAGGAATAATTTCCCGAAATTGATCACTCCAACTGATCAAGTCGTTCTCAAGAAATTTAGCATTTCTTGATTCCAAAATTCCAGTTTTGTGAGATGGACAGTAGAATCGATAACCCTTAGACTTCTCGGCATATCCAATGAAATACCCACTAATAGTCTTTGGATCAAGTTTATTTTCTTGTGGGTTATAAATTCTCACTTCAGACGGGCATCCCCAAATACGTATTTGTTGCAAACTTGGTTTCCACCCTTTGAATAACTCAAAACGTGTCTTAGAGACGGCCTTGGAAGGAACTCAGTTTAATATATATCCTGCCGTTTTGAGAGCATCAACCCACAAAAATGATGGTAGATTAACATTACTTCGCATACTTTGCACCATGTCAATTAATGTCTTATTTCTTCTTTCTGCTTCACCATTTTGGTCCGAAGAGCCAGGCATATTGTATTGGGCAACAATCCCATGCTCTCAAAGAAATTTAGCAAATGGACCATGTGCATGTCCGTTCTCGGTGTATCTACCATAGTACTCACCACCTCGATTTGATCTTACGATTTTAATGCACTTATCACATTGGTTCTGTACTTCAACCTTAAACAATTGGGTTTTTCTGTGGAGTACCCCTCAACTATTGGCTTTCCCAAGTGGTACCCCCACCTTTTTCGAATTACATGGTGTATCCTTAAACTTTACTTATCAGTCCATATCATAACCAAAATGATAAATATATTACAATTTTTTTGTAAATGAATAATTAACATATTAATCAATCCAATTTAATGCTTCAAACCACCTCTCTTTCTTTACCATTCTCCAAGCCACTAAATGCTCACCACAACGCACCTCTGTCGTCGGTCGACGTCGACCTCTCTACCTCACTCTTTTAAATCCTTCAACCACAACTCCTTCATCACTCCTATGCCGTAGTGTAGTGAAATGGAGTTTTTCGAGTAAAGAATGCAAATTGAAGAAATATATCATAGTTGATGAAAGTCAATTAGGGAATAATCACTATTTACATCATCAATTGAGAAATTTTGGATGGAAAATCATAACTTTGGTTACTATATAGAGTAATTTACAAAGTTTAGGGATACGCCATGTAATTCAAAAAATGTGGGGGTACCACTTGGAAAAGCCGATAGTTGAGGGGTACCCCATATAAAAACTCTAAACAACTTAAGGCATATAAAGCTTTGTCTTTGGAACGAAATAAGTAGAGATTCATGTATCGTGAATAATCATCAATGAAGGTGATAAAGTATTTCGGATCATTAGCGTTCATGTCTGGACAACTAATATCCGTGTGTATGATTTCTAATAACTCAGAACTCCTCTTAGGACCAGTTTTATGAGAATTAGTTTGCTTCCCCTTAATGCAACTAATACAATTTCTCAAAATCGGTGAAGTCTAAGGTACTAAGTACCCCTTCTTTCACCAATCTCTTAACCCTCTGAATGGAGATGTGTCCCAATCTCCGGTGCCACAACATAGAAGAATTCTCATCCATAATACATCTTTTTAAACCAGTATTGACATGCATAGTATTTTCAGTGATATCATTTTGCAAACTGAGACGATATAAATTTTCAGATTAAATACCGCGACCAATTATTTCAGAATTCTCAAAAACATTAAAACCGGAGTCCGATAAATTAAAAGAAAATTCAAAGGTTACAAGTCTGGAAATAGAAATCAAATTCCTAGAAAATTTAGGAACATAAAATGTCTCTTGCAAAACAAAATTAAAACCACTACTAAAAATTAAACTGCATGTCCCGATGGCTTCCACATGTGATCCTATCGAATTTCCTGAATAGATAGAGGCTTCACTGCCCACCGGTTTCCTTAGTTTTGTCATACCCTGCAAGGTATTCAAAACATGGATTGTACTGCCAAAGTCAATCCAAAGTCAATCCACCATGCATTATGATTCAAAAACCATATTAGATTCGTAGCATACATGTGCTAGAAAATTACCTTTCTTTTTCAGCCAAACTTTGAATTTAGGGCAATCTTTCTTCATGTGTCCCTTCTTTTTACAAAAGAAACACGAAGACTCCTTCATGACCGACTGAGCTTGAATCTTCCTCTTTTCTTTATCTTTAGTGTGATCATCACCCTTCTTTTTAGAAGTAGTAAGTTCACTTTTTCACCTTCTTCTAATAGCAATCTACCCTACTCCTGGACACACATGGTCATAACCTCATTAATAGACCATTTATCCTTATGGGTGTTGTAGGATATCTTAAATGGGACATATTGTCGGACATAGTAACCTCCAAGCCTTTAAGTTGAGCCGCAATGTCCCTCATCACTACAAAAAAAGGTTAGCTTTGCAACGGATATTTGCAACGGAAAAATGTTCGTAGCAGAAATAAAACTTGCTACGGATTTGCAACAGAAAATATATTTTGCGTCTGAATTGCGACGGTATTGCGATGAATCTCGGCTACTCTCATGGCGCGCAAAAAAATCAAAGAGCGCTAAAAGTATGCGACGGAATTGCAACAACCTATTTTATTAACGACGACTTTGCTACGGATAATGCGACGGATTTTTACAAAATTGCGACCGAATTGCAACGGACCTACGACGTACGGTTATTTCCTAAAATTCTCCACCTTTGGACCAATTATGCTACGGATTTGCAACGGAAAATTAGATTTGCAACGGACTTTCCGTAGCAAATCCGTAGCAAGTATGAATTACTTACCCTAACTACTTACCCAGTTACCCCGACCCATTCACTCATCTAATTACTCCCCCCACACCTGAAACCCTCATACGCTCACCATAACTAGAACCACCACCCCTACGCCGCCGCCGCCACCCTTACGCCGCCGACGCCGCCACTTCTACGACGCCGCCACCTCTACGCCGCCGCGCACCACGGTACTTTCCCCTTCTTTCCTTCTTTTCCTTCTCATTCTGTCTGCCACGGACCGTTGCCTGTCCCTGCCACCGTCGCTCTTGCCGGCGTGTTCCTGCCGGCGCCATTCATTGTCGGTGTCGTAATTGTTGTTGCTAATTCTGATTCTGCATTTTAAACCCTAGGAATTGAAATTAGGGTTCCTTGCGTTCTTCTTTTTCACTCGATTTCTGGAATTAATAATCGGTATTTCACTTGATTTCTGGGTTGATTTATAATTTTGCAGGTATAGAAGTTTGGTGGAATATCTGATGTCCGCGCCAATTAATTCTTTTCACGCTAAAGATCACGATGCCTTCTGAAATTACAGGTTTGTTCAATTCAATTCAATTTTATTCAATTCAATTTGAATTTCTTTTGTTTATTGTACATTGAATTGAATTTCTGACATGGAGTACGTTTCACGTTTCTCTTACTCACACCTAATTTCAATTTACTTCAGTATTGAATTCAACTATGCGATCATAATTCAGTGTTTGATTCCTCGCTTTTTTCCTTTTTTTATCGATTTGGGTTTTTCATTTTTTTTGCTAATTCTTGTTTTAATTAGTTTGAATTGTCTTATGTTTAGTGTTTCTTTGAATTTATGCGGTTTGTGTTTGTTTATGGGGCCATGACCTTGAAGTGTGTGAGATCCAGATGAGATTAAATCCATGAGCAACAAAGATGATGAAACATGAAGATGAAATTTATGTAGGGATACGAGGGTTTGACTGAAATTATTACAAATTATCTAGGAATCTCATCAGGGTTTGACTGAAATTATTACAAATGTTTAGTGTTAGAGCTTGTCGGTATGTTTGTGTGGTATGGGAGATCTAATGCAGTGTTTCAACAGTGCTCGGTGATGCATCTATTTGCTAGTGTTTATAAAATACTTCAGCAGGCGTGCTGTTCAAGATTCTGTAAAAATATGTATAGGATGTGAAATGAGTTTCTGCAAGCAGTGTATCAGCTATGAGTTTCTCGGGATAAAAAAGATTAAGTTGGAGAGTACATTTGTTTTGTCACTTGGGCATCCCTGACATCCGTTTTCTGTTTAATTTTGTGGTTTGGAAGCGAGTGATGCAAGAGTTGTCAGAAGGAAATGAGAGAATAAGAAAAAGGGTAGATGTTGTTGAAACGAGTTTGTTTCTCAGGGCAAATACCATTTGCTGTTTGGCTTTACGCAAAATACAAACTTGAGGCTACCAGTGGGATTTATAAATAGAACCACTAATTGCACTTAAATGAAACGAGTTTGTATCTCAGGACATCAAAGTGGTAGTTTTTGCCAATTCTTCGATAAATGATTCGTAGAAATGGTAGTTTCTGCCTAAAATGATAAAGAGTAATTTCTTATATACATAGTAATTTATGGTAGTTTATGATAAAATGGTACTAAAAATATTTCTTAATGTTTTTGAGAAATTTTAGTATATAATAGCAATATTTTTTTATTTTATCTATTTTCGTGTGGGTAATGGGTTCGGGCAGGTTTTGACCCAATATATTCGAGTTACTATTATTTATGTAGTTTGTGCTTTCTTACAATGTTTGTTTGTGCTCTCGTCTTCTTCTTTTTTCGTTTTCTCTATTCATGACTAATTATTTACGTTTTATTTTTTATTAGGTTGATTTGCTCCGCTACAGTACAAAATCATACTTAATACTCTTAATAAGGTATGTAACAATTATTCCTATTAATCAAAATTAATTGCTTGATTGCAACTCCCAAAATGTGAATTGTATTAAGTGTTATGTATATATGTTATTTATTTATTGTTATTGCTAATTTGAGTCTGACTTACCTTAACATGCTCCGAACTGGTCAGTTGCTTCGGCCCAGTTTAAGAAGAAGTGTTGGGATTGGTTTCGGGTTAGTATTTTCAATTGTTATCGTGTAAAAGTCTTATCTATTAGCTAACTAATTTCTAATTTCTAATTTCTAATACTATTTTGAAATCCAGAAAAGAGTCATTTTTGATCCTCAACACAGAAGACTGGTATACGAATCTTGGCGATCAATCCTCATGACTCGTCTCAAAGATCGTGTACACCGTGTATCGGGTAGATCTAAACCACCCAAATGGATGAGAGGCGATCTCCACACTTTGATAAGGGAGAGACCTAACGATGAGAAATTCAAGCGAAGGTCCCAAACGGCTTCCGCAAACCGTAAATCGGGAGCGGATGAGAAAGGGAAAGCACCGGCTACTCACTTAATGGGTCGGAGGAATGCCGTTCAAATGATGGACGAAATTGTAAGTGAAAATTAATTTGTACAAGTTCATTACTTACCGATTAAAGTGTAAGCTACTCACCGGTGACAAAGATAATTTAGAGCATTATGCATGTTGTCCTTGTAGGAGAAAGAAAAAAATGAACCCCCAACGGCCATTGATTTATTCCAGAAATCAAAAAAACATCCAAAAAAAGGTTACGTGACAAAAAGAGCTGCGAAAATGATGGTAAGTGTATGTTAGTTTCTAAGTATTTTTTATTTGTTCTAATTAAAATTGTAGATAGTTGGAAAAAAAAAGTTGTTATTTGTTTTAGTGTATTGTGTATAACATTTAACCATTCTTGTTTTGTAGGATTTGCTCACGGAAAAGAGAAAGGAGAAGGAGTCTCAACAAAAGGGACCCGTTGACGACGATGAGTTGTTCTTTGAAACTCACAACGGGTTCGATAAGAAGGGAAGGATGTATGGCTTAGGATCCGCCGCAATTCACTTGTATGAACCATCAAGAGCCTCCACCGGTAGCTTCACGACTTCTAATGCAAGACTAAGAGCAGAAAATGCCGAATTGAGAGAACAACAGAAAAAAATGAAAGAAGAACAAAAACAAAAAATGAAAGCTTATGAGGCTTTTATGACTCAAGTCTCTCAAAAGCTTGGGATTGACTTTGATCCTAATTTCAACCCCGACAAGCAAGGCACGACAAACGACGACGATGATGACGACGATGACGGTACAAGCAATGATAATGCTTAGGTTAAGTTTAGGCGGCTAAGTTTCTTTTTGTTCCATGTGAATCAATTTGTGAACAACTTATGTTAGGTAACAACTAATGTCTTTTTAGTTTAGGCGGTGGTAATGTCTATTATAACAACTTAGTATATAATTATTGGTATTAAAAAGTCCAAAATTGGAATTTTGGATGAAAATGTCGAGTTCGTTGTGTTAATTTCTGGATTGCAGGATTGAAAGCAAATTGGTATGTAGGATGAGGAAAAGAAACTGGGTGTCGCAGGTGGTTATAACTTGCAACGGATTTGAGACGGGAATTCCGTTGCAATTGTAGGAAATCCGTTGCAAAAGGGTAGCGAACCTATTTACTGGACCCTTGCAAAATAGTCGTTGTTCCGTTGCAAATAGAAAACTTCCGTTGCAATTTCGTTGCAATTGTCGTGACTAATCCGTTGCAAGTCCATTGCAAATAAACAAGTTCCGTTGCAATTTCGTTGCAATTGTCGTGACTAATCCGTTGCAAGTCCATTGCAAATAAACAAGTTCCGTTGCAATTTCGTTGCAAATGTCGTGACTAATCCGTTGCAAGTCCATTGCAAATAAAATGTAATCGGTCGCAAATCTGTCGCAAATTACGTTGACCGGGTTTGACTTGACAACTACATATTCGGTCGCAACTCCGTCGCATATATTAATTCTGCAACGAAATTGCGACGGTTTTGTTTTTTTTGCTACCCCTTACTGCGACTACTTCATTCCGTCGCAAAAAAGTCGCAAATTAGGTGTTTGCTACGGATTTTGCACCTTTTGCAACGGATTGTGTCGTCGCAAATGACCCTTTTTTGTGTAGTGCATGCACATGATATATTCACGCACATTTTTAGTTTGAGTGAGCTTTAGAGATGAAAATTTCAAAATTAAGGTACTAGCAAGGGATTTGTCCGAAGTCACAAACTGCTCATCGATGGCCTCAATTAGGTCTTCAACTTTATCATACTTATTAACTGAACCACGAATACTAGCACATAGCATGGTCTTTATGAACATAATGAAGAGACTGTTAGATCTCTCCCAATTTTCATAAAGATCAACCGCATCAAGTTCACTAACTTCCGTTATACTTGGTGGTCTTTCATTATAGCATAATCAATATCCATCCATCCTAACTGCAGTAGTAGTCTGATCTTTCTTTCCAGATCATATAATTTTCACCATTCAATTCAGGAATGTCAAATTTGACATCAGAAGAACTACCAGATAAAATAAATTGTAGACACCCGCATTTTGCCTGCTCGTGTTTGTAGTAGTCTCCGACAAAACACTCGATGATGATCGGACGTTAACATGCATTAATACGCTCGAATATGGACTAGGAATCAATAGTATCTGACGTGGGCACTTGGCGGAGTACAAATCTCTCAAAACCGACCTCAAATCCAGACTCAGTGGGTCGTTTCCAATAAAATAAAGCTACTTTGAGCCAAAACCGCCACCGGGGGCAAAACCGTCTTTTGTCGACCGAGCCAAACCCGGTCAAAGTCGAAACCCGATAACGTAACAAGCCTTATGCTGCATCCAAATACAAAAAGAATCAATTCAAAACAACAAACTAAATCAAAAGTTAAAGCAAATCCAAATCTTCCCCATTTATCTCACTCGTCTGAGGGCACTCGATCGAGTGCCTAAGGATCACTCGATAGAGTGCCCCAAAAAATCTATATATACCCACCCTTGCACGACATTTCAAAGGGTTGGAATTTTGGGGATCCTCTTCCTCCATCTCTTTGCATCCTTCACATACACAAAAACCGAGTCAAACCTCATCAATCTTGAAACCTACTCCCTTCATTCGACAAGGGTTCGGTAGTGCCAAACACAAAAACACACCCTAACTCATCCTACATACTCGAACCGCTCTCGTGTCTACGACGATACTCCACGAGCCCGTTTTCCGAGACTATTGGCATGTAGGTTGAGGGTGTACCAATCCCATTTTCTAACCATTAACTCTTATATATATATTTGTATACAAACCACTAACACCGCTAACATTTATTTATCGTTATTAACTTTTAATTTCCGTTCTACTAACACTTACATTTTTGCATCTAACATTTAATTTCCGTTCCTAACATCTAACATTTAATTTATGTTTTTACATATTGTTTATATTTATACCGTGTATATTATATAATAAAAATATTTTTAAAATCGATTCGAGGAAACGTCCAATGACGCTAAATCGATCGTCGTAGGCTTTAAAAGCCGAGCTACGACGTGGAAGTGCAAAGGATCTAATGTTTGTGACGACAAATTGAGTGTTCCGATCAAATACATTTGATAATGAACGCTGCCTAAAGTCTGTGTAATCTTCGAACAAGTCGTACTGGAGGTGGCACCCTCGAGGCGCGCCACCCTAGGCACTTGAAGGTTAGGGCGCCCTATGGTGTCCGCATAACCCATCGGATTATAACGCGATCGCAGTAGTTCATTATCGAGCGTGTTTGATATCACTTTCAAAATATCGCTCTAAAGGCCCGATGTCAATTCCGTAATTGAATGTCGCGTGTAAAAGAGCTATGGACGATCAAATTAGCATGAAACCCGATGACGTCGATCAGATCGTTGTATGGTCCATAAGACCCGGCAACGACATCGTGACGTGGAGGGATTTGATATTCATTCTAGTTCGATTATTCTCGATTCCATAAACATCGCTTTAAAATATTCGATACCGATTCTGTAATCGAGTGTCGGATATGAAGAGCCATCGAGAATCGGTTTAATGCAAAACCTGATGTCATTGAACCAATCGTCGTATGGTCCATAAGACCCGACAACGATGTCATGACACGGAAGAGCTCAATATTTGTACTAGATCGACCATTTCTTGATTCAAATCATAAATTCATAAAATGGGAACGTTTTAGAAGCAACATGTCATCCGTTACAGAGGGCACTTGATCGAGTGCCTGAGTCACTCGATCGAGTGACCCACTCAAAAATGAGCAGCGATTTACCGTCAAAGGGCACTCGACCGAGTCCACCAAACGACTCTATCGAGTGACCCCTGCAAGCTTCCAACGAGATCTAAAAGACGATACAAAGCTCCGTCGAGTTATATTTACGAATCTAAGTCGATACGTGCTAAATCAATCACGTATTCTGCTTCTAAAACCCATATATTATATGACTTCTAATTTATCATCGTCTCCTTTCTCTTACGACTTTGAGTGAACGTCTCACACGACTAATCTTACATCGACGACTCTTTAGTCGTATTTGTTATATGATTGGTCGAGACAATTCCAGTTCACTAGGATAAGTCGGGACAAAACCCCGAGGTCTGGGATCGAGCTAGCATTACGCTCTGGTCCCGCGTGTTAAGGCCTTCGTCCTCCGGTCAATACAACGTAAAGTGTAAGTGATCGGAGTTCGTCCAATCCTTTGATCTACGGTTTCAATCTACGTTTTCTATTTACGGGTCCGTTTATAGTCTACGTTTACCGTTGCTAATCCGTCTACTATTATCGCAATTTGTTTTAAGTATTGTGAATTCCGGGTTGTATTCCGCCCGTGTAATTTGTAATCTACTTTCAAATTTTTATTTCCGTTGTTTAGCATTTATTACTTTTAAATAACATTGCATGCTAAAACAACTCCGGCGTATTTAAGATGCATTAAACGACGTAGCAAAACACGTATTTCACATGCATAGCTTAAAACAATGTTTGCATATCATTTCACCATCTTACTAAAACGCGTACACGAACACTGATCGATATCCTAGTAGAGGCACCTAAGTGCGGGCGAGGTTGGGTGTCATTCGTGGGCTTCCCAACACGTACCCTCACCTCCTACTCAGAACCTTTGGTTTCAGGATGCCCAAAACCGTTGGTGAACGAGAGTCATTCGATATACGATATTTGGTAGTTCGACATCGATATTGTTATGCAAAGGGACGAACCCCCATAAACTCTAGTACTAAAGCAGGCCGTGCTTTGTGCGCGATACGCATAAGTATAGAGTGAGTTTGAACGGGTCCGAACTCCCACAAAGTTCGGTGGCGACTCCAACTTCGATTTAAATTTCGATCTGAGAACAATCTTACCATGAGATTCATTCGCCTGCCCAAAACCGCGCGTGGCCGCTTCGGAGTGGACCTATGTCATATCCACATAACTGCAATAAAATAAATAACATGCTTATTAATAATTTGAGACATAACTACAATCATGCTTTACCAATGTAAAATCATGTTCATATCAATCTAGTGACATAAAACTTGTCTTTGGGCTAAAGTCCTACTCAAATTAGACTCATAATAATTTTAATATTAATTAACTCAATGATGAGACTATCAAATTTTTATTTCTTAACTCATGTGGGTAGATCAAGAAATATAGTTTAATAAATTTTTTTTGGTGAAATGTAAGTGAATCATTCATCAAAAAGTTATACAATGAGTTCCATATGTTGTACATCCGCTATATAGAAACGGGATTAACACCACATATAACAAAATTAACAAGAGCCAACACGTCGAAGATATATAATACCCTCGCTAGAAAGGTCGTCCTTTGAATTGATTTTTATACGGCTTCTAGTCTCAACAACAATTTGCTTCGTAATCTTCTCCGGTCGCATCACTGTTTCCTCAATCCTCACTTTATTCCTTTGTATCCACACGTGATAATAGAACGCAGCAAGCCAACTAGCTTGTATCTTCCATCTTATTGTCCTGTCTTCGTTGTTGATCACATCAGGAAGCGTGAGCACAAAACCAGTTAGCAGTTGAATGCAATTGCACAATCTGGTGCTGTAAACACATGTAAAGAACATATGTGTGGACATGACATAGGTCCACCCCGACGCGGTCACGCGCGGGTTTGGGGAGGCGAATGAATCTCCATATGATATGGTCAAATTGAAATTTAAATCGAAGTAGGAGTCGCCACCGAACTTTGAGGGAGTTCGGGCCCGTTCGAACCCACTTTATGTCGTAGTGGGCCATATACAAAATATGGCCCATTTCCGATGTCAGAGTTTATCGGGTTCGTCCCTTAGCATTTGATACCGATACCGACATTATCGGATATCGTGTATTGAATGACTCTCGTTGCCAATGGACTCGGACATCCGGAAACCATGGTTCTGAGTAAGGGGTGAGGGTACGTGTTGGGAAGTTCACTAAGAACACCCAACCCCGCCCGCACTTAGCGGCCTTTACTAAGATATCGTTCGTTTTTAATGTACACGCGTTAGTTCGACGGTGGAATGATATGCAAACATTATTTTCCCTAAGCATGTGAGAGAAGAAAAATAAATGGGTTGCTAAGTCATTTAATGCATCTTAAACTAATAACGTCAAAGTTATTTTAGCATGTGAATTCGTTTTAATCTAATAAAACAAAATAAATAAAATAAATTGCTACAAACACGAGAAAAGGAGTTAGTAACGATTGCATAAATTGAATAAAGATGCAAATACGATTATATGCATGATTTTAGAAAAAGGTTTTATGACTCGTAAAAAATACTTTGTAGAAATCTGAAAATATACCGAGAAAACCGCTGTTTTATATGAGAAAACGATGCTGGAAAAAAAATCGAAAAAATGAGAAAAAGAACCGCGACTTACAGCAGCCCGCGCGACTCGCCTGGGAAGGGGCACGACTCGCGCGGGTGGCTGTCTCGGGTCCGGTTTTAGAAAATTTGCTAATTTTGATAAATCGCGTACGAATATGGATTAATTTATACTCGATTCATATTTTCCATATTCGTCGTATTTGATATTCGATTATGAAATCGATATCGAATAGTTAGAATGATTTTTAAAAACGTTTTGAAAATTGTTTTAAGAAAAGAAAAGAAATTGAACGAAAAGAAGAAAAATGTTAATTCTCTCCGCGTTAAAATCGTCGTATTCTGTGTAACGATTTTATTAGCATCAACAAGATTTAATTTAGTCCTTTTTTAATACGATATTCGATTAGAGAATCGATATCGTATTTTAAGAACGTTTATGTATGAAAATAGTTTTTATAGTATCGATATTAGAAATAAGTAAAATATGCAACGACAACCCATATTAAACGAGGACCGACGACACGACGTAAAAGAAAAAGACGACGAGAAAGGGAGAGAAGAAGGAGAAAGAATCGGATTTGATTTACACCCTCAACCTACATGCTTTGTTTTCTCGGGATAGAGCTCGTCGGAAAGTGGCTTAGGCACCGGAGCGTCGAGATGATGGGGATGAGTTTGGGTGTCGGTTTGGTCGTGTAGGTTGATGTGGTTTTTTGGTCGGGCAAGGTGACGTGAGAGGGTTGGTTTTTGGTCGGGCGTGGTCTCGATATGCGTGTGTTTTCTGACGATACTATCGGTCTTTCGATGCTATAAGTAGATGTGTATAATTGGTCAATGAATTGAATGTTGTCAATTGTGTGACCGGAGAGTCCTATTTATAGGCGAGGTGGTTTAGGAGAGGTACCCTGCTTGGACAACAAGAAATACCGGTTTAGATAGGAAATATAAGAGTTCGAGAGGGAACGAGAGTCTCGTTTCTTGGTGAAGAAGTCGAGTATCTCGGCTGTTTTGGCTGTTTTTGGCCGAGTGTATGACACTCGTTCAGTAAGTTAATTTAGCTTTCGGATAGAATCCTACTTGAGATCGAATTCTATCCTCGAATGGATTTATTTAGTATTTTTGAAGCTGATTTTTGTAGTATTTGAGTCCAAACCGGACGTGTAGTGTCACGGCTGGTCCGTGGGTCTCGGAAAAAAAATATCTTTGACCGAGTTTGACCCGGTCGCTAAAAGACGGTTTTGTCCCTGGTGCCGGATTCGACCCAAATTAGTCTTATTTGACTCGAAACGACCTACTGGGCCTGGATATGAGGTTGGTTTTGTAAGATTTTTACTCCGTAATAAGCCTAAACCAAATGTCCATGATTACGAGCCCATATCCGAGTCCATCAAAGCACGTTTGCGTTCAATCATCATTGGGTGTTTGGCGGAAACTACTATAGACACCTGGCGGTCAAAATGTGGGTGTCTACAGAGCCCCGACTCTGACTGAGGCTTGGACAAGGCGAAAGTCAGAGTGGCTACCAGGCCAATCACGGATTAAGACCTGGCAGACTTCCGGGCGAGTCGTTTACAGTCCATTAGACCTGCGTGAAGGGCTCGCCCGCCATAGGATAGAAATCATACCTGGGTTGATGTCAATAATGTCGCGGGAGCTTGCCTTGGAAGCTATGGGTGTATCTGTTTACAGATGCATCCTGTCTTAGAATTGCGCGGGAGCTTGCCTTGGAAGCTATGGGTGTGTCTGTTTACATATACATCCTGTCTTAGAATTGCGCGGAAGCTTGCCTTGAAAGCTATGGGTGTATCTGTTTACAGATACATCCCGAAAAAAGTCGCTTGAGTTTCTCCACTGGGGAATTTTTTGAGAATTCTTCGGGAGTCTTGGGTGTACCTGTCTGTTGATAACAATTTGTATGTAACATTTTGGTGAAACACCAACTCATGCTGGGGAAGAAATGATTTTTGATTGATTTTTGGAAAGAAAATGCTGAAAATATTTAGAAAATTTTTAGAAAATAGGATGCTTGGGATGACTTGATTCCTGATCAGATTCTGACACGGATTCCTAAAATTCCCCGATTAGGCCTGTATGCCTAGATGAAGTAGAGGGTGTGATAAAAATTCCTATTCCTGTGGTGACTAGGAAAGGGATTTTCTCTATTATAAATAGAGGGTTCTTGCTCTTTATTTTCATATTCCAATCCAGATTTTTCCTTTTATCTGAAAATCTCTTAGACTTATAGGATAAACAAAGAAACTATTCTTGCAATGGGTATTGATCATTTGACCGCGATGCTTCAGGCATGGGCTCAGGACTTGTTGCTTTATTCAGCTAACTCAAATGGGGATAAAGTTCAGCTAACTCAAATAGGGATTGTTGCTTTATTCCCACTTCAGCGACTTAGGGTAGATTCACACTTTCTCGATGCTTGCTTATCCTTTTGGGATACTACCCACCATGTTTTCGCACTTTCTCGAGGAGAAATATGTCCCCTTCCCGAAGAAATTGCAGCTATAGGCGGTTGGTGCTCTAATGCTCGTCCTGCCATTCCCCCGTTTTATCCTGACCCAAGGAGAAGATTAAGGGATTTCCTAGGCTTGTCGCATGCTGAGACAACCCGCATGGTAAAGGGAGATTCACTTTCCCTATTTGATCTGGCTGACAAATTCATGAATCCAGTTGGCGCAAGAATTACTTCTACCCATAGACGTAGGGCTTTTGCCTTTTGTATGCTGCATCGATATGCTTTTGAAGGTCGGATGGATGCTGACTCGTGTTTGGGTGAAATCAGGCTGATTAGCATAGTTGACCAGATGGAGACAGGTCATAGCCCGGCTTGGCTGATAACCGGGGAGATTATTATGGGCCTTGATGCTAGAAGACTTGACTCGGATCGACATTTGACAGGAAGCATCCGTCTTCTGCAGGTATTTAACTGTTTTTCCCCTTTTTCCGAAAGATTGCCCGAATTTTCCGAATTTTTTTTAAAATTTTTTCCAAATTTTCGAAAAGTTTGATTTTTTCGAAATTTTTGATTTTCCCGAAAAAAAAAAATTTCTGTTTTTTTTCGAAAATTTTTCCAATTTTTTTTTTTCCCGAAAATTCGATTTTTTCAATTTTTTGATTTTTCGAAATTTTTTGCAGATCTGGTTGTCTGAGCACCTGTCAATCATAGAGCCCCCGGTGAACATATCTAGATATCGCAGCTGTCAGATTGGCTCCAGGTCCCGACGAATAAGCTCGAGTCATCATATAAATCGAAAATATTGGGATGAAGAGCTAACATTCCATGGCGGGCCTTTGATTAGATGGAATGTTATCTGGTGGTTCCTTTCAAGACTGACGGGATTAGCTAAGAGGGACAAAGTTCGTTATTTGGTGATCTTGTCTTTGGACTGGACCGTCCATATCTACCCGGATCGTATTCTGAGACAGTTCAGTTCGTTTCAGCAGATCCCCGAGACTGAGGCAATCATTAGCGTTTCGCTCCAATTGACGGACGCTATGTGTGATACGTGGCTACAACGCTGGTTTACCCGTGTCATATGGACTATACCTCGCCCTTGCCAAACCACTTGGGTTTCTGAGTCATACCGAAAATGGACTTCTGAAGAATCCCAGGAGACTCGCAAAACTTTGAAGACTGACGAGGCTTTTGACTTGGCCCGTCGAGAATCGGCAAAAGACAATAGGTGGTTCTTTGATAAAGAGGAAAGTCCAACTACCTTCGTCGAGCCGGGGTCGGGTTCTAAGTCTAGAACTAAGACTCGAGCTAATGAGACCGGTGCTAGTGACTTGGAGAGAAGGCTTGGACCGAAACTAGCGGTCCAAGATAGGCTAGCTCCGTGTGACCGGTTACCCGAGAGGGTGAGGGCCCGCCTAGGACCGAGTGAGGTGACCGGGGAATCGAGTTTGAAGAAACGAGCCCGGGTTAAGGAGGTTCCCTTGGTGATTCGGGAGCGTTCACCTCCACGTCGACGTCGGTGGACGGAAAAGGAAACTAAGGACAAAGGAAAGGGAAAAATGCCTTAGTTTTTTTTATTGTGTGCCTTTTTTTTTTTTGTAATTTTCCGAGTTTATCGAAGAGATTTTTTTTGAAATAAATAAAAAAGTTTATTAAAAAACCGTTCCTATTTTTTTTCGATTGCAGTGGTTGTACCTTTTTGAGGGGCTGCCTACGTATCCACAATAAATGGAATCAAACCAAACGTAGTTCAGACTTAATTTGCAATTTCGAAATACATCAACACTATTGGTTCAAGATGCTTGTAACAGTAGAATAAGTAATTCCAGCTTTTGACTTGTCCTTAAAAGTTTATGTTTGAAAAGATGTTTTTAAAAAATTTTGCAAATGACATTGAGAGAGGTGGGTTCACCACAAAAATCAAGCCAGATTTGCGTCGGAAAAATCCGACGCAAATGGGAGATATCCGACGCAAATCAAGGATTGCGTCGGATTAACCGATGGAAAGGGCCGCCATTATTATTTGACGCAAATTTTTTTTTTTGCATCGCCTAATCCGACGCACGTGTTTTGCGTCGGCTAATCCGACAACAAGACATGGAGGTCCACGCCCCAGTCAATGGGCTTTGCGTGGGATTAGCCGACGCAAAGTCAAACATCTTCTTGACTTTGCGTCGGCTAATCCCACGCAAAGCCCATTGGCTGCGAGGCTTTGCGTGGGATTAGCCGACGCAAAGTCAACAGGATGTTTGACTTTGCGTCGGCCAATCCCACGCAAAGCCCATTGGCTGCGGGGCTTTGCGTGGGATTAGCCGACGCAAAGTCAACAGGATGTTTGACTTTGCGTCGGCTAATCCCACGCAAAGCACATTGGCTGCGGGGCTTTGCGTGGGATTAGCCGACGCAAAGTCAAACATCCTGTTGACTTTGCTTCGGCTAATCCCACGCAAAGCCTATTTTTAAAAAAACCGTTTCTTTGTTTTCAGCTCCCCATATGCGCGAAATAAAACAATCTGCAATTAAACAACCCACTCCTACAACAAACCACAACAGCAGCACATCCCAAACAAAAATCCATCAATAACTCCAATCAAAGCTCTCGTACATATCTTCTTCACAAAACTCCACAAAACAAAACAAGCATAAACGAGTGTACTGTTATAGAAAATGAAAATATATTACAAAGACAACCAGCGCTAGGTTCAGAATTATATCTAGGAGTTAATAAAATATATACACACAATGCAACCAAAGTCTAACCAAGTAACATAAAAGAGATACACTACCTACGAAAGGGACTCAATCTGGTCCAATCCATGTGGGTGACCATCGTTGTTGTCGTCGTCATCGCGCCTACTCATGCGTGGTCCGCTGCCGCATGTCTCGGTCTCCATGGCAAATCGTTCCCTCATCATCTGAATAAACCGGTCCTGCTCCTCACACCTCTTCTCCAATGTCTTCAGGCGCTCCTCTTGTCTTTGGAATTTATCATCCAAGCGCTCGTTAAGTGTGCGTTCCTGCGAGGAGGCGGTGGGGAAGAATGTGTCCGAAGATACCTCCTTACCACGGTTCAAGCATGGGCGAAAGAGCTCTTTCGCCTTGTTACCTATCCCCCAGAACCGTTTCTTCTCGTTATAGCCACCCGTCACATCGTGGAAGATCTTCAATGTGTTCGGTACCTGATCAGAAGCGCGTGCCTCCTCTACCGCTTTCTCGTAGCTCTCCTGAAACAGCAAAATGAAACAGTGTTATAACTTTTAGAACAACACATACTATCACGTCGTAATTTTCATGCCTAGTATATTTTTAAAAAACAATACTACTACTCACAACGATCTCCGGTCCTCTAGGGTCAATCCACTTGCCGTCTTTCCCCTTCTTTGTCTTCTCCAAGAGCTGAATCGGGGATGCAGATGGGCCCTTCATATAACAGTGTTAAAACTTTCAGCATTTATTTACCAATAGTATATATTGAATTATACTAAATAATTTTACTTGTGTTATAAGCACTTACCAACTGCGCGAAGGCTGTTGCTGCACTCCTACTTCCAAGGCAGCTGGTGGGTTTGGCCACCCCGTCCACTTGTCCACATCTTCGGTTCGCCGACTTGATCGCTGATTTCTTCTTGAAGTTTGGGTCCGCAGCGTTCCTCTTCAGTGTCTCCCACTTCTCTTGCGGAATCCACTCCGCCTTCTCGACCCTCGGGACAGCTCGCTGGAATATGTCGGTTATTTTTTTCTTAATCCGACTCTCATACTCCGACCTGAGGTCGTACCCCAGGTCTATACGCACTCTTTTATGTTTGTCCAAAAAAAAATCGTTAGCTACAATTGAATGTATAAATCGTGCAACGAAAACCTTAGAAACACAGACGAGGTAATTACCGCGAAGTGCATATACATAGCATCCCTAGCTTCCTGTGGCGCCTCCGTCCAGCTACGGTAGGCGCCTGGGGTAGACGCGTACGTCATGATTATGGAATCCCGCATATAGTCTGAGTACTTCTTGTCCTCCCACCTACACAAGTCATTTATGATACTGTGAAGCAAATAAATGAGTGAAAATATAGAAAACAACTGGTTACAACAACATAAACTCACCACGTAGCGGTAGTATCTTTCTGCCGTGAAAGGTACGGTTTCCCAGGCGTCGCAACATAGACCCTCGCCCCGACTTCTTGGACAGCGTCCACACCTAGGACGATAGGAGTCCTGGGCATGTCCTCATCCATACGGTCATCATGGCTGGTGCTCCCCTTCACCATTCCACTGCCACCTGACATAATCACGTCTACAAAATATGTTTGCGGAAAGTTAAACTGTAGAGTCAGTTCGTTTAAGGTAAAACAATAATTTCATTAAGTACCAAAATAGTTTTCAACTACAAATAAATAAATTACAACATATGCGAATAAGATACAAACAACTACATAATTGCTAATTATCGTCACTGTCACTGTCCGCGTCGGTGTGCAGTTCAATGAACCCCTCCTCTCCGTCTTCATCATCGTCGTCCCAGTCAGTATTCACCTCATCACCGTCATCTTCATCGACGACCAACTCTTCCTCATCACCCTCTCCCTCAGGAACAATCCAGTCGACAAATTCGTCGTCCTCCCCTTCAGCACCAGCAACTTCAACTACATATTCTTCTTCATTGACGTCATTATCTTCGATCAGAATTGATGACATTGGCTGATTATTACCAACTACACTCTCTTGGTAGACGTCATCGTCGATGATAGGATTATCAACTTTTGATCTTGCCTTGATTTTGAAAACCGCAGACCAATTCGTTTTCTTTTTTCCCTTAGGGTAAGGTGCATAGCAGACTTGATCGACTTGATACGCCAACACAAAAGGGTTGTGCCCTCGCAGTTTTTTCGTCAGGTCGACATCCACAAGTTTGTAGTTCTCATGAACAGTGACTCCGTGCGTGGAATTGTCGATCCAATCACATTTGAACAGTACGGCCTTGCAGTTTTTGTGGCTGTCGTAGTAGTCGAGCTCGATCACCTCGACTAGTGTTCCATAGTAATCTGACCCTTCAGTGGACGACACACATACGCCGTTACTTTTGGTCAGTTTTGGAACGTCAACACCCTCGACAAACGCACGGAACTTGTACCCGTTAATTGTATATCGCCTCCAAGTTCTGACTCGTGAAGACGGCCCAGTGACTAGAGGTCTTACCATGGGATCCTCCAACGCTTCAGGCTGTTGTCAAGATAAAATTCGTCGAAAAATAATGCAATTAAATTTTCTACCATACACATACACAATTTGTAATGATCAAGCACATAGCAATTCAACATACTTGAGTACGTAGCCAGGGGGAAACAGTGACTCATATTCGACCCAAACGTCGTCAGATGTTGTCACTTCCGCGTGTTCTGCCATAATGAAAGCCTCAAATTTCCTGCAATGGTTAGCAGTTGTAGTTAAGCACACATACTACCAATTATGAGGAGGGTATGTTGTACATGAGTTACTTACTCCTCATACGGTCAGATGACAGTGCCACAGTTTCTCAGAACGTAGGAGTGTGCCTGCTTGTACTCAACATCGGTCAACCACCTCTCCGTACATTTTCCAGTGCTGCTTCCGACGTCAGTTTGAAAGGGTTCCACCTCTATGTGGTGGTCTTCACTGACATGCACACCCACGTACATCCAACTCCGTTCTACTCTATTCATTCTATATGGATTGAACTATGAATGATTAGGGTACGTACACGTGAACAAAATCGGCGTGGGGAAAGAAGTCAGCCACACAGAATTTCAAGTAGGCGACAACAAGGGAAATGCACATTATCAGTTCAAACTCTCACACCCATCAATTTAGAAGCAATTCATCACGGGTACCTTATCACTCCAACCTAAACCCATTCTTGTGCGTTCCATGTCACTGATAAACACGAAATTGTGTAATGTCGATAAGAGAAAAATTCGGCAGCAATTCGCCTTAGTTCTCAAAAAGCACGATGTGGAATATATGAAAACTCCACATATGCAATCGAAGAACATTGAGGGAATTGACACCAAATTTTCCTCTTACCAACACAACACAATTTCATGTTTACCACCTAAGTGACATGGAAGGCACAAGAACAGTCCCAAAACGGGGACTGTCCAAGAGTTACTCCTAATGAGTAACTCTTGAACGGGCATTAGGTAGGTCTGAGTAGATTTCAAACAATGCTCATGCACAGTACACAACGACAACAAATAACAACAGCAATCATATCTCAACACAGTAATCCAAAACATTAACACAGTAATCCAAAACGTCGAAAACACAGTAAGATTAGTAGTAGTAGTAGTAGTAGAAAATTAGTAGTAGTAGTAGTAGTTTAGTAGTAGTAGAGGAAATAGAATATTAGTAGTAGTGCTAGTAGTAGTAAATTAGTAGTAGTAGTACAAAATTAGTAGTAGTAGTAGTAGTAGTAGTAGAAAATTAGTAGTAGTAGTAGTAGTAAAAGTACAAGTAGTAAATTAGTAGTAGTAGTAGCAGCAGCATAGTAGTAGTGGAAAATTAGTAGTAGTAGTGGAAAATTAGTAGTAGAAGTAAAAGTACAAGTAGTAAGTTAGTAGTAGTAGTAGAAAATTAGTAGTAGTAGTAGTAGTGGAAAATTAGTAGTAGTAGTAGTAAAAGTAGAAGTAGGAAATTCGTAGTAGTGGTAGTAGAATATTAGTAGTAGTAGTAAAAGTACAAGTAGTAAATTAGTAGTAGTAGTAGTAGTAGAAAAATTGGTAGTAGTATTAGTGGAAAATTAGTAGTAGTAGTAGTAGAAAATTAGTAGTAGTAGTAGTAGAAAATTAGTAGTAGTAGTAGTAGTAGTAGTTTAGTAGTAGTAGAGGAAATAGAATATTAGTAGTAGTGCTAGTAGTAGAAAATTAGTAGTAGTAGTAGTAGTAAAAGTGCAAGTAGTAAATTAGTAGTAGTAGTAGTAGTAGTAGTAGAAAATTAGTAGTAGTATAGTAGTAGTGGAAAATTAGTAGTAGTAGTGGAAAATTAGTAGTAGTGGTAGTAAAAGTACAAGTAGTAAGTTAGTAGTAGTAGTGGAAAATTAGTAGTAGTAGTAGTGGAAAATTAGTAGTAGTAGTAGTAGTAGTAAAAGTAGAAGTAGGAAATTCATAGTAGTGGTAGTAGAATATTAGTAGTAGTAGTAAAAGTACAAGTAGTAAATTAGTAGTCGAAAAATTGGTAGTAGTATTAGTGGAAAATTAGTAGTAGTAGTAGTAGTAGTAGTAGAAAATTAGTAGTAGTAGTAGTAGAAAATTAGTAGTAGTAGTAGTAGTTTAGTAGTAGTAGAGGAAATAGAATATTAGTAGTAGTGCTAGTAGTAGAAAATTAGTAGTAGTAGTAGTAGTAGTAAAAGTGCAAGTAGTAAATTAGTAGTAGTAGTAGTAGAAAAATTGGTAGTAGTATTAGTGGAAAATTAGTAGTAGTAGTAGTAGTAGTAGAAAATTAGTAGTAGTAGTAGTAGAAAATTAGTAGTAGTAGTAGTAGTAGTAGCTAAGTAGTAGTAGAGGAAATAGAATATTAGTAGTAGTGCTAGTAGTAGAAAATTAGTAGTAGTAGTAGTAAAAGTGCAAGTAGTAAATTAGTAGTAGTAGTGGAAAATTAGTAGTAGTAGTAGTAAAAGTACAAGTAGTAAATTAGTAGTAGTAGTAACAGTAGTAGAAAAATAGTAGTAGTAGGAGTGGAAAATTAGTAGTTGTAGTAGTAGTAGTAAAAGTAGAAGTAGGAAATTCATAGTAGTGGTAGTAGAATATTAGTAGTAGTAGTAAAAGTACAAGTAGTAAATTAGTAGTAGTAGTAGAAAAATTGGTAGTAGTATTAGTGGAAAATTAGTAGTAAATTAGTGTAAAGTATTCTCATTCATGAGTTTGAACATGAAGTCGATCATGTGTTCGATGTCTCGAAGTAGAGAGTGTATGTACTAGAGAATTTGAGGAAATCGTCTGAACATACAGAAAGGGGAAAGCTATGAATTCATTGATCTATCTATTTCCTTACTTTATGTGATACAACTTCATACAAGTCATTAATTTCTTATATTCTGACCTAGCCTCCTACTTGTCCCTTCCATAGTCCCATCCCCATTTGTCATATACACTTAATTCTTCTAGTTTTAAATCAGTAGTAGTAGTGGAAAATTACCGTCTAACTACTAACTAACTAACCTTATTCACATACTACAATTACCGTCTAACAATAAAACGAAATCTAACCTAATTCACATACTAATTAACCTAATTAATATACTAATTAACGTAATTAACCTAATTACTAAACTAACTAACCTAATTAACATACTCACCCTACAATCTAATTAACTAATTAACCCTACATAATCACCATACAATCTAATCACCATAATTATCTAACTTAATCAAAACAGTTTAGTAACAAAACCTAACATACTAACTAACAATTAATCTAATTAAGTAATCTAAACAGTGAACTAATTGAACTAATTAAGTAAAAACTAAACTAATCAAAACACTTAAAGAGTAGAGTCCATACCTGAGATTTGAAGGTCGGGTTAGGGTTTTTCGGGGCTGGGTCGGGTTAGAGTACGCCGGAGGATTCGGTTCGCCGGGGGTTCGGGGACGGGGTCGGTTCGCCGGGGGTTCGGGGACGGGTTAAGTTCGTCGAGGGTTCGGGGCCGGGTTTGGGTGCGCCTGAAAGGGTAGGGTTCGTGGGGTTCGGTTCGCCGGGGGTTCGGGGCTGGGTTCGCCGGAAATGGGTAGGGGAAACCTAGGGTTTGGTTGTTGGGGGTTTGGTTGTTGGTGTGCCGGAAATGGGATGGGTCGCCGGATCAGGGTGGGGGTTGTGCGCGCCGGAGGTATGTCGCCGGAGGAAGGTCGCCGGAGGTGGGTGGGGGTGATGCGCGTTCGGGGTTGGGGATTGGGATCGTTCGTCGGGTTATCGATTTTAGAGGGATAGGGAGATTGGGTTTGTGTCTGACTGTTTTTTTTTTTTTTTATTTTAACATATGTTGCATCGGATTAGCCGACGCAATCGGACGCAATATTAACATTTGCGTCGGCTAATCAGATGCAACCCATTTAATTTTGTTTTTTTTTTAAAATTTAACATACATTGCATCGGATTAGCCGACGCAACCAGACGCAATTTTCAACTTTGCGTCGGCTAATCCGATGCAATGTATGTTAAATTTAAAAAAAAAAAACAAAATTAAATGGGTTGCATCGGATTAGCCGACGCAACCAGACGCAATTTTCAACTTTGCGTCGGCTAATCCGATGCAATGTATGTTCAATTTTTAAAAAAAAAAACAAAATTAAATGGGTTACATCGGATTAGCCGACGCAACCAGAGGCAATTTTCAACTTTGCGTCGGCTAATCCGATGCAACGCTATTAATTCTGTTGACCGAGTTTTAATTTTGACGCAGTCTGCATCGGATTAGCCGACGCAACCAAACGCAATATTCAACTTTGCGTCGGCTAATCCGATGCAAAGCTATTAATTCTGTTGACTGAGTGTTTTTATTTTGACTCATACTGCATCGGATTAGCCGACGCAACTACACGCAATATTCAACTTTGCGTCGGCTAATCCGATGCAACGCATTTAATTCTGTTGACTGGTAGTTTTGAGTCAACAACTTTTGCGTGGGATTAGCCGACGCAAACCCTTCCATTTGGATCGGCTTTGCGTCGGTTAATCCCACGCAAACTCCTTCACATAGTGGCGCCAACCCAAAATTATTGGCGCCAGCTTCATGGAGTCGGATAGCGTCGGCTAGTCCCACGCAATATTATTGCATCGGATTAACCGACGCAAATCGACACAGTTATGCCATTTTCATCGGATAATAAATCCGACGCAACCTGTCCGACGCTATTTTAGCTGTTTTTAGTAGTGGTTAAGGGTAGTAGCGCTTCAGCTGGTCTAGGTTAGTTGGGTTGACAAACTCATTCCCGTCCAGATCCGTTAGCATTACTGCTCCACCTGATAGAATCTTCTTTACCAGATATGGCCCAGCCCAGTTAGGTTTGAACTTTCCCCTTGGGTCTACTGGTAATAAAGCTCGAACAGATTTGAGAACCAAATCTCCTTCTTTGATGTTTCTGGGCCTCACCCTTTTGTTGAAAGCTCGTTGGATCCTCTTCTGATAGATTTGTATATTATTGAGGGCATGAGATCGTCGTTCGTCTAAAAGGACTAGCGAGTCATATAGTGCTCGAACCCAATCAGCTTCGGGTACTTGACTCTCGAGTAGGATTCTGAGTTAGGGCACCTCTAACTCAACAGGTTGGACTGCTTCCATGCCGTATGTAAGGTAATACGGTGTTGTCCCGGTCGCAGTACGAATCGAGGTCCGATATCCCCAAAGTGCAAATGGTATTTTTTCGGGCCAATCCCGGTAATTATCAGCCATCTTTTTGAGTATGGTGACAATTGTTTTATTAGCCGCTTCTACCGCCCCATTGGTTTGGGGTCGGTAGGGTGAAGATGTATGCCTTTGAATTTTGTACTTGGTTAATAATGTTGTCGTCTCGGCTTGAAAATGGGTCCCGTGGTCACTGATGAATTCATGAGGGATCCCATACCGACATATTATCTTATTTTTAATAAACTTGGCGACATGCTTGGCATTGAGAATACGGTAGGATTCAGCTTCGACCCATTTGGTGAAATAGTCGATTGCTACCAAAATGAAGTAGTGTCCTCCGGTTCCCGAGGGGTTTATCTTCCCAATTATGTCGATTCCCCATGTTGAAAATGGCCAGGGTGACGTCATATGGTATACAGCAGGGAGGGTGGCATATGTTGCACATTGGCAAAATTTTGACAATTATGGCAATGTCTAACATATAGCTGGCAGTCAGTTTCCATGCTATTCCAGTAGTATCCGAGTCTCATGATTTTCCGGACTAACATCTGGGCATTCATGTGTGGGCCGCATTCGCCATCATGTACCTCAGCCATAACTTTTTCGGCGTTGGTTTTATCGACACATCGAAGGAGAGCCCCCCGTGCCGTCTTTTTGTAAAGTTGCCCATCGTCGGTGCGGATAAACTGGGTTGCCAGTCTTCGCAAGGCCTTTCTGGCTCGGTTGTCAGTTCCGGGTGGATATTCCCCGGTTGTTAGGTACGTCAAACCAGCTTGATACCATGACTCGGGATCGGGTATCTCGATATCTTCGATGTCATGGATATATGCTGGCTCGGATCGTCTTTCGACACAGATTGGCATACTGGTCACATGGTCGGGAATATTTAGTAAGGATGCCAGCTTTGAAAGTGCATCTGCGAATTGATTTTCTTCCCGATGTAGGTATATATATTCTACCTTCTGGAATTGCTTCTCGAGATCCCTTACTCGTGCCTGGTAGGCCACGAGATTAGCATTTCGAGTCTTCCATTTTTGGAGTGCTTGATTAATGACCATAGATGAATCACCATGTACTCGGAGGTTCGTGACCCCTAAGTCGGCGGCGGCTTGTAGCCCGTGGATACATGCTTCATATTCAGCGGCGTTATTAGTGACGTCGAAGTCTAATTTGATGGACACGGGAGTATGTTCCCCTCTTGGAGAGATTAGGAGAATCCCGACTCCAAATCCTCGGAAATTGGATGCCCCGTCAAAGTATAAGTCCCATGTTTCGGCGTCGGTGTGGAAAACGTCTTCATCTGGGAAGGACCAAGTGTCCGTGTGTCCTTCTTCGGTTACGGGACTGTCAGCGAGAAATTCGGCTACTATTCGTCCTTTGATGGCTTTCAATGGTACGAACTTTAGATCGAACTCCGCCAACATTAGGGTCCATCTCGATATCCTGCCGTTGAGGATGGGCTTTTCGAAGAGGTATTTGATCGGATCCATTCTGGATAGTACTTGTACCTCGTAACTGAGCATGTAATGTCGGAGCTTCTTGGTGGCCCAGACCAAAGCTAAGCATGTTTTCTCGAGCATGGTGTATTTACACTCGTACTCTAAAAATTTCTTGTTGATGTAGTATATAGCCCGTTCTTCGGAGTTGACCGTTTGAGCTAGCATAGCCCCCATGGCTGTCTCTGTCGTGGTTAGGTATAGTGACAAAGGCAAACCGTTCTGAGGTGGCATCAGAACCGGTGGTGAGGACAAAATTTCTTTGATTCTATCAAAGGCTGCTTGACACTTGTCGTCCCATAGTAACTGTTCCCCTATTTTTAGCTTCTTGAAGAGCGGTTCACACACCATGGTTAGCTTTGAAATGAACCTGCTAATGTATTGGACTTTTCCGAGAAACCCTCTTATCTCCTTTCGGTTTTAGGGGGCTGCATCTCGGTGATGGCCTTGATTTTGGCTGGATCGACTTCGATACCACGTTGGCTAACGATATGACCCAGTAATTTGCCAGATGTTACCCCAAAACTGCATTTCTGAGGGTTTAGCCTCATATTGTATTTGCGTAATCGGGTGAAGAACTTTCTCAGGGCGGTGATGTGACCGTTTCTGTCTTTAGATTTGACGATCATGTCGTCTATGTAAACTTCCACTTCTTTATGCATCATGTCATGTAATAAAGTTGTGGCGGTTCGCTGATAGGTGGCCCCGGCATTGATGAGACCAAATGACATAACGGTATAGCAATAAGTACCCCAAGGTGTAATGAAGGTGGTCTTATCCATATCTTCCTCTGCCATTTTTATCTGGTTATACCCTGCATACCTGTCCATAAATGATAGAAGGGCATGATCAGCTGTGTTATCCACCAGTATATCGATGTGTGGTAACGGGAAATCGTCTTTCGGGCTTGCCTTGTTAAGATCCCGAAAGTCTACACAGACGCGTACCTTACCATCCTTTTTAGGGACTGGTACGATGTTTGCAACCCAATCTGTATACTCAGAGACTCGTATGAACCCAGCCTTGAATTGTTTGTCGACTTCCTCCTTGACTTTGAGGAACCATTCGGGCCTCATGCGTCAGAGTTTTTGTTTAACCGGCTTGAACCCTTCCTTGATCGGTATATGGTGCTCGGCTATTTCGCGATCAATTCCCAGCATGTCCTTGTAGGACCATGCGAAGACGTCTTTGAATTCTTGAAGGAGATTTATGAATCGTTGTTTCTCCTCGGGATCTAAGGATAACCCTATCTTAAGCATCTGAGGGTCTAAGGTTGTTCCCACGTTAATGGATTCGGTTTCTTTGATTACCGGATTACGGGATTCCCTTTGCTCTAGTTGCTCGATCAGATGTGGGGGCAAGGATACTTGTTCGTCGGGTTTCTCAATGTCATTGCACAAAATATTTTTGGAATTAAGAAAGTTTTGAAAATGAGACAAGTCGTAAGCAGAACGGTTGTTATTATTGATCATGAATTGAGAAAATAGCTCGAAAAGAGCTGCCATCTTATCACTAGTCAGTGGCGGGATAGGTAGGATGCCCGGGACAGACCCCGAGGCACCATGAGTAGCTAGAGGGAGGGGGGAGTTACAGGATTGACCCTAGCACCGGACTCACTAGACTCAATCTTAGACTCTGACTTTGACTCCAACTCGGACTCAGATCAGATTCCGGCATTTCTCCTTCCCCTGTGATCAGCTTATAAGTCCTCCCTTAACTGTCAGTCCATTTGACAGTTTTCCTCCAGGCTCTATTTCCGGTCCCGGATCTGACCTCCGAGATCAGCTTAGATGGATCAAAGGTGCGTCTGCGGAGAATGAGACTGGCCAGCTCTTCCTTCGGTGTTGGGGCCGTGAGCTCCTCTCCAAAAATCAGCCCTAGTGCGGGCTCAGTATTCTTAGCATCTTCGGACTGGAAAAGATCGAAGATGTCATCCGGTATGTAGTTGCAATCCTGGGCCAAGTGGGTCCCGGGACGAGTGGTGCTGGGCCAGTATAGGCCCGTTTGGACTGGCCCAAATACTGGAGTAACAAAACTGACAGTGTTGGTTCTGGTTTGACCCATATTCTCTGGGGTTATGGTATAACCCAGACCAGTTTGAGTCCTCCCGTTATCTAGGACTTCGAGGATTTTCCCTGCGGGGAGATTGAGCCTTGATGTAGCCCCCGGCAGATAGCCCAGATTCTGCAACATTCGGTCAATACTAACCGTGAAGTAGGGTCGGAAAAGATGCTCTTCTTCGATGGCCCCTACGAAGTCGAACCCCCAGAGATCGGTGCGGCCCGAGGTGTTGCAGTTAGCCACAGTCATAGGTGTGGCTTCTAGAGTGATGACGGTGTCGTGCAAAGGTAGCTTGATTTTTCGATGCAAGGTGAAGGATACAGCCCTGGTTGCGTGGATCCAAGGTCTTCCTAAAAGAAGGTTAAAGGAAGAAGTCACGTCGATCACTTGAAATTCCAGCTCCTTCTCTATCGGGCCTTTTATGATAGTAAGTTTTGTGGCTCCGGCTACTAACTTTGGGCTTCCGTCGAAAGCCTGAATGGTTTGAGCTGTGGGAATGTAGTCGGCCTCGGTAATGCCGAGGGCTTTGGCGGTCCTCAAGGAGAGGACATTGACTGCGGACCCGTCGTAGATGAGGGTCATGGGCAGGTACTTTCCACGGCAGATGACCGTGATGTAGAGGGCCATGTTGTGGGCTGGCCCAAATGGTGGTAGATCAGCATTGGAGAAGATAATCAGTGGGCCTTCTTCCTTAGCTTTCCCCTTTGGGTGGGGCAGAACCGTGGCTACCATTTCAGCTGGAGTAGCCATAGAGTCGATTTTGACCTGATCGAGGGCCTTAGTGAGTGCCTCTCGATGTTCCTGGGAGCTGACTAGGAGTTGCCATATAGAGAGGTCAACTCGAGTCCTGCTCAACTGCTTCACAAGAGCCTCTTCAGTAATTGGCTCTTCCGAGGAGACCTCCGTTCTAAGCGGCTCGGCGATGATGAGGGCTCGAGTGTTGGCTAAAACCTTGGACTTAACCTTCTGGATCTCCTCGGGTGTGATGGGGACAGCTTCCCCCTTGGTGAGATTGACATCGTCTTCGTCGTCGCACCAGATCCCGTTTATTTGCGGGACAAATGGAGAAATGTGGTGTGAGCAGTCCATGACTTCCCCGGAGAAGATGGCGTGAGTGGCCAATGGGTTATCTTTGTTGTTGGGTTTGCCTCCGGGCACGGGGATCTTACCACTTTCGATGAGATCCTGGATAAGGTGCTTTAGCTTCCAGCATTTCTCGGTATCGTGTCCTTTACCCTGATGGTACTGACAGTAGGCCTGGATGTCGTAGGCCTTGGAGCGACGTTCGACCGGAAGTTCAGGTGTTGGGCCTATCGGGGTGATCAGGCCTTTTGATGATAGCCTCTGCAGGGCATTTTCATAGGTGGTACCTATGTCGGTGAATACTCGGGGGGTGGTGTTCTTCTTGGACGGGGTATCGAGTAGATTGACCTCGTCAAAAATGCTACGAGTAGCAGCAGTAGATGTGGGCTTGCTTGTTGATGAGCTGGCCCCTTGGTATCCCTTGGCGGAGGCCTTAGTGAGGCTTTCCAACCTTAGATCATCTTCGATTCTCGTCCCCATCTCAGTCAGGACCGCGAAACTAGGTATGATGGCGTACCGGAGATGGATCCGGTAAGCGGGGAGGAGGTTCTTGACGAAGGCTTCAACCAGCATTTTTTCACTAGGCTTATCGACCAGTTTGACGCTTTCAGCCCTCCAGCGTTGAAGGTATTTCGTGAATCCTTCCTTAGGTTCCTGGGCCATTATCTCCGGGGTGCGCATAGTGGTTTGGATCTCAGCATTATCCGCATAGTTTCGTGCGAATTCTAATGCAACATCGTCCCAGGTTTTGTATTTCTTGGGATCAAGCCTGTAGTACCAGGCCTTCGGGTGCTTCTCTAAAGAGGAGGCAAAAAGGTGCTTGAACATGGTCGATTTAACCCCCTTGACAGCCATAAAATCCTTGAAGGCCCGGATATGGAGTACCGGGTCTTCAGTCCCATCGAACATTGGCAAGCCCGTTAAGTTGAGGTTAGCGGGCAGTTCATCGGTCAAGGGAGAATAGATTCGGGCATTTTCCATGAGGATGGTGTTCCTGGTGGTCGAGTGGACCTGTTCTTGAAGTTTTTGGACCGCGCCGGCCAATGCGGCCAAAGGTCCGTCATCTTCGATCGAAGCATTGGGGGTTCCCTGTTCCACGGCACTTACCCGGGTGACGATGGCAATCTGGTCTTCCCTCATTTGTCTCAATTGGTCTTGGATCTTGGTCAATGAAGCTGTCAACTCGTCAATGGCTTCTTTCGTCATGGCTCGGGTGTGGGGTGGCCTGTCTGTAAGGGCACCGCGTAATCAGTAACTGACCCAGATCTTGGAATCAAAGAGTACATCCCGAGCAAGGAAAAAGACTAGACAAGAAAAAGACTGAAAACCGACTTCTAGACGGATGACCTGTGGACGGTGGGCCTTCCTTAGGATTTGGCAAAGTGGGCCTAGTCCCGTTCGAAGGAAGGTCCGCGTGAGAATTCCCCAGACTTTGGACTCGAATGTGTAAACGGGCTTTCCTTTGTAGGAGTTTGTCCTACGAAGGTGGGCCGTGCCTTGACAAATAAGGCGGACTGGGATAGGGAGGAAATCCGTGATGTAAGATCGACGTAGTTTCAACGCTATAGACTCTTACAACCTATGACAAGACCCGACACTGCTAAATACGGGAAGTCCTAAGAAGAAGAGGGCTTTGAAAAGAGAATTTGGATTTGAAAACCGAGCAAAGTCGGGTAGGATGGTCCGATTTTTTGAAAATCGAGAAAAAGGTTATCGGGCCGAGATTTCGGGCTTTTTGAAAAGGTTTGGACAGCATACCGGCTAAAAATAGGCTATTTTGAGTCAAAATCATAAGTCCTAAATTCGGTAGCTTTCCGGGTTTTGATAAAAAAAAAATAGGTGGGTTTGAAAAGATGCAATTTTTGAAATGACGGTTTTTGAAAAATACCAAAGAAGATCAAGTAGCATGTAGTCATGGAAACAGTATAATGACACCATGTATGCTCTTAGTCTAAGTCTCGGTCGGTCGAATAGGGTCTATACCAACGACGATGGCTTTCTCGCAAATCAGGACGGACTTCCTAAGCCGAGTTGGTCTTAGAACCTGCCGTAAAACCCATTCGAGTTCCGCCATCGAAGTCTTTAGTGCACCCATTTAGGAATGCACCGTGGTATAGTAGGACGTCGGTCACAAGTAACCGGCCTGGGAAAGAATTGGTTTATGCATGAACCATTGAACTAAAACGTGTACATTACTAATCGAACGATTTCTTTTCGAGTCTCACCTTGAGGATGCCGAGGGTAAGTGACTCATCAGTTGATCCCTAGCGGAGTCGCCAAATTGTGGACATGACATAGGTCCACCTCGACGCGGCCACGCGCGGGTTTGGGGAGGCGAATGAATCTCCATATGAGATGGTCAAATTGAAATTTAAATCGAAGTAGGAGTCGCCACCGAACTTTGTGGGAGTTCGGGCCCGTTCGAACCCACTTTATGTCGTAGTGGGCCATATACAAAATATGGCCCATTTTCGATGTCAGAGTTTATCGGGTTCGTCCCTTAGCATTTGATACCGATACCGACATTATCGGATATCGGTGTATTGAATGACTCTCGTTGCCACTGGACTCGGACATCCGAAAACCATGGTTCTGAGTAAGGGGTGAGGGTACGTGTTGGGAAGTTCACTAAGAACACCCAACCCCGCCCGCACTTAGCGGCCTTTACTAAGATATCATTCGTTTTTAATGTACACGCGTTAGTTCGACGGTGGAATGATATGCAAACATTATTTTCCCTAAGCATGTGAGAGATGAAAAATAAATGGGTTGCTAAGTCGTTTAATGTATCTTAAACTAATAACGTCAAAGTTATTTTAGCATGTGAATTCGTTTTAGTCTTATAAAACAAAAGAAATAAAATAAATTGCTACAAACACGAGAAAATGAGTTAGTAACGATTGCATAAATTGAATAAAGATGCAAATACGATTATATGCATGATTTTAGAAAAAGGTTTTATGACTCGTAAAAAATACTTTGTCGAAATCTAAAAATATACCGAGAAAACCGCTGTTTTATATGAGAAAACGATGCTGGAAAAAAAATCGGAAAAAATGAGAAAAAGAGCCACGGCTTACAGCAGCCCGCGCGACTCGTCCGGGAAGAGGCGCGACTCGCGCGAGTGGCTGTCTCGGGTCCGGTTTTCGAAAATTTGCTAATTTTGATAAATCGCGTACGAATATGGATTAATTTATACTCGATTCATATTTTCGATATTCGTCGTATTCGATATTCGATTATGAAATCGATATCGAATAGTTAGAATGATTTTTAAAAAAAGTAAAAAAAAACGTTTTGAAAATTGTTTTAAGAAAAGAAAAGAAATTGAACGAAAAGAAGAAAAATGTTAATTCTCTCCGCGTTAAAATCGTCGTATTCTGTGTAACGATTTTATTAGCATCAACGAGATTTAATTTAGTCCTTGTTTAATACGATATTCGATTAGAGAATCGATATCGTATTTTAAGAACGTTTATGTATGAAAATAGTTTTTATAGTATCGATATTAGAAATATGTAAAATATGCAACGACGACCCATATTAAACGAGGACGACGACACGACGTAAAAGAAAAAGACGACGAGAAAGGGAGAGAAGAAGGAGAAAAAATCGGGTTTGATTTTGTGGACATGACGTAGGTCCACCCCGACGCGGCCACGCGCGGGTTTGGGTAGGCGAATGAATCTCGTGGTGAGATTGTTCTCGGGTTCGAAATTTAAGTCAAAATGGAGTCGCCACCGAATTTTGTGGTTATTCGGAACCATACGAGCCCACTCTATATCGTCATGGGCTGTACACAAAGTACGACCCACTTCGATTTCAGAGTTTATGGGGCTCGTCCCTTTGCATTGCAATATCGATACCGTTTAAACCGGCTTTCGTACATAGAATGACTCTCGAGCGCCAATGGTTTCGGGCATCCGGAACCAAGGTTCTAAGTAAGGGGTGAGGGTACGTGTTGGGAAGCCCACTAAGGACACCCAACCCCGCCCGCACATGGCGGCCTCTACTAAGACATCGTTCGTGTTCGTGTGCGCGCGCTAGTGAAACGACTAAATGATATGCAAACAACGTTTTCGGCTAAGCATGCGAATTAAACGTTTTCGGCGCGCGCGTATTATAATAATAATAATAATAATAATAATAATAATAATAATAATAATAATAATAATAATAATAGTTCAATCGCCTAGATGATGGTTCTCTCGCCAATCTCACGCGACATCTGATGATTCCGATGGCGACGAGGGGGAGGGGCCGAGGGAGGCCGCGAAAGGTACAAAGGGGGGAAACGAATCCCACAGGAGGCTTGCGAGACACTGATTCTGAGGTGTCTCATGAGGGTTCAGAGGATACATCTGAGTCTCAGGCGCCGGAAAAGCAGAGCACGAGCATCATCAATGACCTAATCGATAAGGCGTTGCAGTCTGCGATGAAGATGGGTAGTAGCTCTACCCTAAAGGCTGACCAGGGTTCCTTGAATAAGGAAAACTCTACTAAGGCGGTGAAAGAGGGGACGGGAGTTAGCTCAGGGGAAGTGGAAAACAGGGGTGAGAAGCAACCGGAGGTTGTTTCACAGAAGGCGACTGCAAAGGAGACCTCTTGGGCGGGGCGCGTTAAAAGCACTAAGCAGGGAATGGGGTTGTACTACGATGAATACAGTGCCGGTGCTGATGAAGTAATGATTGACTATGAAGACTTTGAGGATGAATTACTTTTCTGGAGACATACTTTGATGGGGAGGGTGATTGGGGCTAAACCTTCCTTGAAGAAATTGAGTGATTTTGCTTCTGTCCATTGGAACCACATTTCTATGCCTAATGTGCAGTATTTCAAGAAAGGGTGGTACTCATTCCGGTTTAAAAGCAAGGGGGAGGTTGACGAAGTTCTTAAAGGGGGGCCGTGGCAGATTGGACCTCATACTCTCATATTGAAGCAATGGAGTCCTTCTTTCTCGCAGGAAATGGAGAAGCTCGCTGTTGTTCCTACATGGGTCTTGTTTCCTGATCTTGATCCATATTTGTGGACGGAGTCTGTCCTCAGTAAGATGGCAAGCAAGATAGGCAAACCTTTGTTTGCTGATTCCACAACGACGTTCAAGGAGAGGCTTTCATTTGCCCGAGTTATGGTAGAAGTCAACGTTTCAAAGGAACTGCGGGACACTCTGATGATTAACATTCCTGTATTGGGAAAATCTGTTCAAAATGTTACCTACGAATGGCTCCCATATTACTGTCACACTTGTGGGAAGTTGGGGCATTTGAGGAGCACCTGCAATGTGGAGAAGAGGAAAAGTAAACTGGCTTCCTAAGTCAGATATACCCCAATCAAGAAGGCACCTAGCACCCAAGTTACTAGTGACCTGGACCCCACCCCTGCTGGGTCAGGTGGGGCAGATGCTTTGGCAAATGAAGGTGTTGAGGTCCCGGACCCCAACTTGACTGGTGGACCAGGCGGATTAAGGGAAGGCGCAAGAGTTGACCCGGACCCCAATCTGGCCATTAAATCAGGCACAAGAGATGAAGTTGATGAAGCTGATTTCTTGCCTGTAAGCAATTCTACTAGAGGTGTTCATTTAGCAACTCAGAGAAGGTATATGAGTAAGGAAAAGAAGGTTACAATTTTGAATACTAACAGGTATGGTATCCTGCAACATGAAGGGGAAATAGTGGTAGAGGAGCCTGCAGCTGTCCCACCTGATATCACTCAATGAACATTGCATCTTGGAATATTAGGGGAGGGAATGAGGAGGTGAAACATAATGCTGCCCTTTCATTAATAAGGAATAAAAAGATTGATGTCTTGGGTATTCTAGAAACTAGAATAAAGGAGGGGAAGGCTAATCAAATAATTGCTAGGAAGTTTAAGAACTTTAAGGTCTTTTGCAACTATAATTTCCATTACAATGGTCGAATTTGGGTTGTGTGGAATCCTACTACTGTTAAGGTTACTCTATTATCCGCTAGTGCTCAATTTGTACATTGTCATGTACTTCATTATAGCTCTGGCAAGGAAATTTTTATGACTAACTGTTTATGGATTTAATGATGGAGAAGGTAGAAAGGATTTATGGGCTGCTTTGAATAGTCTGGTCCTTGTTGGAGGATGGGTGGTGTTGGGAGATTTCAACACTGTTAGGAATATGGAGGAAAAGATAGGTGGCTCACTTCCTGCTATTAAGGATATGGAGGATTTTAATGACTGCATTTTGAATAGTAGACTGCAAGAGCTTACAGTTCAGGGTCCTGAATTCTCCTGGACTAATAAACATGATGCTAAGACTCGTATTTGGACCAGATTAGATAGAGCTTTGGTTAATGGAGACTGGATCAATCATTTCCCAAACACTTATGTTTCTCTGCTGCCCTCCGGTGTATCCGATCACTCACCTATACACATTTCAATTGGCGATGAGGAGAGGATTTGGGGGAGATTTAGCTTCCTAAACTGTTGGGTGCAGAATCCTGGCTACACTGAGACGGTAAGAGGGGCTTGGAGGAGTATGATTCTTGGCTCAGCTAGCTTTCGGTTGTTTGGGAAGCTTAAGAAAACAAAAGTGGCGCTTAAGGCTATGCACAAAGCTCATTTCTTTAGCATTAGTAGGAGGATAAAAGAGGTTGAAGAGACTTTGACGGAGTGCCAACTTAATCTGCAACTGGCTCCTTTTTCTCAAGCACTAATTGTTAAAGAGAGAGAGCTTATTCAGCTACATAAGAAACTCAGTGAGGCTGAAATTAGCATTTTATAGCAAAGATCAAAGATGGACAACATTAGTATGGGAGATGAGTCAACTAAATTCTTTCATTCTAGATTGAAAGAGCGGCAACAACAGCAGAAGATTGGGGTTATTGAAGACTGCCAAGGCGTTAGAAGAGAAGGGCAGATTGCTGTTGCTCAAGGGTTTCTGGAATACTATGAAGGCCTACTTGGTGCGAAGCAGACTGTACAACATATTGATATAGAGAGCATTAGGAATGGGCCTTTAATTCTTTCTGATACTTGGGAGGCTATGCTCAAAGCTCCTGATGAAAATGAAATCAAGGATGTTGTATGTTCTATTGGTTCTGATAGGAGTCCAGGTCCGGATGGATTCTCCTCTGAATTTTTCAAAGCCTGTTGGTCTATAATTAGGGAGGATTTTTGTGCTGCTGTGCGAGAATTTTTTCAAAAAGGGACCATGCTTAAGCAAGCGAACACAACCATTATCACACTAATCCCTAAGAAGGAAATATGCCAATCTGTTTTGGACTTTCGTCCCATCTCTTGTTGCTCTGTTTTTTATAAAACTGTGAGCAAAATTCTTACTCTTCGAATCCAGAGTACCTTGGCTGAGATCGTTGGCCTTGAGCAAGCCACTTTTGTGCCTGGAAGAAGTATACATGAGAATATAGCTCTTTCTCAATCTTTGATTAAGAACTATGGTAGAAAGTATATTACTCCTAGGTGCCTTATGAAGATTGATCTTCGGAAAGCCTTCGATTCTCTCCAATGGACTTTTATTGAAGATATGCTACTGGCTTTTAACTTTCCTCCTCTTTTTGTTAAATGGGTGATGAAATGTATTACTGGTTCTTGGTTTACTATTAAGGTCAATGGGGCCACTCATGGGTTCTTTAAGGGGAAGAGTGGAATTCGTCAAGGGGATCCCCTTTCACCTTACTTATTTGTTTTAAGTATGGAGGTCTTATCTCGTCGATTGAGGCAAATTAGCTCTTCTGAGGATGTCTCCTACCACCCTAAGTGTTGTCAGCTTAACCTTAATCATTTGGTTTTCGCTGACGACCTTATGATCTTTGTGAGGGGGGATGTTCCTTCGGTTAGAGCTGTTCTACAGGCTCTTGATGCTTTCTCTTTAGAATCTGGTTTGCAGGCTAATAAGGATAAAACTAACATCTTCTTTGGTGGGGTGAGTGAGGAGGTAAGGGATCTTATACTCATTGAAACTGGGTTTAGACCTGGCTCCTTTCCTTGTCGCTATTTAGGAATTCCTATTCACTCTATTAACAACAAGAAGGGGGAATACCAAGCTCTTATTAACAAGGTGCAGAAGCAAATCTTGTGTTGGTCATCCAAATTCCTCTCTTATGCAGGAAGGTTGCAACTTCTCAATTCTGTGATTTTTGGAATAACCAATTATTGGTGTTCTAACCGTCTCCTTCCAATGAACGTCATACAGCAGCTGGACCAATTATGTCTTAGGTTTTTCTGGACAGGTGGAAATGAGAAGAAAATGATATTTAAAAGTTGGGCAAGTATTTGTGTTCCCTGGGCAGAAGGAGGGTTCAATATCAAGAGACTTATGTATTGGAATAAAGCTTTACTCATCCAATGGCTCTGGAAGATTGTAATAGGAAACGGAGGGCTATGGGGCAAATGGTATGATAGATATGTCCTTAAGGGGAGAAGCATTTGGGAAATGCAGAAAGCTGATCGATACACTTCATCCTTTAATAGGGTGATTGGTGTAAAGGATGAGATTTTGAGGGAAATGGGAGATATTGAAACTGCTATTGTTCTAATTCAAAGTTGGACTGATCATGGTCGCTTTGGAGTTAGACTGGCTTATGACTGGATTCGGCCCAAGAACCCTCGGGTCCCTTGGATGAGCAGGATGAGGGAATCAATTCTTATTCCTAAGCATAAGGTTGTTATGGTCCTTGCAGGGCAGAGATTTTTGGCTACTCAGGACCTGATTCAAAAGAGAGGAATACCTACTGTCAACAGGTGTAACCTTTGCTGGCAGGATGCAGAAACTAACGCACATCTCTTTTTTCACTGCTCCTTCTCCAGGCAGGTGTGGCAGCATCTGCTAAATTGGATGCAGATAACAGGCAGGAGTAATAATCTCTTAACTGAGTTGCGATGGTGTACACATAGAGGGATGAAACGACATTGGAAACATAGTTGGTTTTGTGGGTGTATTGCTGCTGCTGTCTATAGCATATGGGGTGAACGGAATGCCAGGGTCTTTGACGGCCAAGCAACGTCTGTTGGTCGCTTAGTTCGGAGGGTTAAATTTGATGTCTTTATTCGATTACGGAGTCGAGGATTGGATCTTTCGCTTAAGCATTTGATGTAGAGGAATTTTTTGGATCCTTCGTGGATTCTATAGTTTTCTAAGTTCTATTGTGGGTTTACTTTGTAAGAAGCTTATTCTTATTATCAATATAAGATGTTCTTTTCTTGCAAAAAAAAAATAAATAAAAAAATAAAAAAATAAAAAAATAATAGTAGTAGTAATAATAATAATAATAATAATAATAATAATAATAATAATAATAATAATAATAATAATAATAATAATAATAATAATAATAATAATAATAATAATAATAATAATAATAATAATAATAATAATAATAATAATAATAATAATAATAATAATAATAATAATAATAATAATAATAATAATAATAATAATAATAATAATAATAATAATAATAATAATAATAATAATAATAATAATAATAATAATAATAATAATAATAATAATAATAATAATAATAATAATAATAATAATAATAATAATAATAATAATAATAATAATAATAATAATAATAATAATAATAATAATAATAATAATAATAATAATAATAATAATAATAATAATAATAATAATAATAATAATAATAATAATAATAATAATAATAATAATAATAATAATAATAATAATAATAATAATAATAATAATAATAATAATAATAATAATAATAATAATAATAATAATAATAATAATAATAATAATAATAATAATAATAATAATAATAATAATAATAATAATAATAATAATAATAATAATAATAATAATAATAATAATAATAATAATAATAATAATAATAATAATAATAATAATAATAATAATAATAATAATAATAATAATAATAATAATAATAATAATAATAATAATAATAATAATAATAATAATAATAATAATAATAATAATAATAATAATAATAATAATAATAATAATAATAATAATAATAATAATAATAATAATAATAATAATAATAATAATAATAATAATAATAATAATAATAATAATAATAATAATAATAATAATAATAATAATAATAATAATAATAATAATAATAATAATAATAATAATAATAATAATAATAATAATAATAATAATAATAATAATAATAATAATAATAATAATAATAATAATAATAATAATAATAATAATAATAATAATAATAATAATAATAATAATAATAATAATAATAATAATAATAATAATAATAATAATAATAATAATAATAATAATAATAATAATAATAATAATAATAATAATAATAATAATAATAATAATAATAATAATAATAATAATAATAATAATAATAATAATAATAATAATAATAATAATAATAATAATAATAATAATAATAATAATAATAATAATAATAATAATAATAATAATAATAATAATAATAATAATAATAATAATAATAATAATAATAATAATAATAATAATAATAATAATAATAATAATAATAATAATAATAATAATAATAATAATAATAATAATAATAATAATAATAATAATAATAATAATAATAATAATAATAATAATAATAATAATAATAATAATAATAATAATAATAATAATAATAATAATAATAATAATAATAATAATAATAATAATAATAATAATAATAATAATAATAATAATAATAATAATAATAATAATAATAATAATAATAATAATAATAATAATAATAATAATAATAATAATAATAATTATTATTATTATTATTATTATTATTATTATTATTATTATTATTATAATTATTATAATTATTATAATTATTATTATAATTATAATTATAATTATTATTAATATAATAAAAATAAATAAATAATAATAATAATAATAATAATAATAATAATAATAATCAAAAAGAAAAGAGAAAGGAGAAAGAGATGTCGGTATTTGAATTACACCCTCAACCTACATGTTTAATCTCGGAAACGAACTCGTAACGTAGCGGCGTGTGCGCGGGAGTGTCGAGAATGTAGGAGGAGTTATGGTGTGATTAGTTTGGGAGAGGTTGCTCTCGGGTCTTTGGCGAGTTTTGATCTCGAGTTTTTGATTGTATGTGTGTGTGTAGAGAGGATGTGTATATGGTGATGTCGAAAATGGTGATGATTTGTAACTTGATATGGCTGAAAAAATGTAGGGTTTTTGAAGGTAAAGTTGGCTGAAGAATATGATGGAAAAAGTCTCTCCAATGTGATGGGTTGATGGGGTATTTATAGGAGAAGCCCACGACCTAGGGTCACTCGATCGAGTGGCCCTAGTGCACTCGGTCGAGTGCCTTTGAAAATGAATCTGGTCCGTTTTTTGAGGCTCCACTCGACCGAGTGGGTCAATCCACTCGATCGAGTGGATAAATTAGGATGAGATATTTTAGGAATGATTTGTTGACCTTTTTTTGAATGATTTGGTTGATTTGGTTGTTGAGTCTTGATTCATTTTGTGTATTTGGACATAATGTGAGGCTGGTTCGTCTCGGGATTCGACTTTGACCGGGTTTTGACTCGGTCGCTAAAAGACGGTTTTATTTCCGGTGACGGTTTTGACCCAAATTAGTCTCATTTTATTGGAACCGGCCCACTGGGCCTGGATTTGAGGTCGGTTTTGAGAGATTTGCACTCCGCTAAATGCCCACGTCAGATACTATTGATTCCAAGTCCATATTCTAGCGTATTAAGACACGTTAGCGTCCGATCATCATCGGGTGTTTTGTCAGAAACCGCTATAGACACTAGCAGGCAAAATGCGGGTGTCTACAGATTTACACCCTCAACCTACATGCTTTGTTTTCTCGGGATAGAGCTCGTCGGAAAGTGGCTTAGCCACCGGAGCGTCGAGATGATGGGGACGAGTTTGGGTGTCGGTTTGGTCATGTAGGATGATGTGGTTTTTTGGTCGGGCAAGGTGACGTGAGAGGGTCGGTTTTTGGTCGGGCGTGGTCTCGATATGCGTGTGTTTTCTGACGATACTATCGGTCTTTCGATGCTATAAGTAGATGTGTATAATTGGTCGATGAATTGAATGTTGCGAATTGTGTGACCGGAGGGTCCTATTTATAGGCGAGGTGGTTAAGGAGAGGTACCTTGCTTGGACAACAAGAAATACCAGTTTAGATAGGAAATATAAGAGTTCGAGAGGGAACGAGAGTCTCGTTTCTTGGTGAAGAAGCCGAGTATCTCGGCTGTTTTGGCTGTTTTTGGCCGAGTGTTTGACACTCGGTCGGTAAGTTAATTTAGCTTTCGGATAGATTCCTACTTGAGATCGAATTCTATCCTCGAATGGATTTATTTAGTATTTTTGAAGCTGATTTTTGTAGTATTTGAGTCCAAACCGGACGTGTAGTGTCACGGCTGGTCCGTGGGTCTCGGAAAAAAATATCTTTGACCGGGTTTGACCCGGTCGCTAAAAGACGGTTTTGCCCCTGGTGCCGGATTCGACCCAAATTAGTCTTATTTGACTCGAAACGACCTACTGGGTCTGGATTTGAGGTTGGTTTTGTAAGATTTGTACTCCGTAATAAGCCTAAACCAAATGTCCATGGTTACGAGCCCATATCCGAGTCCATCAAAGCACGTTTGCGTCCAATCATCGTTGGGTGTTTGGCGAGAACTACTATAGACACCTGGTGGTCAAAATGTGGGTGTCTACAATATGGGAATTGGTTTCTTCATCCATTTGACACAAGCAACATTTGTCATCCACCATATAGCCTATCTTACATAGCTTAGCTTTCGTATTGACTCCATCATGCATAATAAGCCACGCAATAAGGGCATGTTTCTGCACATTCCAGGAATTCCAAATGAAATTACACCAGGGCGGTCGAATTGGAGGAGGGTTGAGCCATTTATAAGCCCCTTGAGCTGAATAACCCTTGGGATCATGGACCCATTCGTTGTCAACAAAGGCATTCTTCAGGCTCTCTTTAACTTTGCAAACCAATTTCCACGCCTAGGGGCGTCTTTAGGAGGGGTGTATGTAGTCATGTCATATAGTTTATTTAAGGTATAGCGTAGATACCCATTTGATCCACAAACTGTCCCTCTTCTCATATATCCAATTGACTAGTTTCCCCACCGAAGCAATATTGTAATCAATAGGCCGTTTAATTCCAAGTCCTCTAACATTTTTGGGCCAAGTGATTTTTTTCCAAGCTACTAGAGGAACTCTTCGATAATCTACACTTCCATCCCATAAGAATTCCTGCATATCGCCTCGATTCTTTTGATGGTATACTTTGGTAGGAGGAAGATGCTAGCCCAGTAATTATAAAGAGTATTGAGAACTGAATTAATCAACGTGACCCTTCCCGCATAAGATATTTTATGAGCTCCAATGTTCCTGATACGAGTATTGATTCTTTCGGTGAGAACATCACACTCCTGGCGACTGATTTTTTCGGACTGAATTGGAACTCCCAGGTAGCGGAACGGCATCGATCCTTCCTTAATTCTGGTGACTTGAAACACATCATTTATGTCCTGTTCCTTGACACCACAGTAATATACCTCTGATTTATCTCTATTCATAGTGAGGCCTGATGATTGCGAAAAAGTTGAGACAACACGCATAAGGAGAATAATAGACGACACTTCACCCTTACAAAACAGGAGAAGGTCATCTGCAAAAATAAGATGCGTTAGCTTTTTTTTGGTGAAATGTAAGTAATTGTATTCATCCAAAAAATTTACATGTGGAGCATATATTGTACATCCGATTTTCAGGACAGAAAAAAAAAAGCATTACATCAAACCGATTTCAAAAAGAATACAAAACCACAAACTAGCAGCCTATCCTGCGAAGATAATTGATATCTTCGTTGGATACATCTTCCGTGACCCGATTTCTGATCCGACTTCTTGTCTTAGCTATGATTTGTCTCGCCACACACTCAGGTCTAGCTATTGTATCTTCAGTACGTGCCTTGTTACGCTGTATCCAAACGTGGTAGTAGGACGCCATCATAACACAGGCCTTCACCTTCCATTGCACAGAACCATCCGCATTACCAGTAATATAGTTCATGCTAGGCAACCATCCAGTACAGTCTGCTATATTCAGCAACACTCTCTTGCTGTACGCAGACTCAAAGAAGAGATGTTGGGTGGTTTCTTCTTCAGCATAACAAAGGCAGCAGCGGTCTTCATCGCTGCAACCAATCCTGCGTAGTTTAGCTCTAGTATTAATTCCATTTTGGAGAATAATCCACGCAATCAGTCCATGCTTTTGAATGTTCGAGAAATTCCAAACAGCAACCGTCTAAGGAGGCATAATTGGGTGGGGGCAAAGCTAGTCGTATCCGCTCTTAGCCGAATATCCTTTCTCCTCTAGTATCAATTTCTCGTTATCAAACCCGGGTTTAATCCGGTCCTTAACCTTACATATCATTTTCCAGCCCCAAGAGGCATCTTTCGGAGGGCAGTAATCATGCCAGGAACTCGATTTTAGGTATAGATTCGAAATCCATTTGATCCATAAGCTGTCTCTCTTCTCATAAATCCAGTTAACAAGCTTTTCGATAGTGGCAATATTGCATTCTCCAGGTCTTTTGATACCCAAGCCACCCGCTTCTTTGGGATATGTAACCGTTTTCCAAGCAACTAAGGGTACCCTTCTATATTCCGCACTTCCATCCCACAAGTAGTTCATACATATGGCCTCTATTCTCTTGATGACATGTTTCGGAAGCAGAAATATGCTAGCCCAATAGTTGTGAAGTGTATTAAGCACAGAATTTATCAGCGTGACCCATCCAACATAGGACAATTTGCGAGCCCCAATGCTTCTAATGCGTGCAATTATTCTCTCCGTAAGGATATTACATTCTTTTCTATTAATCTTGCCAGGTTGAATCGGTACACCCAAATAGCGGAAGGGCAGCTCTCCCTCTTTAATGCGGGTCACCTGCCTTACATCAGCCTTATCTTGCTCTTTAACACCACAGTAAAATACCTCCGATTTATCCTTATTCACATTGAGCCCCGAAGCTTGAGAAAAGGTGGATAACGAGCGCATAAGGAGCATGATAAGATGCGTTAGCTTTAATTCCTTGCATTTGGGATGATATTTAAATGCCCACTTCGAGGTCGCATAGGTAATTGTTCTCGAGAGGTACTCCATGCACAAGGTGAATACTAGAGGCGATATGGGATCTCCCTGTCAGAGTCCTCTCTTTCCTTTAAAGAAACCAAATGTGCTCCCATTCAAAGATATCGAGTAGCTAGTAGTCGTCACGCATTGCATGACCAAGTGAACGAATCTAGGCGGAAAACTCATCTTATTCAGTAGGTCTTCCACGAAACTCCACTCGATAGTGTCATATGCCTTTTGTAGGTCCAGTTTGAACATACATCTAGGGGAAACATTCGCTCTAGAGTACATTTTAACAAGGTCTTGACATATTAGAACGTTCTCAATAATCGATGTCACTTTGATGAAAGCTCCCTGATTATCATGGACAATCTGAGGTAGCACAATAGATAGCCTGTTACAAAGCAGCTTCGAGATTATCTTATACAACATATTGCAACAAGCAATAGGTCGGAATTGAGTCACTGATTCAGGTGTCTCACATTTAGGAATCAAAGTGATATTCGTAGCCTTTATTTGTTTCAGTAACTTGCCATTACTGACGAAATCGAGGATAGCTGCACTTATATCACTCCCCACCGTCTCCCAGGTGTCCTTATAAAAGGAGCTTGAGTAATCGTCCGGCCCAGGAGCCTTTTCAATTGGAACGGACATGAACGCCTTTTAATTTCATCTCCAGTTATCGGCGTTAGCAGGATGTTTTGCTGAGCGCCTGAGCCTCACTACAAATCGGTCCCTGAGTAATAATAGAATTGCGGACTGGTGTAACATCAGTGGTCGTTCCCAATAATCCTTTATAGTATTCCAAAAAATCGTTCTGGATACTACTGGTATCCTTGCATATATTTCCTCTAATATCCTTGACCTGAGTTACTTTGTTTCGAATCAGTCGCTGTTTAATAGCTTGATGGAAGTATTTAGTGTTTGAATCCCCTTCCTTAAGCCAATTAACCTTTGCCTTTTATGCAAGATAGTTGTCTCGAGCATTGGTGAACATATATATGTAAATCCACGTTAAGCCTTCGCTCTTCTCTTATAAGATCATCAGTTGGATATGTTGCAGCAATGTCCTGTTGAACACTAGCCAATTTACCAGCTAGCGACTGGACTTTCGCCTCAACATCAGAGAAACGGTCCTATTTAAGCATTTCAGCTTCTTTTTTAATCCCTTCAATTTCTTGACAACGCAAAACATGGGTGTACCATGTACCGGGATCTCCCAACCAGCAGAACTACATTCTGAAACTGAGTTGCTAGGCTCCACATATGAAAGTATTTAAAGCATGCTTTTCTCCTCTCCTCAATCACCCATTGGCTGACCGTACAAGGAGTATGGTCAAAGAGACCCTCTGGGTGAAAGTGCGCTTGTGAATCAGGGAATGTATCCATCCACTCCTCATTAACAAGGAATCTATCTAGCCGACTGTATTTTCTTGTATCAACCTCCTATTTATTAGTCCACGTGAACCAAGCACCAGTCGCCTTTATGTCAATAAGCCCACATTGTCCCAAGCAGTTCACAAAGTCGTCAATATTCACCTGTGTCGTTTGACCTCCCATTCGCTCATTAGGTGAGATTACTGTATTAAAATCACCTCCAACTGCCCATGGACGATGCATTGTGGCTGCAAAATATTCCAATCTGGCCTAACTCCCTTCTATCCCCTCCATCATTGAATGCATACACTAAAGTGCAATGAAACAATTGCCCCGAGACAACGTGCTTCACTCTACTATGTATAAACTGAGGGTTATATTCCAACGGTGTAACATCATATAGAGAAGTACTACAAAACATCAAATAGACATGGGTTGTTTTTGCTAATAGACATGGGTTGTTTTTGCTAATAGACATGGGTTTTGCGACCCATGTTAAGTTGAGTGACATCTATTGTCAAAAAATTAGACATAGGACGTACGACCTATGTCTATCTAAAACTTAGACATAGGTTTTTCTAATAACCCATGTCTATTTTTATATTAGACATAGGTTTGCAGAATTAACCCATGTCTATAAAAAAAATAAACATGGATTTTTGGTACGCCCTATGTCTATTTATAAATATAGACATGGGTTATTTGTTGGCCCTATGTTTATTGACATAGTATAGACATGGGTTATTCTGTACACTCTATGTCTAATGAAATGCTAAATTACAAAAAAAATACAAAATAGGCGCACCACCTTCACATAAATAGTAAATTAAATTTTGTTAATAACTACATAAATAGTAAATTAAATTTATTGTTTTTGTACTAAATCGTAGCATTTCTTCTACAGTACTAGAAACCATATATAACTACGTAAGTACGCGAAGAGTCAATAATTAAATCTCTTCTTACAACTAATATTTCTACATTACTAGATAATTCCTTGCCCTCATCACGTGGGTTGATCGAACTACCTGTAAACACGTTTACAAGTAGTATTCCAGTCATATCAGTAAGCACACACCATACGACAGGTGATGTGGTAAGTCGTCTCACCCAATCAAGATAAACCTAATGCTACTAACAAGAAGATAGAGGCAAGCAAGGTATCGAATCCACAGGAAAACAGTCAATTTTCGTCTATTAGCTATGGCGATTCTAAAATGTTCTAAACGGTTGATTGATGGAAAATATATAAAAGACTACTGAAATACGATAATAAATAGTCGAATCTAACAATGAGATGAAAACTAAGGTCACGGGTTCACGATAGATGTTCGACAATTATGCGACAATAATAATAAACACATAAACATGCTAGTCGGCTATAACACGTTCTCTCGAATCGTGTCAACCTAGGAAGGATCTAACGGGCTCTCGCAACTTATTAGACTTCCTACCAAATCGCGCGTGATCTAATCCTAATTTGGCTTTCGCACAAGAACTAGAATTTCCCAAACAGATTAAATTGTT
>OY288242.1:43569987-43587487 GCA_958450325.1 Agrostemma githago
AACTATAAATAGCCTTCACTCTGCCTGATGGCGGTATGTGATGAGTGAGCCTCTTCTTCTTTCACATAAGAATAGGGTACTTATGATAGGGACGCGCCCAAGTCTAGAAGGCTCTCCATTCCGACTCTGACCATTAGTGTCTGAAAATCCTCTTCTTGAACATGCTAGTAGAGTACTTATTGGCGGAATCTTTCTTAGTACTGGCTTTTCCTTTGCCCGAAGCACTTGGATAGTCTAAATCCTATCCCCGACTCTAAGACTGCGGTAGAGTACTGGTGTTAGGGGACGAGCTTGAGTACTGGGTTGGCCTCTGTCCGAGTGGACTGATAGCTTGTTCAAAATCATGCTCGGGAAAGCCACACGCGAATTTTAAGCCTCAAGCAAGGATATGATTTGACCTCAATATCGGAATTTCAAGATAGGAATTGATTGATGCGATATTACAATTCTATTGAAGGGCGAAGGGGTAGCTTTAGGTTATTTGACATGAAAGACCTAACTCTAGTTATAGGTCCTGGGATCGAAGGAAGATATGGTAAGGGCATGGACCTGTTTCGACGGGTGGAGTAAAGGAAGCCCCTATTAATCCTGCTAACAAATTATGTATTGGGAGATCCCGCGCGTAACCTGTGGGTCAAGAGAACCTTCAACCGTGCTAGCTAGCCTAAGTCCACTGGCTTAGCGTAGTCAGAGAAAGGAGCTGCTGGCTTTATCTCCTAAAATTCTTCTTAGGCGTTATATGAGACTTTTTCTTAAACAGCAGAAGGAATCCTTTACCATAAATATGGCGCAGGTTTCCCAGTTTTAAGTTAAGGAGGTTTGGGAGCTTTCTCTTTATAAAGATCCTATCATTTGGTGTCCTTTTCTCTACGAATTAAACCACATCCTCTCCTTATGCCGTTTCATTCTCTCTCTTGGTACCCGAGGCTTGCTTTAGACATTCTTTCATTAACGCAAATCATATCATGAAATTACGAGCTTTCTTTTATAAAATGGAACTACCTCACCTTTCTTATGAGCATGAAACTATCCAGGCCAGGGAATTAGTTTCGCGTGATACCACCTTAGGATGTGGCTTAAGCCAGTGCATTTCTTAGAATATAGGTCCCTTAGAATAGAATATAGGGCGCTTACTTCAAACTTTCTCAAAGGTCTGCGTATAACAATTCAGTATTAAGAGAATTCCTTATTAATTAATTTAAGAAAGGATTGAAAGCCAGGCACGGAGCCTTTATTTATATATTTCTATATTTCTATATTCATTCTCTCTCTTGTTTTTGGCTTACTGGCTTACTGGTATAGGTCCCATTCTGCTCTGCCATAAAAAAGCCCTACACTACAAGACCAGAATGCTAAACTAGAATCTCAGAGTGAGTCGGTTGCCCCAATCCCAAATCACTGAACTGGGAAGACGACACCTGACAAGACTCGAACTTCGTCTGCTTCAACTGCATTTGAATTTCATTTTACAAGAGCCCATCTTTTTAATATAGGACAGATTATGCTGCTGGACTAAACCCTGCTCCTGATGATCCTGTTCCTGCTCCAGAGAGAGATATATTCTGTGAACAAAGGACTTATAGATAGGTCCGCTGAAAAAGAAAAAGTCTATTCTGCTTTGCCTCTCTTTTTTTGTTCTTATTAAGAATTTATACTAATACTGGAGTCGTATCTCGGGGAAACCATCTTCCTTAAGCCCAAAGCAAGGACATTTCTTTCATTTCGCGCTCATTTTAAAAGGGAGTTGTCCCTAGGTAAGCCCAATCTCAAGGGATTGGTTTCACGTGCTTCAACCCCGGGAACAGGTTCTCTCGCTTCCCCTCAACAACAAGACAAGTCTCGAACTCCAGTTAACTCTCTTAAGCAAGCCTCGTTGTTTTGAGAACCCAAAGTCCGGAGAGTCCTTTCGAGCAAAATCTTTAACAAAGGGAAAAAGTGCTAGTTGGACAAATTTAGGATTTCAAAATGTGAAAAAAGTGGAAACTCTTTAAAAGAATTATTCTAATGACTAATGAAATTTTCTTCCAGTGATGTTGCCAGTTCAAAATAATATGCTTTTCGGGAAGCATGGAATCATAAGCACTTGCATCCTTAACCGCGCCTAAAGCAAACAAGCATTTTAGTACGGGTTCAATCCATTCTTCAAATCAAACCCAAGCCAGGTTGTTTACAACCCTTGATCCTAGCCCTCTTCACTAATGTTAGAGTCAATAAATTGTGCAAGAGCAAGGGACGTTACCTCTCCCCTTATGATGTTATTACCTATATGCGAGTCTAGGTGCTTTACTTTATGATAAGACACGACTAGCTTTCTTGTAAAGATGGGTACGGGCCTATAAATACCCCTCTTTTACTTTTAGGGAAAGGACCCCCTTTCTATATACAGCAGCCCTAACAGTGTTTACGGACGAGGCAGACTACGCGGCAGACGCAGGAGACTAAGCAATTCCAGCTGAAGCCCAATCATCACATCAATTTGAAGTTTGAAGGTTGTAGCTTTACTCAGATTCCGCTTTTTAAAAGAGTAAGAGGGGAATTGAGTCAAATATCCTTGTCGCGTATTCCCCTGCTATATTAGCCAGGACGCATCAATCACTTTTAGCGCGGGAAATACCTTCTCTTAAAAGCAGTGATGGGTCGAACCCGCTTCCTTATGCGTGCTCGCTGTGCAAGGAGACCAAATCGAGCAACCAGTACCAATGTTGCGCACCAACCGTTTGAATTCTCTTTTCCTATGGTACTCTTTTTCCTAGAAAGGAAGAGTTTACTTTTATGCCAACTGCTTGCATCGTGCCTCTAGCTCTCTTGCAGCCTTTTTCTTCGCTTCGGTTCCGAGACTCTATACTTCCTTCTGAAGTTCTTCACACTTTGTCTGCTTCTACTTCTATAGCCATATGGGCCCACAGGTGAACTTTCTTTTTCCGTCTCTTCTTTTCGGTGACGAGGGAAGCACGTTCTTGGTGCGTTGTTTCGCACTGGGCTTTTACCTCATCCGCACAGGTGTGGGGTCCAAGCTCCATTGGCATTGATAGTTCTGGCACCTTTTGGGCAAGGAGGTCCTTGCCTCGATTAGCTTGCCACGAGTTGTACCCCGGGGCCGCTTGGTTTTCATGTCGACCCGTTTTGACTCGTTGTGTTTCCGATCGGCCACTCTTCTAATTATGTCAGCCATATTCGTTACTCTGTAGGCGAACTCCCAATCCTTTAACCCGTGCGTCATGGGGATGAACTGTAGAGACCCCAATTGTCGGCGCACCATTGCTGGTGCGTAGCTGATACAACCCCATAGTCCCAGCAAAATGCCCAAGGGTAATTACCGCAGCGATACAAGACCGGCCTTTGGGGTGTCCATGCTGCTCTCCAAATGACTTGGTCATCTGTCAGGCTTTTGAGCGTACGCATCCATTGTGTCTTCCCCGGGGACTCAACATCCCAGTTTGCTACTGCAAATTCCTTCAATGGGATGGGGGTGTAAACTTCATTTCGGGAAACCGGAAGGACGGCGAAGGTCGGATATGACTCATTATCCACATAGACAACAACTGTGCACATCCTAAGAACCTTCCTTCCCCGGTGATACTGCAATGGTTTAGCGAACGGAAAGTTTCCGAAAAAATGACTGGGGCAGGCTTCTCCCACGATGAATGACACTGTCGATCTTTTCAAGGATCTTGTTCTGCCGTTACACCAGGTTACCCCGGATGTAGCGTTTTTGAATTCAACTCTTTCAAGCCCATGTGACTTCTATTTTTTTTATGTTATGTCGCGTGAAAATCACCAAGAAACAAAGATTTATTGCTTTCTCTCTCCCTATAACACACATACTTTCACTTGATATATTATCATATTAGGGGAGCGCTCTTACCACCGAACTCTAAGCGCTAGTTTTTCCTAGTTTTCGTGGAGCTAGAAAAGAGGACCCTAGCTACTCTCTCTTAAGTAATGTATAGTTATGGTTTTTACTGTAACTCACGCTAAGCCTTGGTAGGGTGCTTAATAAACCCTCCTATCGCTCGCCTTACACTATCTCCAGTCGAGAAAAAGAAGTCCGTGGGTAACGTCAGCTGGATGTAAGGAAACTTACCCCTAATCTAAGGGCATTCCTATCTCTCCTCTCTTTCAAACACACCTTGACTGCTGTCAGTCGTATGTCAGCCTTTCAACAAGAAAATGTCAAATGCGTCACACATACCACTCGAACCTCGATCGAAGGCATACCGAGCATAGGCAGAGAGAGAGCAAAAAGAACGAAACCGAGCCTCGCAGCCCTCTTGATGCGATGAGAAAATAGCTAGTATTCAAGGCTAGTCCCAAGGAAAATGGCTATCCCGATAAGAAGAAGAAAGGGCTAGTATTCAAGGAAAGGCTCAAGCGGGACTATGATTTGGGTAATCGAGACATGATTGTGCTTTGCTGCCTGTTTAAGACAATCATGTTCACCTTGTTCACTCGCTCGCGGGCTCCTCACCTTAGGGGATATGTCTCACTATACAAGGTACACGTAGTTCAGCAGCATAAAAGGAAACAACAGAGATGAGCACGCATCTCGATCTCAGAAAGCCTCTCTTCTCTTAATGGGCTTAGTTTCAATAGCTGCAAGAAAACTACTGCGCGAAAGCCTTGCTTCTTGCTTAGTACTTATAGCACTCACAGCACTTGAAGGAAAGTCATAAAAACCTACAGGCAGGTTTATCTATCTATCTTTGCTTGGGGGTTGGCTTCCTCGCTATCAATCAATAGAAGAAAGCAGATAGAAGGCAGAGGACGGTAAGAGTGATGATACCTACCTATTACAATCCTCACTAGATGAGGAAAAAAGAGAAAAGAAAGAAGAAAGAGTCCTATGCTCCTCCTTGCTCTCTCTCCTACGCTCTTCCATAGCTCCCTAGCTTCCTGGAACTACAGGAAGATATAACTAGGAAGAGAAGACGATAAGACAATAGATGAAAGGTCTGCGTCTGCTCTAGTTCCTAGGTAAGAATACCACTATTATCTGTTAGATCTAGCCTTCTCTTTCCTGCTGAAACTAGATGTGCTTCTGGTGCTTTCGTTCCCTTCTTATCTTTTCTATCTTTTCTTCCAACAAGCTAGTAGGCTGCTCAGTCAGCAATCTTGGTTGCTTTTTGTGACTCAGTAATAGTAGGGGGCTAAACTAGCTAGTCAATTAGAAGTGAAAGCCCCGGCTTGGTTCGAAAGACACGCGCGGCAGGTTGTTTACACCTAAGACTGGTGCGCAGCTACTTCCTTACGCCTCATAATGCATGTCGTTAAGGAGGGATAGGGACATAGACCAGCGAGTAGGATGTGAATGCACCAAGAGAATATAGGATGGTGCGCTTAGACAGAGCACAACCATGATTGACTTAGCATGGCAGCTGTTGAGGGGTCTATTACCTGGTAGGTAACACGTAAGACCTCCTTCTGTAAGTAATCTTATTAAAGATGGGTAAACCCCCTTACCTTTTCTAAGGACTTACACCAGCAAGTGCATCAACCTCACGAAAGGAGGGTAAGCTAGGTGCATTACACGCTTAACGCTATAAGCACGTGGGCTTGTAACACGTGCTTATAGTGTTAAGCGTGTAATGTTTGCATGCTATTCGTTAAGTGTAATGAAAACATATCCTATGCCGGGTGGTGAACCAGTCTGGAAAAGTCATTTGGTAGGACTTAGATAGCATTTTTGGCTTTATTGAGGCATATGTTGTGTGCCCACCTACAATTAGTCGGCCTTTCTTACCGTATAGAAAGAAAGACAATACATTACTATTCCCAACTGGTCAATTTATAAGTGTGTACTATAGCGAAGAGCTCTAATATGCAATAGACTTGGGATACGATATTCTACCCATAAGCGGATACTTGTTTGAGAAGAAATCCACTCGTCCTTTCATAAACTTTGTGTCATCCCTCTTCGCAAGCAGACAAGAAGCAAAGAAAAGTGGTGACAAAGCATTGTCATACGTATACAAGACACTTATGAACTCGCTCTACGGTAGATTTGGTATAAACCCCAAATGTACTACATCAGAGGTCTGCAATAGAGATAGATATGACTATTTTACAGAATGCAAAGGTGAACTATGCTAACAAACTAAGCGATATTTACTATATCGTAAATTGGCACCTTGAAGCATGGAAAGACTAAAAGAAACATTACTAAAATAGAAAAGCAAAGATCTCTCGGGCAAGTGCTCTATCAAAGACGGATTCCCTGGAAGAAGAGCAGGATTCGGGCTCAGTTCTCTCATCATAAACAAGTGAAAATGAAGACTCGGACTCGGCTACCGGCTGCAATGGGATAGGACCGGAGCTACTGCCATCCTCTTTTCCTTTAGTTTGTCTACCTCCTGGCCTAATCCGAAGCAAAGAAAGGATTATCTTTTATAATGAGAGTAAGCGTCAGCCAGGGAATGCGGCTTGAGTTGTATGCCTATTTCCGTATCGGAGAGGGTTTTCATGTTTCCTTCCTGAAGTCGGGCTTACTTGCTTTAGCCTCTTTTCTTATATCAGCGGCCTTTTCTCTTTCGTGCCTAAGTGTAAGATTGAATAATCATAATCAAGGCAATAGTTATTGATTCTTTGAGAGCAACAAAAATTGAGGTAGACAGGACTTGCTTAAACTTGAGTTCGCCATTGGCTATGAGACATGAACGATAAGATGCTATGCTTCTTTCCTCCTTAGGATAGATCCTATTTGACATATGAATCTAGCATTGGCCTCTTACCTGGACTCAATGGCTCGTTCATAGGTGAGACTTTGAATTCGTTGGCGTCGTGTCGACGCTGGTTCAAAGCCAGCTTCGCCCGCTATAACCGGCACCTCTTTTTAACTGAGTTATACCGCTAGCATCTTACCTTACATCAAGAGTGTCTACCCCATCTTTCTCTATCCCGTCACGAGAAATCGAATGAGTTTTGGTAAATGTGAAAGAAAAGAAGATAGATGCCCGGTGTCACATTCAAGCTTTAGGCTTGTTCGGAAAAAATCCTATCTTTCCAGCGCTCGCCTCTAGCCCTCTCTCTCCCCTCGGTGGAGAGGAGGCCCATTCGCAGCCTTTATCCGATACAATACGCACCTTACCTGAAGATAGAATTACCCTGGCAAACTATTCATATTAGATTCACCCGCTGGATTCAGGAAGCGTGAAAGCGGTCAGATGGAAGTTCATCTTACTTTCGAACGGAGAAGGACCAACTCCAACTATTCATGCCATCTTCATTGAGCTGACAAGAAAAGGCAGCTTCCAAGTCATGCATATCCCCTTCCCTTGTCCAGCCGATGGCCCGTTCTTTCTTTTAAAACTCTTGCCAGAGCCTTTTCTCCTCATAAGCTTCAGTCCATGAACTAAAGGCTGTGTGTTAACCCGAAATATTCTATGTTATGTTACTGCCCTCTCTGCCTTGGTCAATAAGAAATTCCCGCTCTTTCATCTTCTTACTCTAATAAGTAAGGTAATTTCTACTTGGAACAAATAAGGGCTTCTCTCTTCTTATAGGATTCATAGAGTGGAGTTTACCAATATTAATTAAAGTAGATCCGCTGGCATTGGTCGAAGTGGCATGCATACCTCGCAGTCCTATCCTAGATCGATTTGTCCGAAAGCCCATGGAATTCCTTACCCTAAAGGGTAAGATATGTTCTATCCTTTCCATTTGTGCAAGTTCATCATTCAAGTCTTGAAGCAAACTTTCTAAAAATAGAATCGAAGGCTCGTTCCGGTGTTTAAGAAATCCGGGAATGTGGTGTTGTGTGGTTAAATGATTTAAATACAATAGCAAAGCGCATTGGAACACAAGAAACATACTAACAAGCATTCTGCCCAATAAGTAAAGAAAGCAGTGTAATCCTATTTTTGTTTTAGGAGGAATACATCTACTTATATGCATTATGTTGTAGTTGTAACAGTACTGTGATTAAAAGTCTAGCTTATCTTATTCCAGAAAAGACAGCTCACGCCGTTTCCTTCGCTTATGCGAGCTATAAATAACCTTCGCTCGCTCTGTGAAAAAGGGTATCAAATGCTGCTTTGACCAACGACTTCACTGATGCGCCTCACCTTTGCTTTGCGTATCATGCTTTTTCCTGGCGACCCGATAGTATTGATTGGTCGGATTGAACCTTGTTTAGAATATAGATTAGGAACCCGGAATTAGATTTAATCTTTACTTTACACTGAACGGTAAGTAAGTTCTTCTGCCTGAGCGGGTGGAATACACGTCCCAAAAGGATGGGTGTTTGCCTTTGCCCAAGATTAGATAGACTGGTCACATTTGATCTGGAATCGCAAATGCGTTTTAGAACCTGTTGGCATAGCTCTTGCTTTTGACACAGCCAGCTCTTTCTCATTGCACTAACGTTCTCCTTTACCTGACGGACCTGTTTCCTAAACTCCAGTCAAGGGTTTCACGCCTCTCTTCCCAGAAGGCTTACTAAAAACGGAATCTTACCCGTTAATATAGGATTCGAAGGGGGAAAGCTCATTCCTCGACCAACGAGAGCGGGTCGGAAGCTTATAGGCCAGTGGGACAGGAGGGACATCCTATATTTCATTATGTTAACAGAATATGATCATAGGGACCTGATAGAACAGAAATTCGTTCAATCCCTTCTTTGCTTTCTCTACATTCTGTGTAGCAATCAATGTATGGGAAGTGGAATCCATGCTTCTTCTTTCACAACGGGATGGTAAATCAAAGCAGCTACAAAAGCAGATCAATAATTAACTACTTCTTTATCTATGATAAGTGGTTAAGTTGTAATAATATCCCAAGACTACTGTATTTAACCTCACCTTTGACAGTATTTAACCCCATCGACGAGCCAATATAAAAGGTTGGTAATCAAAGGATCTTCTCGTGAGCTTAGTTTCGACGGGAAGGCTAAAATAGCAAGATGTTTTGATTGCCCGATGACAGGAAGAGCCCCTCCCTTTCCAAGTGAAGCATGACCTCACATCTTCGACTCCTCTCAACTGAAGGAGGAAAGACTCCTAGGAAGAGGTCCTTTCGACCGGCTTTTACCTATTTCCCATCCCCTTTCCCTGCTATATTCACTTATAGTGATCTGACTGCTTGCCTAGCGGAAGCAGCCTGTTTAGCCTCATTCTTTCCTAATGCATGCACGGGGCTCCAACTAATCTAGCATCGGCTTGAAGGCCGACGCCATCGGAAGAGGCAGATCTCTTTGCTTGCATTCTCTGTCGCACTAGAAGCAGGTAGTCAACGAGAGTGTGATCTACGTCAATGAATGAGACTACTCTAACTACTTAATTGTCATTATAACATAACATCACTATAGACCTTCAACAAGTAGGAATCTAACCTACAATGTCACCCTTTTGAAAAGCCGAAATCATCGTACTCTCGTCATTCGCAAAAGGTAGCATCATGATATCTTCTTTGACGATGCGGGTAGACTACCTTCACTTTTCATTGAGCAAACAGAGTTTGGTAGTCGGACCGGTAACTAACTGTTAGAAAGGAATAGACAGAAGAAAGTCTTAGAGAGGAATAAGCGAGTAGACCGAACCTCAGTTCACCGATGATTGGGTGAGACCGCTTGCGTGACGATCAATGGAAAGAGTTCTCTTTCCAAACAAACTAGAGGTTATAGCTGATTAGATCCATTCTGTGCTCAAGGGTGAAGGACAGTCCTATCATGTTAAATAATGAGGGGAATTCACTTGGTTAGCATTGGAAAGAGCTCAAGTAAGCTACTTAGATTCATTCTGTGAAATAAGTAAAAAGATTCATTCTGCTCGATAAGTACCTGCATGGTATTAGAATAAGGTATTGGTTTGAAAACAGTCCGTGTAGCATATAAAATCTAATCGGTCATAGGCAAACTGCAATACTGGCCAAGCACATTCTGTCACAAAAGGTAAGGGCAGCCCTCTTCCTAGCCTAGAATTTAAATTCAGGAGACCAAGCACAAGCCCAAAGCCAGTGACTGCTACCTTCGAGCCCGAGCAAGGGGATTGATTCATACACTAGGATAAGATCGTTATCTTCCCTTGCGATTCTTCCTCCTGGGTATATGAAAAAATGAAATGAAAGGCATAAGGGGGATTCTTACTTAAGCTAACAAAGAGTCGAAAAGTCCAACAAACGCCGGAGCTAGTATATAGCTTGGGTTCTGTGCCGCAACCAGCGCCGTGGGAGGATGATCGGGGGGAAGACCTCAATAACCCTTATGGTTATTATGAACTCCGGCGACTTATTCTCGATCGTTTGAAGGACGAACTCGACGAGAAGTTCGACCGGAAGCCAACGAACGCAAAATATAACCGCGTGTTCGAACTTTCAGTAGGACTGGGGTATACAAGTAAAAGGCGTCTCCTTGCGGTTTTTCAAGAATTAGTAACAACCCAAGAAGGAGACACCCGGGCAAGGGCCCGTTTTTTTATGGATTACATATTCCAAAACCAAATTCGCGACTATGCTCTGCCTAACTTGGACATCCCCTTCGAAGATGCAGGCTAGAGCTGCTATGCCGATGGGTCCCCTATTTCCTATTCTACTCCACTGTATAGGGATGTTGATCACTAGAAAGATTATGTATAATGACACGATGTCAAAAGGATTTTTTGGATGTCGGTTTGGTAGAGGCAAGAAAAGTAGAATAAGAATAAGAAGAAGGTAAGGTTTATGCCAAGGTGCCAAGCTAAAGGTCCCCAGGCAAAGAGAGCATTCCTACTGCCGGCTAAGACCGCTATGCCGACAACGTTGGAAAGCATGTTTCAAGTAAGTCCTAACTTCGGCTCTTTCCTTCTCGGTACGTTACGGGTTTTACAAATCTAACGCTTGCTGGCTTGCCTTCACTAGCAGATGTGCTCTCGTTACGAAGTGTTGGTGAGTGGTTTCGGTATTTGTATATCACATAGTAATCCCTTGAAATTTTTTAATATACATCACAGCCCAAGACGTTGGGTGCAGCAGCTGTGGGTAGTTGAGTTGGAGAACGTGATATGGTTTTAAGCAGTGCTCGATCATTCGCATAAAAAGAAATATTTGATCAATCTATTTGGTTATCAACAAGATTATTCTCTCGATTCATGTAGCATGTGGACTCCTAGACGTATCTCCTTCCTATATCTTTCTTAATCCCCTTTCTTTGTGTGATTGGATATCGAAGGTTCCTTCCGAGCATTTTGGATATGGAATCTGTATTGCCGGAAAGGTTCTCCCTGTCCCGGGCAACCTCTCTTCTTATAGGACTCATAGAGTGGAGTTTAGCCCTAAGGTTGGATTCCACAGATCTAATCGGCGGAAAGAAACACTGGCTAATACTTTCATGGAGATGGGGCCTACAGGGCAATCAGATAGCAGATTCCCTTTGACTGTCTTCAATGTCTTTACTTTAGGAATGCTTTCAGCTGTTGATAAAAATTATTAAGAAGCATCCTCATTTGGATAAGGACTTTAAGCCCGGAGAGGCCCTTAAAGATTTATTTTCAGAGATTGAAGAGGAATTGGCAGCGGAAAACGAAGGGTCTCTCCTTAATGATGTTCTTAGCTTTTTCAAAAGGCATTTTTAGAGGTTGGATCAATAGCAATAGTAGACACACCCAGATCCGTTGCGCTTGAATGTGGTAAGGAAGGAAGATGCCCACTCCTGTTTTTGCGACCTAACGCCTGGTGTGAGTAACATATACTACCTACGAGTCTCATTCTCTCGCATTCGTCCTTACCTGTGTGATATGATATTGATCCAGTTTAGGCAGCTTTCAGTCTCTATAAACTTGATGTAATATCTCTTACACAAGGAAAAAGACTTGAATCAATCAATGGCATGAAGGAGGTTAGTAAGGCATTCATTCAGTTCCTTCCTTGCCTTACTAATTCTTAGAGGTCAATCAGTCCGACATGCCATGCGCAAGACCGAAACTCAAAAGGGGGTAGCACCATGAATGTGGTATCTATCTCTAAGGCTGATGTAGATCGCCGTAACCTTAAGTTAGAGCCACATCCCCAGTTTCTTTTTTGTAGCTTGGGTTAACAAGACAAGCCTTCCCGTTAGCCATAGGTGCCTAGTCCCCATTGAGATGGGAGATTACCAGGACCAGATTGACTGTGATGTCCTCCCCGTCGCCCATATCCTTCTAGGACGTACTTGGCTTTATTACTTAGATGTGACCGCCCGCAAGACTTTTCATTTTTAAACCTGCTAAGCCCCAACTCTCTACTAAGGCTTCCCATAGGAAATTCCTCTCTTGAACCATAAGGCTTTTTACAGGTTACAGGGTAGGACTTTTGAGCCCCATTTTTTTGCCATTGTAGCCATTCTGGCTCCCGCTTACTCCTTAGAGTCCCATTCATCTATTCCTCCCAACCGAGGACTTTTAGCTGAGTTTTCTGATGTGTTGCCTGAGGAGCTTCCAAGTGAGTTACCACCCATGATAGACATTCAGCATGCCATAGACCTTATCCCTGGATCTAAATTGCCTAATCTTCCACACTATAGGTGAAACCCTGTAGAGAGAGCTGAGTTAAATAGGCAAGTTGAATAAGTTTTTTTTTCTAAGGGATTTTGGAGGCATAGTCTTAGTCCTTGCGCAGTCCCCACTATCTTTTCTCTTTTAACTCCTAAGAAAGATGTATCCTGGAGAATGTGTATAGAAAGTAGAGCCATCAATAAGATCACTAGAAATTAGAGGCTCCCCATCCTTAGACTTTAGGATATGCTTGACATGTTCGCTCGCTCTAGTTGGTACTAAAAAAGAGACTTGCGTAGTGTTTACCATCAAATCAACATTAGGCCTGGAGATGAGTGGAAAACAGCTTTTCAGGCTAAGGAAGGTCTTTATGAGTGGTTAGTCATGCCCTTTGCTTTGTCCAATGCAATGCTCCTAGTACCTTCATTAGGGTTATGACCCATGTCCTACAGCCATTCATAGGAATGTTCTTGGTCGTCTACTTTGATGACATCCTAGTCTAAAGTAGGTCTAAGGAAGAACACATAGGTCATCTTAGGCAAGTTTTCATCACACTTAGGGAAGCTAAGCTGTATGCAAACCTTAATCAGTTTACCTTCAGGGGCAAGAAAAAGTGCTCTTTCTAGGGTTCATCGTTAGTGCTAAAGGTATGGCATCCGACCTACAAAAAGGCAACAACGGAAACCCCGACACTTATTTTATTATACTCTCTTATACATTATCTCCTTCAATATCCATATTCTTGGAACTTCCGCCTCTCTTTCTTCGAAAAACTTCTTTTACCTCTCCAACCCCTACCCGATCTCGTCTTCCTGGGGCAGCGGTTAAACGGGCTTAAGCTCTTAGGGCAAGGTGAAATGCCGTCTCTCGCTCCTATCCCTCAGGAAGAGAATGCAATTAAAGTGCTTAAAAGCGTATTTCCTTATCTTAAATAAGAATTAAGAAGAATAAGAGAATCAAGGTCAACTACGGTAAAAGAAGAAAAAGTCATGGCTAAAAAGGCGGAAAAAGGGCAATAGAGTTAAAGCCAGGGGATACTCTCTATGGCAAGCGCCACTCTCTCCGAGTGTTAGGTTCAAGGGAAAGCTCTACTTACGCTGGTACTGAAGCGCTCAAACGAGTCTATTAAATGGGTCCCGTAAGCTGCCCCTTTCTCGCATGGGATTTGAACTTCTTCTTTTTTCAAATTCTGAATTTCATTATCCAGGGAATAGGGTTTTGTGGCATAAAGTGCAGGGGTTGACGCGCACTTTGAGCTAAGAGATGCAGCCGCATAAGCAATTGCATCCCGAGGGTTACGGGCCTTATTAATCTTATGATAAGGGGCTCTTTCCTCTGGCCTGGCAAATAGGACCTATTCTGCTGCCCTAAGAATTAGATTATATATATCATTCATGTCGTTAATTCCTGCATAAACAAAGTAACGAGGATTATCCCGTTCACACTGTAATGATGCTTGTTGAAAGCTTTGCTTTTCCTCTTATCAAAACAAAAGATAAAGATCATTCTATTCTATTAAGCTTAAACCCCTCTTTTCTTTAACCGGGGCTGCTCCTTAGCATGCATGTTCTGTTCGAGGGAGTAAACAAGCTCTACTAGTTCTTTAAATAAGGCAATGCTCGCTCGAGCGAGGTCGGATGGGATGCTATGGGCAGCGTAAACGACATCGAAATCCAAGCCCAAAGCAAAGTAAAGTGCCGTTTTAGCTTCTTAATTATCATGTGCTCGGAATTCTTGACTTGACTTTAATGTCTCCGACCATAGCAAAGGAAAAAAGATGTAGATGCGGGCATTAATACGAGCCGTCAATAAAGAAAAAGAAGTCAATAAATACCGTAGACTCTAGACTCTTTAACACCGACAGGAGGGTATTACAAAAAAGAAGGCATTCCAATAAACAGGGGCTGGGCTATATGACTTATCGTATATACTAGTATACTTTCTTCCGATCACTCGAGTACGCAAACTCACCCCCTTCACCCTCCCCGTCGTCGCTGCACGAACAGATAGAATCGACTCTTTACGGGCGCGGAATAACCAATGGGCGGATCTTCTTTCGAATGAATAGGGCTCTTGCGGCGCACGCGGTACATGTGGTTTGGATCGGTAGGAATTCCTTAAGGTCCCCGCTGGGCTACTTTGAAGATAGAAGTCAGAAAGGAAGAGAGGGCCCTTAGCCTGCACTCCTAAGAAAATCTTTATCGGCTTAATACTTCACCCCTAAAGCCATTGTCCACAGCTTAGTTAAAAAATAGCCCTAGAGCTAGATGAAAGTTCTACCTTTCCGTCGGTTTATGAACACCTGTTGCTTTGTTCCTTCTTATCATATGTAATATCCCTCTTGCTGCACAACTGGAGCCTTTTTGCAGCCTCACTTTACGCTTGCCCTTCTTCCCGGTCTGCCAGTTAAAGGCCTTAGCTAAAGTAGCACTATGCACTGTGTCTATATCCTATCTCAGCAAGTCAAACAATAACAGGGGAAGCTCTTCACTCACTAAGGATAAACAGTCTCCGCGTAGGGGCAGAATTCAAGGCTTATCCAAAAGGAACTAGCTTCTGTGAAAGTAGAAGCATCAGATTTTATCCAATTTATATTTATATATATAGGGCGTCCAGACCGAAAGGTCTGTGGTGGGATCATATCCCATCGCGCTGAGCAATCAGTGGGCGTCCAGTGGTATCTAATTCGGTAGTATTTTAGCGGATACTATATGAATTAGAAAACCACAGGTACACACACAAAGTGACTAATTGTGCTGTGCACTTCCGTTTAGTCAACGGTGCAACTCTATGGGGTCACAAGATGATTCCCAAGTGGACGAGGTGGTAATTGCTTAGCAATTATCATTGGTGTTAAGTAACTATGATCTTGACAACCGCGAGCGTAGGAGTCTCTGCGGCAGTCCCGAGGTATGGATTCCCGTGATACCCATATTTCAGGGCTAGGGCCAATGACTACACATTTCGATGTGTATAATCATAAACAAAGAAGGCCGATATACTCCGACATAATCTTTTTGTTATGTCAGGATCACAGCTGTTTGATACCTTGATAACTGTTAATCAATTATCATGGCAGAAGATCTTGGAAGATCTTCGGATGATGGTTGGTCTCTTTTCAAGGATCCAACTCATCATTCTCGATGGGCTAAGCAAGGAAATGTGTATCGCTAGTTACTTAATCGCCAAAAAGGTGATCACGATCGGACGCAAGTCCGAGTGTTTGTTTCTCGCACTGTATTTGAAACAATGCAGTGCGTGTTTACAACAGTACAGAGGTAGTAATACACCTGTACAACGTGATTTATCTGTTCCAGTAAACCTGAATGGCAGTGGTCTTCCTCGCATAATAACGGCATTCCATCGCCGTGCTATTATGAGAAAAGACGAACGGTCGGATATTATTATCCAGTTTTACTTGTCTGTATTCACATTAAATCGTGTTATACCGTCAGTAAAACGTGTAAGTAAATCGACTTTTAAATCTATTATTACACCCGTTCGGGATATGTCTTCTGTCATGGAGGTGGTTTCAGACATTAAATGTTGTCTTCCAACCCTCTTTTACAGGTATATCCCCACAATCAAATCTTTACCCTTGGACCAAGGGTTAAAGTTTGTGCCTACATGGAAGTCCCTACCCACAAGTAAAATTGTGCAGTCTGTCCTTGTAAATCGGCTTAAAAAGCCGATGAAGGAAGCTCTGAAAGTGAAATCATGCTTCCTTTCACTACCTTATGAATTAGCGGCATGGACGAGTTTGGTCCAATTCGTTCATGTCCGGGGTGAGCAATGGTCGCAAGGCGTATTATGGCCTGAATGACTACGCTTCGCCGGAGATGCTAATAATAAGATGTTTACAGGTACTGATCTGGATTGGTTCGAGAAGCGCATTGGTCCATATTTACCTACGTGTAAGGACCTAGGCATCCCGCCAACAACTGGTAGGCTCTCATGTTCATTCCCAGGAGCTGGAAAACGACGAATATTTGCAATTGGCAACTACGTCAATCAACGGCTCCTTAAGCCTGTACACGATTGGGTGATGTCGGTTTTGCGTTCCATTCCTATGGATGGTACGTTTAACCAGACATCCCCTCTGTGCAGACTTACAGGTAAAATGAAATGTTTCTCATATGATTTGTCATAAAAAAAGGAAGATCTCCTTCCCATACTCTAAAGAAGAGCCTTTATACACTCTTGAATTGTAAGGTAGTTTCTACTTACTTTTAAGTAGAGGCCTCATTTAGGAGAACTCTTTTCAAAAAAGTCTTAATATCATAAGAAAGGAATCGCGTCTACGAATATAAAAGTTCCCACGGAGCACTAACTTGAAATATCATAGTGCTTGATTTCATTCGTTCTCTTCTTCTTTTTTGGTATGCCGCTCCGCGAGCAAGGAGCGAGAAAAAAAGTGGTCTGTGGTGATGTTAGAATTTGCGCCTATTTGTATCTATTTAGTGATCAGTCTGCTAGTTTCTTTGATCCCACTCGGTGTTCCTTTTCCATTTTCTTCCAATACTTCGACTTATCCAGAAAAATTGTCGGCCTACGAATGTGGTTTCGATCCTTTCGGTGATGCCAGAAGTCGTTTCGATATACGATTTTATCTTGTTTCAATTTTATTTATTATCCTTGATCCGGAAGTAACCTTTTTCTTTCCTTGGGCAGTACCTCTCAACAAGATTGATCCGTTTGGATTTTGGTCCATGATGGCCTTTTTATTGATTTTAACGATAGGATTTCTCTATGAATGGAAAAGGGGTGCTTTGGATCGGGAGTAAGTACTAGTGATAGGGGAAAAAGAAAGATATGCAAAATATGTAGAGGAGGGAGGCATTTTCTTATTTAAGGCTTTTCTTTTAACCGGATGTCAAGCTTGAGATCTCAGGTAGATGGTGGTGAATAGGATGTTGCAGAGTGCTATTTAGTACTGGCCTCTTTCCTAGATTGGCCGGTTGCTTCAAGCACAGAGAGCATCTTTGCGCGGTTGGCTGATTGACTACGCTGGTATTTTTTAGGATCACCCGGGCCTTAACCCTACGGATGAGGCTGTCGTTGAA
>OY288242.1:43592487-43717487 GCA_958450325.1 Agrostemma githago
CATATCTCATCGATTTCTCAAAAGCAAACATCGTATTTCTATAAGGGTCGAAACCCGTTGACACGGACCCGACATCACAATCCTAGGAATTTATTCCGATGTCGGAGAAGTCGAGGGAATCAAGTTCTTTTTTATGTATTCAATTAAAGCGTCGATTTTGGATTCGATACCAATTCCATAATTGGATATCGATTTTAATAATCAAGTCATACGAATTAATTAACGCGATTTATTGATATCACGATAATTAATTTGAAGCGACTAAGGTTAATTTATTTATTCTCTATTTCACTCTAATATTCCATATCGATTCAAATAATCGAGTGTGGAATATAACGAGTATTCAAAAGTAGAATCGAGTATAAATTCAGCAATATTTATATTCGGTCCGACAAAATTTGCGATTTATAAAAGTCCAAGTCGAGCGTAAATTGTGCAATATTTATGTCCGATTCGGTAAAATCATCAAACTCTCAAAAATCAAAAGCAATTTCAAAATCAATATCAAAATTGTAAACGAATTACAATTCGTACAGGGGGCACTCGACCGAGTGCCTGACCCACTCGGTCGAGTGGTGCCCCAAAAATCGGATCAGAATGTCTGTTACGACACTCACTCGATCGAGTCTCACAGTGACTCGGTCGAGTGGCCATGTACTCGACCGAGTTAGCCAATAACTCGGCCGAGTATGGTCCATAACGCGAAACAGAAACCTATTTTCAGGGTTTACTCGATCGAGTCTATCGACTACTCGATCGAGTGACCTCGTAACGACCAAAACATGGGTCGTACATCCTTCTTCTCAAAACCCGATAGTATTTTACGACTTAGGTCAACGCGTGCATAATTAATCACGTGTATACTATCTTTTCAAACCATGCATCCTCTTGTACATCATTCAATTCAATTCAATTCATTATTTGCACAAACCGTTAATATCGATTTACCGTTACTAACCGTTTGCTTGTTTCTTTTGTCAATTTAATTCTTGTTCGTTTATTGTACTAAATGAACCCGCATGCTAAATTCCACTTCGACGTAGAATTAATTGCATTAAATTGACTTAGAAACCCTTTTCAAATTCAATTCACATGTTTAGGGAAAATACTCTTTGCATATCATTTTCCCGTTTAACTAGCGCGCGTATTGTAAGTCATTCGAATTCTTAGTAGAGGCCGCTAATGTGCGGGCGGGGTTGGGTGTCCTTTGTGGGCTTCCCAACACGTACCCTCACCCCTTAATCAGAACCTCGGTTTCCGGATGCCTGAAACCGTTGGCGCACGAGAGTCATTCAATACACAATATCCGATAAGGTCGGTATTGGTATCAAATGCAAAGGGACGAGCCCAATAAACTCTGACATCGGAAATGGGCCGTATTTTGTGTACGGACCACTACGACATAGAGTGGGCTCGAATGGTTCTGAATAACCACAAAATTCGGTGGCGACTCCACATAGACCTAAATTTCAATTCGATCCATTCTCATATGGAGATTCATTCGCCTACCCAAACCCGCGCGTGGCCGCGTCGGGGTGGACCTATGTCATGTCCACAATTTGGCGACTCCGCTGGGGATTAACTGATGCGTGACTTACCATCGGCATTGTAATCCCCTAAAAATTCTAGCGCGATACAGTGGCGGAAACACTGTAGAGTCGGGATTAAAACACACAGAACTATGTCTTAATAAATTAAATTGGTAAAGTCCAACATGCGCCATACAATAAAAATGGCTAAAATTTAAAACAATCCATAAAGAGGTTAAACAATCCTTAAAACATGATTATTAAAAGATCAGCAGGATCCAAGACTGCTCGCTAGCCCACACCCACCGGAAAATAAACACGTATACCTGCCATGTTAAAACATAACAGCCACAATCAGTGGGGAGCAACGTCAACGTTCTCCCAGCCGTATAACAGGATTTTAAAACAGTAATTACTAATATAGGAAAATAGTAAAAATGGAAAACATTAAAACATCATATTAAAATAAGATTTAGTGTAAAACAAATTAATTAAAAGGGTTGCCGAAGAAACACAAAGATATTTGCCAACCTGCGTCAATTTATATCGATAATAATAAAATAATCAAAATGGCGTTATGGATAGGATTAATGTAGAATCTAGACTTTCACTAGGATAATACTAAAAACTAGTTTCGAGAACTTAGTCAAAACAAATTAGACTTTGGTCTCTAACTAGGCAACTCAACTATAACAGGACTGCGTGCAGCGAGGTCTTGGCTTAAGTAATGTACACCCCTCCTGGACACCAACCGTAATCCAGTTCAACCCGACGGCGACTTACACGATGCGATATCTAAGTTTAAGGTCAAAATATACACACTCCTGAGCACAAACCATGCTCAGTTCAACGACCAATGTGTCTCAACATAGACACACCAGCTTTATAGTTGATGGCAAAACGTACACCCCAGACTATATTACTCTAAACCCACACTTGTCCTTATTCCATAACTCCAAAACAAACCATTATCGATATTTAAAAGATGTATTCATCATAAACAATATGAGGATAAAAGAAGTAAACATTTATATTCTAAAAGAGGAAACTTTCTATTTTAGGAAACTTCTACTTTAGGAAACTTCTATTTTAGGAAACTTCTATTTTTAGAAACTTTACTAAAAATAGCATCATATCAAAGTAGTGAAAATATTAGTTCATACTAATACCACATTTTAGTAAACGATATAGATTTATAAAACTAATACTTTCGGCCTTAACATTATTAATTATTAAAGTAAGAATATTTGATTTCATGAAACTATTAAAATATCGTACAAGTGTTATAAAATGATTAGAAACATCTTAAATATTTTAATATTACTAATTAGGGTGTTTTCTAAAGTTATAAAGCTAAAATTCCCTAATTATTATTAGTTTCGACGATAAAATTATAAATAGGATTTTACGGCAAACATCAAATTAAATATTTGAACGTCTTTATTTAATTAAACCAACAAATATATTTAGAGTATGTTAAGGGATGATTTAACTCTTAAAGTTTCAGATTTAAATACTTTCAAAATTGCTGGAAAAAAATAATTCTTTTAGGTAAGACGAAGCAATTTAGCGATAAATCACAATTTGTCCGAAATCAATATTTATTAATTAAAGACTATAATAAATAGTACAAAAATTACGTAAAATAGTTAAATTATATTTATGGACATTCTGTCCAGAAAAGAAAATTTCCAGAATTCTAAAAACTCGGTTTTTAAAGCGTTTTCTCGTTAATCGTCCAATCTCGACAATAACGATTAATAAAAATAGTAATTACAAAACGATTTAAGTATTAATATCCAAAAATTATTATTACACTTTAAAAATCCTGATTTTACAGAATATAAATTTTTCAGATTTTTCCAAAAACCAGATTTAACAAATTTTAACAAAACCGTCATTTAAACCCGTTTTCGCAATTAACGATTTTATTAACAAACCTATCGTTCCAAACATTTTATTAAGGCACTAAAAATCATAATAATACATTTTAATATGAAATCATCAGAATCATAAATTTTTCCAGATTTAAACCAAAAACCAGAAATCGAGAATTTAAACAACAAACACGGTTTTAACGATAAACGATGATTTAAAGTGATTAATTAATTCATCCACTTAACAATTCCGAAAAATTATGAGAAAATTCATAAAATTCTATTTCACCAGAAAGTTTCACCACGTCAAAAATCAGATTAAAATAAAATGTTTAAGTACTAGAACTAAAAATCGGTTTTTAATCGTTTTTGTCCGAAAACGATAATAATTCAATAATCGATATAAAAATATCAGAAAAATACTAAATTACTAAAAATCATCAAAAACAACATTTTTCCAGAATATAAATATATATTACATGTTTAGGCCGATTATTACGATTTTACAAATTAATATAACAATTTAATCGTTAATCTCGTAAAAGCGATAAAAATATCGAAACATGCAAAATTTCAACTTTAAAAATTTTCCAGAATTCGTGACATACATATATTGTCAAAATAAAATATAAAAATATATACATGCAAATACTCAATTAAAATCTTGTAATACCGAGTAACATCGACGTTACCTCTACGTCAAGTCTGAATCAACGATGTATTCGTCGGCTTCGGGATCGTCCAAGAATCCTACCAACACGAAAAATCATGGCAGAAAGTACCATGAGAAAACTAAAAAAAACAAGGTAAAAATTGATCGAAAATGATGACGATTAATACCTTAACGAAGGAATCGGAAAGAGGATGATTGTGACGATAAGAATGATGTGATTGAGACTAGAAATGGAGCAAAAATTTGCCTAGAGAGGCTAAGGATCACACGGCCAAAGAGGGAAGAAAAGAGTGATGAATGTTTTGATGAATGTAAAAGAATGAATGTAGAGAATGAATGTAGAGAATGAATGTAGAGAATGAATGTAGAGAATGAAGAATGAATGTAGAGAATGAATGTAGAGAATGAATGTAGAGAATGAATGTGGAGAATGAATGTAGAGAATGAATGTAGAGAATGAATGTGGAGAATGAATGTGGAGATGGGTGATACACTACTTAAAAGAGTAAGCATGCATTAAGGCTTACAAAAAAATGCAAGAATGAACCTAGCCTTGGTTTGGCCGGCCAAAAGGATAGAGAGGGAGTAAGATAAGCTTAGACATAAATGCTACAATGAATGAAAATGATTTATCTTATGATTACGTTTTAATGTGATAAAATGAATCGTTTAAATACAATGTAATAAAACTTGTGACCAAGAGCTTAGTCGGTCCAAAAATGTGAGAAAACAGTCTCAAATAATTTATAAGTTGATAAAAAGTATAGTCGTAAAATAGTTAAAGGCATTTCAAAGTAATTCGAGTAAACCTCGCGTAAGAAAATAATTATTCGCGAAGCTTCGAAATAAAATCATAAATGGCTTGTTTTTAGTAACTAAGATATATCTTAGTAAAAAAAAATATTCCATAAACGTATTCAAATATTTTTTAGGAAAACAGAATAACTTAAATCCAAGCTTAAAAATGTCAGTTCGGAGAAAAATAGAATTCCTCGCGGAAAATTACTTAGTTTACGAAGAAAATCAAATAAATAGATGTAAAAGAATTAAAATCTTTTAAAATAAAAATAAATATCATTAAACTCAAAATTGAAGATAAGTTTGGAAAAATGATGACACCTAAGCCAAAATGTGATAGAGTTATAACGATGTCATAACGATAAGGAATAAAACTGCTAGAAATATAGCGGGTGTTACAATCCTCCCCACTAAAAGAAAGTTTCGTCCTCGAAACTAAGAATAAGCAGATAGGAAATCGAGGTTTACCTTACTCGAAGAGTTGAGGATGCTTAGCTCGCATCGAAGACAAATATCTATTCCAAGAAGAATTGGGCTAACCAACCCGAAGTTTAGAATCTTTTGATTAATGAAATCGTAAAGTAAAGTTATTTGATAAAATAATAACGTTAAATAACATTTGTAAACAAACTCGAAGGAAATAGGATAACCAAAATATTTTGAAAACAAAAGTAAAATATTTTGATTAAGAAATTCGATATTATTCTTTTTTTTTTGATGAAACAAAATTTAGTTTGGAGAAATCAAATTTTGTAGTTAGTAAAAATCGCACCAGCCGTCAAACATTTACAATAACAGATTCAAAAGTTCACCAACAATAAAATGAAAATCAATTCTCAAAACGTTAAAATTTCGAAAATGTTATCAAAGTAATTATGAAAGTTTTCAAAAATGTTATCAAACTTGAACATACAAAATAATTTCGACAATGTTAAAACGTTTTACATAACAATTCTATACAAATTGAAGTACTTGGAAATATAAAAGTCTTCATAAAATTTTGATCGCTTGAAAATCAAAAATTTAAAATAATTTCGAAATAGTTTAAAATAAATTATTAAGGCATTTTGAAATAGATCTAAATATAAATATCAACCAAAGATAAAACAAAGTGAAGTATATAGTTCTTAAATTATAAAATAAAAATGTTAAATTTCACGATAACTCAAAATGTTAAATTGCTCAAAGTTTTTACAAAATGGGGAGTTTAAAAATTTGAAATCATGCTTCAAAATGTTAAAATTTTATGAAATTCAAAAATTTTAAATTAGTCCAGCTTTTTACAAAACGGGCAAATTCACAATTAGAAATTATAACTCAAAATGTTAAAATTTTACGATAGTCCAATTTTTTTTAAAGTAGTCAAACTTTTTATAAAATAGGGAGTTCGAAAAATAGTTAACGGGCAAATATAACAAGGATAAATAAATTAAAAATAAGAGCTTTCAAAATCGACAAAGGTTGAAGGGATTGGCAGGAGTTACCGTAACAGAATTCAAGAGGAGCAAAAAGAAAGACGGAGTTGAGAATAAAAAAAAGAGTTCTCAAGGATTATGGAAGAAATTAATCATCTCGAGATTCTTAGCACGACTTCCACAAACACGGGTTCCTAATTCCCATCAAATAACGCTAAGTCCAATATCAGTACAGGGTGGTCCTACTCAATCTAAAACTTCCAAAAACATCAACTGCTATAGCCTCCAAAATTAAGCCTTACATACTTATATAATCTTTCAATTAGTATGGTAAGAATCCACAAACGATTTAGACTAATTCATTAATTAAGATTCCAACAGTCATCAAAACATACCCAAACTTGTAATCACTAAGGCTCGTAATTCAAAGTTCATAAGGTCTGAACTCGAGGTATACTTCAAATTTCTCGAGTAAGGAACACTAACTAAAACCCACCAATTAATAAAGTTCGGACACGAAATCCTCAAAGATGATCACCGACATATTTATAATACCACAAGTACAGAAGTTGGGGAAGTACAATAAATCCTCAAACACGCTCAAACCTATAGGTAATGGCGCAAACACTCACATTTTCAAACACATCATTCGATTAATGTTTCCAAGAAGTCCATCAAATTTCTAATCGTAATGGTGCAACCACAAAATATTTAATAACTCAACGAAGCCACAATCTCGTTGGTCTAAGGTTCTGAACTATAAATCCATTAAGATGATTGACATCAAAATGTTCCTCAAAACAATGCTATAAATCCAACCTCTAATGGCAATATGTTTCTCCTTTTCAAGGTTAACAACAATTTATTCAATTTAGATCACTCAACTCCAAAGTTCCTAGGTTACAACTTTAACCAACGATTAACGATCTAATCCTTAAGAAACACGGGTAATCTATGTTAACCAAAATTTCTAACGGTATTAATGAAAACCTTCTATGGTACCACAACACTCAGGTTAACAATTTAAACAGTACTCTATGATCCCAAACATTCCCGATGCATCCATCAAATAACATTTAGGTAGGAATCTTAAAATTCTATTATTAGCTACACTTGGTTCGATTCTGGGTTAAATTAGGTACTAGGTATCCATCAAATACGATATACTCTTACTACCCCAAAATATATTCAACTCTAAGTCCTCCAAATAATCAAGTAACCTATAACCCAAGGTTCAGAGTCTAAAGTACCAACCTAATTCCATTAATTGACAATTTATTATTCAAATCGATCCTCAAAAGCTTACTAAGATAAATAACAAGGTATAACTCACAACCCTCAAGCCCTAGGTAACAAGGGTTTACTAAACCTCAAACATCTATATCCTTTCACGGGGTTCACTGAGACAGAAACCGGTCTAACAAAAGAATCTCAAGAGAAAGATGGTAGAATAGAAGAATAGAACAAGGATTCACCAAGAGAATGAAGATGAGAATATATAAGAGAAGAATTGGAAGAAATAGGGAAAGGAAGAAAAGAATCGATGATCCTATATTACTAAGTTCTTGAACCAGAAGAGAATCTTCGGGCCTCCCGAGTTCACGAGGGAATCCAAAATGGATTACTTCATCTTCTCGTAGAGGAACGAGCACACAAGTCATGGGTCGCTCCATCTGGATTTACTGCGACATCATGGAACATGAATCGACTCTTGATCATCTTGCCTGTAGCTTAAGTAAACTGAACCGGAGCTAAAAGTCATTATCGAAATCTTTCTTGGGGCACCTAGTTGTCCACTCGAGTCAGCAGGTGTTGAGAGTGCTAAGTAGGTCTTGTCCCGTTCTGGAGCAGCATATCAGCAACTTGTTCTTTCATCTTCTTCGACATATAAAACAAATATTCAATGCTAATCATTGAGTTCAGGAACAGATAATCTTAACAGTTAAGTCCTTACTGTTTCTACCCATCTCTAATAATATTTTTATTTACTGTTTAAATAATTTACTGGTATTTTCCCTAATTTCAGGTGTAAGCGTTGGGAGCAGTGATGCTCTGATACCAACTGTAATCCCCTAAAAATTCTAGCGCGATACAGTGGCGGAAACACTGTAGAGTCGGGATTAAAACACACAGAACTATGTCTTAATAAATTAAATTGGTAAAGTCCAACATGAGCCATACAATAAAAATGGCTAAAATTTAAAACAATCCATAAAGAGGTTAAACAATCCTTAAAACATGATTATTAAAAGATCAGCAGGATCCAAGACTGCTCGCTAGCCCACACCCACCGGAAAATAAACACGTATACCTGCCATGTTAAAACATAACAGCCACAATCAGTGGGGAGCAACGTCAACGTTCTCCCAGCCGTATAACAGGATTTTAAAACAGTAATTACTAATATAGGAAAATAGTAAAAATGGAAAACATTAAAACATCATATTAAAATAAGATTTAGTGTAAAACAAATTAATTAAAAGGGTTGCCGAAGAAACACAAAGATATTTGCCAACCTGCGTCAATTTATATCGATAATAATAAAATAATCAAAATGGCGTTATGGATAGGATTAATGTAGAATCTAGACTTTCACTAGGATAATACTAAAAACTAGTTTCGAGAACTTAGTCAAAACAAATTAGACTTTGGTCTCTAACTAGGCAACTCAACTATAACAGGACTGCGTGCAGCGAGGTCTTGGCTTAAGTAATGTACACCCCTCCTGGACACCAACCGTAATCCAGTTCAACCCGACGGCGACTTACACGATGCGATATCTAAGTTTAAGGTCAAAATATACACACTCCTGAGCACAAACCATGCTCAGTTCAACGACCAATGTGTCTCAACATAGACACACCAGCTTTATAGTTGATGGCAAAACGTACACCCCAGACTATATTACTCTAAACCCACACTTGTCCTTATTCCATAACTCCAAAACAAACCATTATCGATATTTAAAAGATGTATTCATCATAAACAATATGAGGATAAAAGAAGTAAACATTTATATTCTAAAAGAGGAAACTTTCTATTTTAGGAAACTTCTACTTTAGGAAACTTCTATTTTAGGAAACTTCTATTTTTAGAAACTTTACTAAAAATAGCATCATATCAAAGTAGTGAAAATATTAGTTCATACTAATACCACATTTTAGTAAACGATATAGATTTATAAAACTAATACTTTCGGCCTTAACATTATTAATTATTAAAGTAAGAATATTTGATTTCATGAAACTATTAAAATATCGTACAAGTGTTATAAAATGATTAGAAACATCTTAAATATTTTAATATTACTAATTAGGGTGTTTTCTAAAGTTATAAAGCTAAAATTCCCTAATTATTATTAGTTTCGACGATAAAATTATAAATAGGATTTTACGGCAAACATCAAATTAAATATTTGAACGTCTTTATTTAATTAAACCAACAAATATATTTAGAGTATGTTAAGGGATGATTTAACTCTTAAAGTTTCAGATTTAAATACTTTCAAAATTGCTGGAAAAAAATAATTCTTTTAGGTAAGACGAAGCAATTTAGCGATAAATCACAATTTGTCCGAAATCAATATTTATTAATTAAAGACTATAATAAATAGTACAAAAATTACGTAAAATGGTTAAATTATATTTATGGACATTCTGTCCAGAAAAGAAAATTTCCAGAATTCTAAAAACTCGGTTTTTAAAGCGTTTTCTCGTTAATCGTCCAATCTCGACAATAACGATTAATAAAAATAGTAATTACAAAACGATTTAAGTATTAATATCCAAAAATTATTATTACACTTTAAAAATCCTGATTTTACAGAATATAAATTTTTCAGATTTTTCCAAAAACCAGATTTAACAAATTTTAACAAAACCGTCATTTAAACCCGTTTTCGCAATTAACGATTTTATTAACAAACCTATCGTTCCAAACATTTTATTAAGGCACTAAAAATCATAATAATACATTTTAATATGAAATCATCAGAATCATAAATTTTTCCAGATTTAAACCAAAAACCAGAAATCGAGAATTTAAACAACAAACACGGTTTTAACGATAAACGATGATTTAAAGTGATTAATTAATTCATCCACTTAACAATTCCGAAAAATTATGAGAAAATTCATAAAATTCTATTTCACCAGAAAGTTTTACCACGTCAAAAATCAGATTAAAATAAAATGTTTAAGTACTAGAACTAAAAATCGGTTTTTAATCGTTTTTGTCCGAAAACGATAATAATTCAATAATCGATATAAAAATATCAGAAAAATACTAAATTACTAAAAATCATCAAAAACAACATTTTTCCAGAATATAAATATATATTACATGTTTAGGCCGATTATTACGATTTTACAAATTAATATAACAATTTAATCGTTAATCTCGTAAAAGCGATAAAAATATCGAAACATGCAAAATTTCAACTTTAAAAATTTTCCAGAATTCGTGACATACATATATTGTCAAAATAAAATATAAAAATATATACATGCAAATACTCAATTAAAATCTTGTAATACCGAGTAACATCGACGTTACCTCTACTCCAAGTCTGAATCAACGATGTATTCGTCGGCTTCGGGATCGTCCAAGAATCCTACCAACACGAAAAATCATGGCAGAAAGTACCATGAGAAAACTAAAAAAAACAAGGTAAAAATTGATCGAAAATGATGACGATTAATACCTTAACGAAGGAATCGGAAAGAGGATGATTGTGACGATAAGAATGATGTGATTGAGACTAGAAATGGAGCAAAAATTTGCCTAGAGAGGCTAAGGATCACACGGCCAAAGAGGGAAGAAAAGAGTGATGAATGTTTTGATGAAGAGAATGAATGTAGAGAATGAATGTAGAGAATGAATGTAGAGAATGAATGTGGAGAATGAATGTGGAGAATGAATGTAGAGAATGAATGTAGAGAATGAATGTAGAGAATGAATGTGGAGAATGAATGTGGAGAATGAATGTGGAGATGGGTGATACACTACTTAAAAGAGTAAGCATGCATTAAGGCTTACAAAAAAATGCAAGAATGAACCTAGCCTTGGTTTGGCCGGCCAAAAGGATAGAGAGGGAGTAAGATAAGCTTAGACATAAATGCTACAATGAATGAAAATGATTTATCTTATGATTACGTTTTAATGTGATAAAATGAATCGTTTAAATACAATGTAATAAAACTTGTGACCAAGAGCTTAGTCGGTCCAAAAATGTGAGAAAACAGTCTCAAATAATTTATAAGTTGATAAAAAGTATAGTCGTAAAATAGTTAAAGGCATTTCAAAGTAATTCGAGTAAACCTCGCGTAAGAAAATAATTATTCGCGAAGCTTCGAAATAAAATCATAAATGGCTTGTTTTTAGTAACTAAAATATATCTTAGTAAAAAAAAATATTCCATAAACGTATTCAAATATTTTTTAGGAAAACAGAATAACTTAAATCCAAGCTTAAAAATGTCAGTTCGGAGAAAAATAGAATTCCTCGCGGAAAATTACTTAGTTTACGAAGAAAATCAAATAAATAGATGTAAAAGAATTAAAATCTTTTAAAATAAAAATAAATATCATTAAACTCAAAATTGAAGATAAGTTTGGAAAAATGATGACACCTAAGCCAAAATGTGATAGAGTTATAACGATGTCATAACGATAAGGAATAAAACTGCTAGAAATATAGCGGGTGTTACAGGCATCCTCAGGGTGAGACTCGAATAGAAATCGTTTGACAAATACTATACGCGTGTTAGTTCTACGGTTCATGCATAACCCATTTTTTCCCGGGCCGGTACTGGTGACCGACGTCCCACTATACCATTGATGTACTCCAACATGGATATGTCAAAAGGTGTCCACAGTCGATTCGAGTGGGTTTCGCGGCATGTTCTAAGCTCAATTCGACTTAGAGAGTCCGTCCCGATCAACGTCTAGACTATGTACACTGGCATAAACCCTTTCAGACCGACCGAGACTTAGTGTAGAGCATACATGGCGTCGTTATAATGCTTGTGTGACTATGTGCTACTTGATTTCCGAGTCGTTTTCAAAAATGTCAACTTTTCAAAAATTGCATCTTTTTTTCAAGACATTCAATTTTCAAAACCCGGGACATACCGAATTTAGGACTTATGATTTTACTCAAAATAGCCTATTTTCTAGCCGGTATGCCGCCCGAATCAAAACTCGAACTTTCAAAAATCATGGCCCAATGACTTTTCGTCCTCTTTTTCGGAAATTTGGGCCATTCACCGAGTCCACTCGGTCCTTTTTCAAAAATCAATCAGTTTTCAAAACTTCCCTCCTCTTAGGACTTCCCATATTTAGCAGTGTCAGGTCGAGTCTTAAGTTGTCAAGGTCTTCTAGCATCGAAACTCTGTCGATCTTACATCACAAGTTTCTTCCCTATCCCAGTCCGCCTTATTAGACTAAAGCAAGGCCCACCTAAGTAGGACATACTCTTACGAAGGGAGGCCCGTCAACACAATCGAGTCAAAAGTCTGGGGATGTCCCACGTGAACCTTCCTTCGAACAGGAATAGGCCCACTTGCCGAATCCTAAGGAAGGCCCACACTTCACAAGTCACCCGTCTAGGTGTCTTTCTCGAGTCATTTCCCTTTTTAGTCTCGTTTGGGATGTACTTTCTATTCCGGGATTTCTGGGCTAGTTTCTGATTACGCGGTGTTCTTACAGACAGGCCAGCCACAACCCGACATCAACGCAAGATGGAGGATTTGAAAAATGCCCTAACCAAGATCGAGACCCAACTGACCTCCATCCTCGCTAACCAAGCAACTTTGGACACCCGCCTGAGCACTGTAGAGAAGACGGTCCCAGTTGAAGGAGCTGATTCCACTGGGCCCATAGCCGAATTGGTCAGTGTTGTTCGCAGGCTCGAGGAGCAAGTTCACTTGTCGACAAGCAACTCCATCCACTCTGAAAATGCTCGCATTTACTCACCTTTGAATGACGAGCTACCGGCCAACCTCAACTTAACGGGAATTCCTATGTTTGAGGGTACCGAAGATCCGGTCCATCATATCCGGGCCTTCAAGGACTTCATGGCAGTCAAAGGAGTAAAGTCCACCATGTTCAAGCACCTATTCCCTTCCTCTTTGGAAAAGCATCCTAGGTCCTGGTTCTACAGGCTCGACCCCAAGAAATACAAGACTTGGGATGATGTGGCGACCGAATTCGCTCGGAACTACGCCGATAACACTGAAATCCAGACTACAATGCGTACTCTGGAAGTAATGGCCCAAGAGCCCAAAGAAGGGTTCACAAAATATCTGCAAAGGTGGAGGGCTGAAAGTGTGAAGCTGTTCGACAAGCCCGGCGAGAAGGCCCTAGTGGAAGCCTTTGTCAAAAATCTACTCCCATCCTACCGGGTCCATCTCCGGTATGCTATCATCCCAAACTTTGCTGTCCTTACTGAAATGGGCACGAGAATCGAGGATGACCTGAGACTAGAGAGCCTGACTAAGGCCTCTACCAAAGGCTATCAAGGGGCAAGTTCATCCACAATCAAGCCCACACCCGCAGCTGCAACTCGCAGCATCTTCGACGAGGTAAACCTGCTCGACACCTCATCTAAAAAGAATACACCAAATCGGGTATTCACAGATATAGGGACTACCTATACTTACGCCTTACAGAGGCTATCCTCAAAGGGCCTAATCCAACCGATAGGCCCAACTGCAGAACCTCCAGTGGAAAAGAGGCCCAAAACTTACAATGCCCAGGCCTATTGTCAGTATCACCGGGGTAACGGGCATGATACTGAAAAATGTTGGAGATTAAAACACCTGATCCAGGACCTTATCGAGAGCGGGAAAATCCCGTTGCCCGGAGACAAGCCGAGCAACAAAGAAAACCCGTTCAGCGCTCATGCTATCTTCACCGGTGAGGTAATTGACTGTTCTCACCTCATCTCTCCCTATATCCCACAAGTCAACGGGATATGGTTCGACGACGAGGATGATGTATACTTAACCAAAGGGGAAGCTGTCCCCATCACCCTCGAAGAGGTCCTACTGGCTAAGTCCAAGGCCTTAGCCACCAATCATCTCGCCGCAGCTGGGCGTTCCATTCCTATATCCGTCACTGAACCCGCCAGGACGGAGCCTACCCTTGAAGAACCAAGCCCAGACACGGCTCTGGTCCAACAAATGAAAAGGGTCCGAGCCGATCTAACTATATGGCAACTATTGGTTAGCTCGCAAGCTCATCAGGAAGCACTGACTAAGGCTCTCGATGAAATCAAGGTTGATTCAGAGGCTACCCCTGCTGAAATGGTAGCCACCATCATGCCCTACCTTAAGGGCAAGACCAAAGAAGAAGGCCTACTAATAACCTTCTCTGAAGCTGATCTGCCACCATTTGGGCCCAATCACAATCTGGCCCTATACATCACGATCATATGCAAAGGTAAATATCTACCGATGACCCTTGTCGACGATGGATCAGCCGTGAATGTCCTTCCTCTAAGGACCGCAAAAGCACTCGGCATCACCGATGCCGATTACCTTCCAACGGCACAGACTATCCAGGCTTTCGACGGAAGCCCAAAACCTGTCACCGGGGCCGTGAAATTGAAGATCATAACGTGCCCAATCGAAAAGGAATTGGAATTTCAGGTGATAGATGTCACCTCATCATTCAATCTTTTGCTGGGAAGGCCTTGGATCCACGCAGTCAAGGTCGTGTCATCTACCCTCCATCGAAAAGTCAAGATGCCCCTCAAAGACGGTATCATCATGCTGGAGGCGACCCCAATTACCGTAGCAAGCTGCAACGCTACGGGCCGGGCCGACCCGCGAGGATTTGATTTTGTGGGCATGATCGAAGAAGAATATCTCTTTAGGCCCTACTTCACAACTAGCATCGACACGATGCTACAAAATCTGGGTTACCTACCCGGGATAACCTCAAGGCCATATCTTCCAGCTGGGAAGATTATCGAGGTCCTAAATGATGGCGAGTCACATTTCGGATTGGGGTATGCTATAACTCCGGAAAATGTGGTTCGGGCCGGTATTCACAAGGCCATCGACATTATCAAGGGTACTTACATAAGCCCTTATAGCCTGAAGCTAACAGATTACTTCGTCACTCCAGTCTTCGGAGCCGTCCAAGTGGGCCTCTACCAACCCACCATCACATATCCCGAGACCAAAAAGGCTCGGGAATGCAATTTCATCCCTGATGATATATTCACCATCGTTCAGGCCGAATCAAAGGAGGGCGAAAACAACTCCGAGCCCGTGCTGGGGCTCTTATTCGGAGAAGACAAAGCCGTCCCCGCTCCAAAGAACGACTTGGTCAACCTGATCCTTCGCAGCGATCGGTTCGACCCAACCAAGCTAATCACCGAGGTCGGCGCCAACACCGAAACGAGGGCTTGGAGGAAGACCATAAAATGGACCGACAGTCAAGGACGGGTCTACAAGCTGACCACTGGCGAGGGAGACATGCCGGATACCGAGTCTGAGTCTGAGTCAGAGTCGGAGTCTGAGTCCGAGTCTAGAGGGTCTGGTACTAAAGTCGAGTCTGTAACCCTTCTTCCCTTATCCACTGAGGTCTCGGGGCCTGTCCCAAGACCTCTCCCTATACCGCCACTGACCAATGATCAGATGGCAGCTCTATTCGAGCTATTTTCAAATTTTACCATCAATAATAATAACGAACACCGTTCTGCTTACGACTTGTCTTATTTCCAAAATTTTCTCAATTTCAAAAATTTTATATGCAATGACATTGAGAAACCCGATGAACAGGTACCCCTACCCCAACATCTGGTCGAGCAGCTCGAGCAAAGGGAATCCCGAGATCCGGTAATCGAAGAAACCGAGTCCATCAATGTGGGAACCACTTTAGAGCCCCAGATGCTTAAGTTGGGCCTATCTTTAGATCCAGAGGAGAGAAAACAATTCACAGACCTCCTCCATGAATTCAAAGATGTCTTTGCATGGTCCTACAAGGACATGCCGGGTATAGACCGGGAAATAGCCGAACACCGAATACTCATCAAAGAGGGGTGCAAGCCGGTAAAGCAAAAACTCAGAAGAATGAAGCCCGAGTGGTCTCTTAAAGTCAAGGAAGAGGTCGATAAACAATTTAAAGCAGGCTTTATACAAGTGTCTGAATATCCAGACTGGGTTGCAAACATCGTGCCAGTACCCAAGAAGGACGGCAAGGTGTGGGTTTGCGTGGACTTCCGGGATCTTAACAAGGCAAGCCCAAAAGACGATTTTCCGTTACCACACATCGACATACTGGTGGATAATACGGCCGATCATGCCCTTCTATCGTTCATGGACGGGTATGTCGGGTACAATCAGATTAAAATGGCAGAAGAGGACATGGGTAAGACCACCTTCATTACACCTTGGGGTACTGACTGTTACACCGTCATGCCATTTGGGCTTATCAACGCCGGGGCCACTTATCAACGGACTGCCACTACTTTGCTCCACGACATGATGCATAAGGAAGTGGAGGTCTATGTGGACGACATGATCGTCAAATCTAAGGACCGAAGCGGGCACATTTCAGCCCTAAGAAAGTTCTTCACCCGGCTACGTAAATACAACATGAGACTGAACCCGCAAAAATGCAGTTTTGGGGTAACGTCGGGCAAATTACTGGGCCATATCGTTAGCCAACGCGGCATCGAGGTCGACCCAGCTAAAATCAAAGCCATCACCGAGATGCAACCACCCAAGACCGAAAAGGAAATAAGGGGGTTTCTCGGAAAAGTCCAGTACATCAGCCGGTTCATTTCGAAACTAACCATGATATGCGAACCCATCTTCAAAAAGCAAAAAATTGGAGAACGGGTGCTATGGGACGGCAAATGTCAAGCGGCTTTCGACAAAATCAAGGAGATGTTGTCTGCTCCGCCGGTACTAATGCCACCTCAACACGGTCTGCCTTTGTCGTTATACCTAACGATGACGGAGACGGCCATGGGGGCTATGCTGGCCCAGACAGTCGATTCAGAAGAACGGGCTATTTACTACATCAGTAAAAAGTTCCTCGAATATGAGTGCAAATATACAATGCTCGAAAAGACGTGCCTAGCATTGGTTTGGGCCACTAAAAAGCTCCGACATTACATGCTCAGTCACGAGGTACATGTGTTATCCAAAATGGATCCTATCAAGTACTTATTTGAGAAGCCCATCCTCAACGGCAGGATGTCAAGATGGACTTTAATGTTAACCGAGTTCGACCTCAAATTTGTACCATTAAAAGCCATCAAAGGCCGGGTAGTTGCCGAGTTCCTCGCTGACGGCCCAATATCCGAAGAAGGCCACACCGATACATGGGACTTTCCTGATGAAGACATATTCCATACCGATACGGAAGTGTGGGATTTATATTTCGATGGGGCATCCAACTTCCGAGGATTTGGGGTCGGAATCCTGTTAATTTCACCTCGAGGGGAACACACTCCTTTATCCATCAAGTTGGACTTCGACGTGACCAATAACGCAGCCGAATACGAAGCATGCATTCACGGGTTGCAAGCCGCCGCTGATTTAGGGGTAACAAACCTCCGGGTTCACGGTGATTCATCATTAGTCATCAATCAAGCACTCCAAAAATGGAAAACTCGGAACGCCAATCTCGTGGCCTACCAGGCACGGGTAAGGGTTCTAGAGAAACAATTTCAAAAGGTAGAATACATTTATCTGCCCCGGGAAGAGAATCAGTTCGCAGATGCACTTTCCAAATTAGCATCTTTACTGAACATCCCGGATCACCTGACCAGCATGCCAATCTGTGTCGAAAGACGGTCCGAGCCAGCCTACATCCACGCCATTCAGGATATCGAGATAACTGACCCGGAGCCTTGGTATCAAGCTGTCCTAACCTACCTGACAACGGGAGAGTACCCCCCGGAAGCTGAAAATCGGGCCAAAAAGGCCCTACGAAGATTAGCAACCCAATTTGTTCGAACTGATGACGGGCAATTGTACAAAAAGACGGCACAGGGGGCTCTACTGCTATGCATTGACAAAATACAGGCCGAAAAGGTCATGGCCGAGGTCCATGATGGTGAAAACGGCCCGCATATGAACGTCCATATGCTAGCCCGAAAAATCATGAGGCTCGGGTACTATTGGAACACCATGGAAACAGACTGTCAGTTGTATGTCAAACACTGCCATAACTGTCAGATCTTCGCCAATGAACAGCATATGCCATCTTCCCTATTATATACCATGACATCACCATGGCCATTTTCGACATGGGGTATTGACATAATTGGAAAGGTGCATCCTTCCGGGACGGGAGGTCATTGCTTCATCTTGGTGGCCATCGACTACTTCACCAAATGGGTCGAAGCCGAGTCATACCGTGTCTTGAACGCCAAGCACGTGGCCAAATTTATCCAAAATAAAATAATATGCCGGTATGGGATCCCTCACGAATTCATCAGCGATCACGGGACCCACTTTCAAGCTGAAACTGCCGCATTGCTGACAAAATACAAAATTCAAAGGCATACATCTTCGCCTTACCGACCTCAAACAAACGGAGCGGTAGAAGCGGCCAATAAAACAATCGTCACAATACTTAAAAAGATGGCTGAAAATTACCGGGACTGGCCCGACAAAATACGTTTTGCCCTATGGGGATATCGAACCTCAATCCGCACCGCGACCGGGGCAACCCCGTATTACTTGACATACGGAATGGAAGCGGTCCAACCAGTCGAGCTAGAAGTGCCATCCCTCAGGATTTTACTTGAAAGCCAAGTACCTGAAGCAGATTGGGTCCAAGCCCGATACGATTCGCTAGTCCTTTTAGACGAGCGGCGATCCCGGGCTCTCAACAACATTCAAATATATCAAAAAAGGATCCAACGGGCTTTCAACAAACGGGTTAAGCCCAGGAACATCAAGGAAGGGGATCTGGTCCTAAAATCGGTTCGTGCCTTACTGCCGGTTGACCCAAGGGGTAAATTCAAACCCAACTGGGCTGGGCCGTACTTAGTCAAGAAGGTCCTATCAGGAGGAGCGGTGATGCTGACAGACCTGGACGGGAACGAATTCGTCAACCCAACCAACTTGGACCAGCTGAAGCGCTATTACCCATAAACCCCATCTCAATGTCATTTGCAAAAATTTATAAAAATTTGTCTTTTTATAAATTTTCAAAATTTTAGACAAGTCAATAAGCTAGAATTAATTATTCTACTGTCCCACATCTTGAATTAATAATCCCGATGTATTCCGAAAATTGCAAAAAAAAATCAATCAAATCAATTTTGAACTACGTTAGGTTTGATTCCGCCATTTGCGGATACGTAGGCAACCCTTCAAAGGGGTACAACCACTGCAATAGACGAAAAGACGGAATCGGTGTTCAGTAATATGTCCTTTATTAATATCTCGATAAACTCGGGATTACAACGAAAAAAAAAAACGCCAAAACGGCATTCACAAAAAAAAATCACACCACAAAAAATAATAATAATATTCAAATAATAAAATAAGGAGACTAGTATCCGGGCATCTTCCCCTTCCCCTTGTTCTTCGGGTCGCGTGGAGCCTGAGGTCTTCGGGGTGGTGGCGAGCGTTCCCGAATCACAAGTGGAACCTCTTTAGCCCGGGCCCGTTTCTTTGGCGACGGGTCTTCAATCACGGTCTTCGGCCCAAGACGGGCCCGCACGTGCTCAGGCAGTCTATCCCGTGGGCCAAGTCGGTCCTGCACGGGTAGTCTTGGGCCCAGTCTCCTTTCCAAGTCCATCTGGGGGCTCACCTTCCCCCAAGCACCTTTACCACTAGACCCTTCAGCTTGAGTTTTAGTCTTCTTCTTGTGACCAGACATTAGACGGACTAGGGTAGCTGGAGTGTCTCCTTCATCAAAGAACCCCCTGTTGTCTTTGGCTTGCTCCCTTCTCAGCAGGTCGAAGGCTTCATCGACTTTCAAAGCAGCTCGGGCTTTAGCATCTCCTGCTTTGGTCCACTTCGTATAAGAATCTGAAACCCAGATTGAATGACGAGATTTGACAACGGGCCAAGTATGCCGTGTGTACCACCTTTGCATCCAGGTATCACACATTACGTCAGTCAGTTGGGTAGGGTCACTCACAACTGCTTCAACTTCAGGGATTCGCTGGGTCCATCCATACTGCCTTAGTATGCGATCTGGATAGAGATGAACCGTCTGCCTGAAAGAAAGGATCACCTGATAGCGGGCTCTGTCCCTTGGGTCCAAGCCACTCCAAAGGTAGATGGGCCACCATGGAACTACCCATCAAATTAACGGGCCGCCATGAAAAGACAAAACCTCGTCCCAGTACTTCTGCGTAATCTGACGAGAAAAGTCAATGGCCCGCCTCCTCGTCATCACCTGGTTATGACGATAGTTGCCCGCATCAAGTGGAGGATCTATCACTGATAGCCTCTCATACAGCCAAATCTGCAAAAGGAAACAAAAGCATGAGATTCCAGGGCAAAATAGGCGTTCGCCTAAAGGCCACTCGATCGAGTGCTTGGGACACTCGATCGAGTGGTACCCCTGAACGCAAACAGGAGGCTCTGTACGAGGGCACTCGATCGAGTGCCAGGGTGACTCGATCGAGTGGCACCTCCGAAGACAGATCAGGAGAGTTCCTTTGAGGGTACTCGACCGAGTGCCTGGGTGACTCGATCGAGTACCCCCTGCAGTAAAAAAAAATTTCGCAAAAAAAATCCAAGAAATTGAATTAAGAAGTCAAGTGACATACTTGCAACAAACGGGTGCTCCCGGTAAGACGAATAGATGAGTCCCTTTTGCGATCGTCCAATCCTTGGATAATCTCGCCCGTGATCAACCAAGCCGGGCTGTGCTCAGTCTCCATCAGATCCACTACGGTCAGAAGACGGGTGCTTCCCATACAGGATAACAGATCCATATGACCCTCGAAAGCATATACATGAAGCATGCAAAAAGAGAAGGCCCTGCGGCTGAAAGCCGGTCTAACCCGAACATCGAATGAATTCATAAATTTCTCAGCCAAGTCGATCAGAGAAATTTTATCACCATCCATCATACGGGATACCTCGTTGTGAGAAAGCCCTAGAAATTCTCTCAACTTCCTCCTCGGGTCATAGATCGAATACGGGACGACGGGACGGAGTATCGGATTCCATCCTCTTATAGCTGCAATCTCCTCAGGTAAAGGGCAGACTTCGCCCCGAGGGAAAGCAAAGACATGATATATGTCATCCCAATAAGCCAAGCAAGCATCCAGAAAATAGCGGTCAACCACCATCAAACGGAACGGGTACAATTGGGTTATCCCCGTCTGATTCAAAGCCACCCTATCTGCATCCCTAAAGCGACGGGACCACTCCTGCAACATCACACTCAATCTATCGATCCCCATGGCTAAAACTTCTTAAAAGAAGATGAAGAGACTTTCTCAAGAGAATTAGAGAGACTTTCTCTTAAGAAAGGGTTGTTTTGTGACTTGTGAAGAAAATCAAGAGCAAGGAGGGGCTATATATAACATTAGCCTTGCAAACTATTTAGGAAAATTTCCTAATCTCAATAGGAATCGAACCACAATCCTAGTCTCAATACTAGCATGGAAATCTCCAGCCCGAACTTTCCTAATCTTTGTTAGGAGTCAAAAATCTCAAAGTTTCCAAAATTCAAAAAATCTCAAGATTTCAAATTTTCAAAATTTCAAAAATTCAAATTTTCAAAAAATCATTTCTCCCCAGCGCGAGTCATTTTACTGCCTACGTGTTGCATGCATTTTATGTGGCTCATACAGGTACGACTCAAATAGGGAAGTGCAACCCACGATAATTCCCCAACGGAAGCCAACGACGGCATTTCAAGGGATGAGTCTACATACAGGCGCACCCAGGACTTACGAGACAAGTCCAATTCCCCACAGAGTTATCGGCTCAGGTATGACTTCTAGCTTGCGGCTGGCGAGCCCTTCACGCAAGTCTAATGGACTATAAACGACCCGGCCGGAAGTCCGCCAGGTTGCAATCCTCGATTGGCCTGGTGGATACTCTGACTTTCGCCCTGTCCAAGCCTCAGTCAGAGTGGGGGCTCTGTAGACACCCGCATTTTGACTGCCAGGTGTCTATGGTAGTTTCCCAAAAAAACACCCGATGATGATCGGACGCTAACATGCTTCTATGCGCTCGGATACGGGCTCAATCCATTAATCGCTGGCTAACACACTTACAGAGTACAAATCTCACAAAATTAACCTCAAATCCAGGCCCAGCGGGCCGTTTCCAATCAAACAAGGCTAATTTGGGCCGAAACCGACACCGGAATTAAAACCGACTCGTCACGATTGGGTCAATCCTGGTCAAAGTCGTTTCCGAGACATACCAAACAACCTCTCAAACATCAAAAGCCCAATTCAAACGCAAACCCATCAAATATCCGTGGTCACGGTCAAAGTGAGTGACCCGCGCGGCCCAGCTTGGCCACTCGATCGAGTGCCTCACCCACTCGATCGAGTGGGCCCTTATTCAAGCCCGACGGCTGGCGTAACGGGCCACTCGACCGAGTTAGCCATCTACTCGGTCGAGTAACCCTAAACCGAAGCCCTAGCTTTTCCTATATAAGCAACCCTCATGCACCCCTCTTCAACACCTTTTTTTACAAACTTTCAAAAAACCTTTTTACAACTTTCGAAACCCTAGTGCAACCATACTCATACATACTACACCTTTTACAAACCCTAATCAAACCCTAGCACACCCTAAGCAAACCCTAAACTAGCTTTAGGATTCATCACACCCCAAGCCACCATAACTTAACCTCCATAAACCTCGAAGACTCTTGTGTTATAGCCACGGTTACGAGTCCGCGCCGAGACAAGAACATGTAGGTTGAGGGTGTCAAAACCCCGCTTCTTCTCCTTTCTTCCTCCTTCTCGCGTCGTGTCGTTTTTTTTACGGGTCGCGTTCTCTTTTTTTTCATTCTTATTATCGCATCATTAATATCAATAATACTAGTATCAAGACATTAAAATATCTATCAATTTGTGTCGAGTATGAAGTGATATCGGAATGAGGAAACACGAACATACAAGTGTACTGCACACAGCGTTGACGGTCGCTTGTTCCGATATCCCAATTACTTGATTATTGAGATAGATTAACTTCAACCATAATTTTTGCACCATTGTTATTGTTCGCATATCTCATCGATTTCTCAAAAGCAAACATCGTATTTCTATAAGGGTCGAAACCCGTTGACACGGACCCGACATCACAATCCCTAGGGATTTATTCCGATGTCGGAGAAGTCGAGGGAATCAAGTTCTTTTTTATGTATTCAATTAAAGCGTCGATTTTGGATTCGATACCAATTCCATAATTGGATATCGAGTTTAATAATCAAGTCATACGAATTAATTAACGCGATTTATTGATATCACGATAATTAATTTGAAGCGACTAAAGTTAATTTATTTATTTTCTATTTCACTCTAATATTCCATATCGATTCAAATAATCGATTGTGGAATATAACGAGTATTCAAAAGTAGAATCGAGTATAAATTCAGCAATATTTATATTCGGTCCGACAAAATTTGCGATTTATAAAAGTCCAAGTCGAGCGTAAATTGTGCAATATTTATGTCCGATTCGGTAAAATCATCAAACTCTCAAAAATCAAAAGCAATTTCAAAATCAATATCAAAATTGTAAACGAATTACAATTCGTACAGGGGGCACTCGACCGAGTGCCTGACCCACTCGGTCGAGTGGTGCCCCAAAAATCGGATCAGAATGTCTGTTACGACACTCACTCGATCGAGTCTCACAGTGACTCGGTCGAGTGGCCATGTACTCGATCGAGTTAGCCAATAACTCGGCCGAGTATGGTCTATAACGCGAAACAGAAACCTATTTTCAGGGTTTACTCGATCGAGTCTATCGACTACTCGATCGAGTGACCTCGTAACGACCAAAACATGGTTCGTACATCCTTCTTCTCAAAACCCGATAGTATTTTACGACTTAGGTCAACGCGTGCATAATTAATCACGTGTATACTATCTTTTCAAACCATGCATCCTCTTGTACATCATTCAATTCAATTCAATTCATTATTTGCACAAACCGTTAATATCGATTTACCGTTACTAACCGTTTGCTTGTTTCTTTTGTCAATTTAATTCTTGTTCGTTTATTGTACTAAATGAACCTGCATGCTAAATTCCACTTCGACGTAGAATTAATTGCATTAAATTGACTTAGAAACCCTTTTCAAATTCAATTCACATGTTTAGGGAAAATACTCTTTGCATATCATTTTCCCGTTTAACTAGCGCGCGTATTGTAAGTCATTCGAATTCTTAGTAGAGGCCGCTAATGTGCGGGCGGGGTTGGGTGTCCTTTGTGGGCTTCCCAACACGTACCATCACCCCTTACTTAGAACCTCGGTTTCCGGATGCCCGAAACCGTTGGCGCACGAGAGTCATTCAATACACAATATCCGATAAGGTCGGTATTGGTATCAAATGCAAAGGGACGAGCCCAATAAACTCTGACATCGGAAATGGGCCGTATTTTGTGTACGGACCACTACGACATAGAGTGGGCTCGAATGGTTCCGAATAACCACAAAATTCGGTGGCGACTCCACATAGACCTAAATTTCAATTCGACCCATTCTCATATGGAGATTCATTCGCCTACCCAAACCCGCGCGTGGCCACGTCGGGGTGGACCTATGTCATGTCCACACTTGTGTTCCAATGCGCTTTGCTATTGTATTTAAATCATTTAACCACACAACACCACATTCCCGGATTTCTTAAACACCGGAACGAGCCTTCGATTCTATTTTTAGAAAGTTTGCTTCAAGACTTGAATGATGAACTTGCACAAATGGAAAGGATAGAACATATCTTACCCTTTAGGGTAAGGAATTCCATGGGCTTTCGGACAAATCGATCTAGGATAGGACTGCGAGGTATGCATGCCACTTCGACCAATGCCAGTGGATCTACTTTAATTAATATTGGTAAACTCCACTCTACGAAACCTATAAGAAGAGAGAAGCCCTTATTTGTTCCAAGTAGAAATTACCTTACTTATTAGAGTAAGGAGATGAAAGAGCGGGAATTTCTTATTGACCAAGGCAGAGAGGGCAGTAACATAACATAGAATATTTCGGGTTAACACACAGCCTTTAGTTCATGGACTGAAGCTTATGAGGAGAAAAGGCTTTGGCAAGAGTTTTAAAAGAAAGACCGGGCCATCGGCTGGACAAGGGAAGGGGATATGACTTGGAAGCTGCCTTTTCTTGTCAGCTCAATGAAGATGGCATGAATAGTTGGAGTTGGTCCTTCTCCGTTCGAAAGTAAGATGAACTTCCATCTGACCGCTTTCACGCTTCCTGAATCCAGCGGGTGAATCTAATATGAATTGTTCGCCAGGGTAATTATATCTTCAGGTAAGGTGCGTATTGTATCGGATAAAGGCTGCGAATGGGCCTCCTCTCCACCGAGGGGAAAGAGAGGGCTAGAGGCGAGCGCTGGAAAGATAGGATTTTTTCCGAACAAGCCTAAAGCTTGAATGTGACACCGGGCATCTATCTTCTTTTCTTTCACATTTACCAAAACTCATTCGATTTCTCGTGACGGGATAGAGAAAGATGGGGTAGGCACTCTTGATGTAAGGTAAGATGCTAGCGGTATAACTCAGTTAAAAAGAGGTGCCGGTTATAGCGGGCGAAGCTGGCTTTGAACCAGCGTCGACACGACGCCAACGAATTCAAAGTCTCACCTATGAACGAGCCATTGAGTCCAGGTAAGAGGCCAATGCTAGATTCATATGTCAAATAGGATCTATCCTAAGGAGGAAAGAAGCATAGCGTCTTATCGTTCATGTCTCATAGCCAATGGCGAACTCAAGTTTAAGCAAGTCTTGTCTACCTCAATTTTTGTTGCTCTCAAAGAATCAATAACTATTGCCTTGATTATGATTATTCAATCTTACACTTAGGCACGAAAGAGAAAAGGCCGCTGATATAAGAAAAGAGGCTAAAGCAAGTAAGCCCGACTTCAAGAAGGAAACATGAAAACCCTCTCCGATACGGAAATAGGCATACAACTCAAGCCGCATTCTCTGGCTGACGCTTACTCTCATTATAAAAGATAATCCATTCTTTGCTTCGGATTAGGCCAGAAGGTAGACAAACTAAAGGAAAAGAGGATGGCAGTAGCTCCGGTCCTATCCCATTGCTGCCGGTAGCCGAGTCCGAGTCTTCATTTTCACTTGTTTATGATGAGAGAGCTAAGCCCGAATCCTGCTCTTCTTCCAGGGAATCCGTCTTTGATAGAGCACTTGCCCGAGAGATCTTTGCTTTTCTATTTTAGTAATGTTTCTTTCAGTCTTTCCATGCTTCAAGGCGCCAATTTACGATATAGTAAATATCGCTTAGTTTGTTAGCATAGTTCACCTTTGCATTCTGTAAAATAGTCATATCTATCTCTATTGCAGACCTCTGTTGTAGTACATTTGGGGTTTATACCAAATCTACCGTAGAGCGAGTTCATAAGTGTCTTGTATACGTATGACAATGCTTCGTCACCACTTTTCTTTGCATCTTGTCTGCTTGCGAAGAGGGATGACACAAAGTTTATGAAAGGACTAGTGGATTTCTTCTCAAACAAGTATCCGCTTATGGGTAGAATATCGTATCCCAAGTCTATTGCATATTAGAGCTCTTCGCTATAGTACACACTTATAAATTGACCAGTTGGGAATAGTAATGTATTGTCTTTCTTTCTATACGGTAAGAAAGGCCGACTAATTGTAGGTGGGCACACAACATATGCCTCAATAAAGCCAAAAATGCTATCTAAGTCCTACCAAATGACTTTTCCAGACTGGTTCACCACCCGGCATAGGATATGTTTTCATTACACTTAACGAATAGCATGCAAACGTTACACGCTTAACGCTATAAGCACGTGTTACAAGACCACGTGCTTATAGCGTTACGCGTGTAATGCACCTAGCCTACCCTCCTTTCGTGAGGTTGATGCCCTTGCTGGTGTAAGTCCTTAGAAAAGGTAAGGGGGTTTACCCATCTTTAATAAGATTACTTACAGAAGGAGGTCTTACGTGTTACCTACCAGGTAATAGACCCCTCAACAGCTGCCATGCTAAGTCAATCATGGCTGTGCTCTGTCTAAGCGCACCATCCTATATTCTCTAGGTGCATTCACATCCTACTCGCTGGTCTATGTCCCTATCCCTCCTTAACGACATGCATTATGAGGCGTAAGGAAGTAGCTGCGCACCAGTCTTAGGTGTAAACAACCTGCCGCGCGTGTCTTTCGACCCAAGCCGGGGCTTTCACTTCTAATTGACTAGCTAGTTTAGCCCCCTACTATTACTTAGTCACAAAAAGCAACCGAGATTGCTGACTGAGCAGCCTACTTGCTTGTTGGAAGAAAAGATAGAAAAGATAAGAAGGGAACGAAAGCACCAGAAGCACATCTAATTTCAGCAGGAAAGAGAAGGCTAGATCTAACAGATAATAGTGGTATTCTTACCTAGGAACTAGAGCAGACGCAGACCTTTCATCTATTGTCTTATCGTCTTCTCTTCCTAGTTATATCTTCCTGTAGTTCCAGGAAGCTAGGGAGCTATGGAAGAGCGTAGGAGAGAGAGCAAGGAGGAGCATAGGACTCTTTCTTCTTTCTTTTCTCTTTTTTCCTCATCTAGTGAGGATTGTAATAGGTAGGTGTCATCACTCTTACCGTCCTCTGCCTTCTATCTTCTTTCTTCTATTGATTGATAGCAAGGAAGCCAACCCCCAAGAAAAGATAGATAGATAAACCTGCCTGTAGGTTTTTATGACTTTCCTTCAAGTGCTGTAAGTGCTATAAGTACTAAGCAAGAAGCAAGGCTTTCGCGCAGTAGTTTTCTTGCAGCTATTGAATCTAAGCCCATTAAGAGAAGAGAGGCTTTCTGAGATCGAGATGCGTGCTCATCTCTGTTGTTTCCTTTTATGCTGCTGAACTACGTGTACCATGTATAGTGAGACATATCCCCTAAGGTGAGGAGCCCGCGAGCCAGTGAACAAGGTGAACATGATTGTCTTAAACAGGCAGCAAAGCACAATCAGGTCTCGATTACCCAAATCATAGTCCCGCTTGAGCCTTTCCTTGAATACTAGCCCTTTCTTCTTCTTATCGGGATAGCCATTTTGCTTGGGACTAGCCTTGAATACTAGCCATTTTCTCATCGCATCAAGAGGGCTGCGAGGCTCGGTTTCGTTCTTTTTGCTCTCTCTCTGCCTATGCTCGGTATGCCTTCGATCGAGGTTCGAGTGGTATGTGTGACGCATTTGACATTTTCTTGTTGAAAGGCTGACATACGACTGACAGCAGTCAAGGTGTGTTTGAAAGAGAGGAGAGATAGGAATGCCCTTAGATTAGGGGTAAGTTTCCTTACATCCAGCTGACGTTACCCACGGACTTCTTTTTCTCGACTGGAGATAGTGTAAGGCGAGCGATAGGAGGGTTTATTAAGCACCCTACCAAGGCTTAGCGTGAGTTACAGAAAAAAACCATAACTATACATTACTTAAGAGAGAGTAGCTAGGGTCCTCTTTTCTAGCTCCACGAAAACTAGGAAAAACTAGCGCTTAGAGTTCGGTGGTAAGAGCGCTCCCCTAATATGATAATATATCAAGTGAAAGTATGTGTGTTATAGGGAGAGAGAAAGCAATAAATCTTTGTTTCTTGGTGATTTTCACGCGACGTAACATAAAAAAAATAGAAGTCACATGGGCTTGAAAGAGTTGAATTCAAAAACGCTACATCCGGGGTAACCTGGTGTTACGGCAGAACAAGATCCTTGAAAAGATCGACAGTGTCATTCATCGTGGGAGAAGCCTGCCCCAGTCATTTTTTCGGAAACTTTCCGTTCGCTCAACCATTGCAGTATCACCGGGGAAGGAAGGTTCTTAGGATGTGCACAGTTGTTGTCTATGTGGATAATGAGTCATATCCGACCTTCGCCGTCCTTCCGGTTTCCCGAAATGAAGTTTACACCCCCATCCCATTGAAGGAATTTGCAGTAGCAAACTGGGATGTTGAGTCCCCGGGGAAGACACAATGGATGCGTACGCTCAAAAGCCTGACAGATGACCAAGTCATTTGGAGAGCAGCATGGACACCCCAAAGGCCGGTCTTGTATCGCTGCGGTAATTACCCTTGGGCATTTTTCTGGGACTATGGGGTAGTATCAGCTACGCACCAGCAATGGTCCGCCGACAATTGGGGTCTCTACAGTTCATCCCCATGACACACGGGTTAAAGGATTGGGAATTCGCCTACAGAGTAACGAATATGGCTGACATAATTAGAAGAGTGGCCGATCGGAAACACAACGAGTCAAAACGGGTCGACATGAAAACCAAAAGGCCCCGGGGTACAACTCGTGGCAAGCTAATCGAGGCAAGGACCTCCTTGCCCAAAAGGTGCCAGAACTATCAATGCCAATGGAGCTTGGACCCCACACCTGTGCGGATGAGGTAAAAGCCCAGTGCGAAACAACGCACCAAGAACGTGCTTCCCTCGTCACCGAAAAGAAGAGACGGAAAAATAAAGTTCACCTGTGGGCCCATCTTGCTATAGAAGTAGAAGCAAACAAAGTGTGAAGAACTTCAGAAGGAAGTATAGAGTCTCGGAACCGAAGCGAAGAAAAAGGCTGCAGGAGAGCTAGAGGCACGATGCAAGCAGTTGGCATAAAAGTAAACTCTTCCTTTCTAGGAAAAAGAGTACCATAGGAAAAGAGAATTCAAAAGGTTGGTGCGCAACATTGGTACTGGTTGCTCGATTTGGTCTCCTTGCACAGCGAGCACGCATAAGGAAGCGGGTTCGACCCATCACTGCTTTTAAGAGAAGGTATTTCCCGCGCTAAAAGTGATTGATGCGTCCTGGCTAATATAGCAGGGGAATACGCGACAAGGATATTTGACTCAAATCCCCTCTTACTCTTTTAAAAAGCGGAATCTGAGTAAAGCTACAACCTTCAAACTTCAAATTGATGTGATGATTGAGCTTCAGTTGGAATTGCTTAGTCTCCTGCGTCTGCCGCGTAGTCTGCCTCGTCCGTAAACACTGTTAGGGCTGCTGTATATAGAAAGGGGGTCCTTTCCCTAAAAGTAAAAGAGGGGTATTTATAGGCTCGTACCCATCTTTACAAGAAAGCTAGTCGTGTCTTATCATAAAGTAAAGCACCTAGACTCGCATATAGGTAATAACATCATAAGGGGAGAGGTAACGTCCCTTGCTCTTGCGCAATTTATTGACTCGAACATTAGTGAATAGGGCTAGGATCAAGGGTTGTAAACAACCTGGCTTGGGTTTGATTTGAAGAATGGATTGAACCCGTACTAAAATGCTTGTTTGCTTTAGGCGCGGTTAAGGATGCAAGTGCTTATGATTCCATGCTTCCCGAAAAGCATATTATTTTGAACTGGCAACATCACTGGAAGAAAATTTCATTAGTCATTAGAATAATTCTTTTACAGAGTTTCCACTTTTTTCACATTTTGAAATCCTAAATTTGTCCAACTAGCACTTTTTCCCTTTGTTAAAGATTTTGCTCGAAAGGACTCTCCGGACTTTGGGTTCTCAAAACAACGAGGCTTGCTTAAGAGAGTTAACTGGAGTTCGAGACTTGTCTTGTTGAGGGGAAGCGAGAGAACCTGTTCCCGAGGTTGAAGCACGTGAAACCAATCCCTTGAGATTGGGCTTACCTAGGGACAACTCCCTTTTAAAATGAGCGCGAAATGAAAGAAATGTCCTTGCGTTGGGCTTAAGGAAGATGGTTTCCCCGAGATACGACTCCAGTATTAGTATAAATTCTTAATAAGAACAAAAAAAAGAGAGGCAAAGCAGAATAGACTTTTTCTTTTTCAGCGGACCTATCTATAAGTCCTTTGTTCACAGAATATATCTCTCTCTGGAGCAGGAACAGGATCATCAGGAGCAGGGTTTAGTCCAGCAGCATAATCTGTCCTTTATTAAAAAGAAGGGCTCTTGTAAAATGAAATTCAAATGCAGTTGAAGCAGACGAAGTTCGAGTCTTGTCAGGTGTCGTCTTCCCAGTTCAGTGATTGGGGATTGGGGCAACCGACTCACTCTGAGATTCTAGTTTAGCATTCTGGTCTTGTAGTGTAGGGCTTTTTTATGGCAGAGCAGAATGGGACCTATACCAGTAAGCGAGTAAGCCAGAAACAAGAGAGAGAATGAATATAGAAATATAGAAATAAAGGCTCCGTGCCTGGCTTTCAATCCTTTCTTAAATTAATTAATAAGGAATTCTCTTAATACTGAATTGTTATACGCAGACCTTTGAGAAAGTTTGAAGTAAGCGCCTTATATTCTATTCTAAGGGACCTATATTCTAAGAAATGCACTGGCTTAAGCCACATCCTAAGGTGGTATCACGCGAAACTAATTCCCTGGCCTGGATAGTTTCATGCTCATAAGAAAGGTGAGGTAGTTCCATTTTATAAAAGAAAGCTCGTAATTTCATGATATGATTTGCCTTAATGAAAGACTGTCTAAAGCAAGCCTCGGGTACCAAGAGAGAGAATGAAACGGCATAAGGAGAGGATGTGGTTTAATTTGTAGAGAAAAGGACACCAAATGATAGGATCTTTATAAAGAGAAAGCTCCCAAACCTCCTTAACTTAAAACTGGGAAACCTGCGCCTTATTTATGGTAAAGGATTCCTTCTGCTGTTTAAGAAAAAGTCTCATATAACGCCTAATAAGAATTTTAGGAGATAAAGCCAGCAGCTCCTTTCTCTGACTACGCTAAGCCAGTGGACTTAGGCTAGCTAGCACGGTTGAAGGTTCTCTTGACCCACAGGTTACGCGCGAGATCTCCCAATACATAATTTGTTAGCAGGATTAATAGGGGCTTCCTTTACTCCACCCGTCGAAACAGGTCCATGCCCTTACCATATCTTCCTTCGATCCCAGGACCTATAACTAGAGTTAGGTCTTTCATGTCAAATAACCTAAAGCTACCCCTTCGCCCTTCAATAGAATTGTAATATCGCATCAATCAATTCCTATCTTGAAATTCCGATATTGAGGTCAAATCATATCCTTGCTTGAGGCTTAAAATTTGCGTGTGGCTTTCCCGAGCATGATTTTGAACAAGCTATCAGTCCACTCGGACAGAGGCCAACCCAGTACTCAAGCTCGTCCCGTAACACCAGTACTCTACCGCAGTCTTAGAGTCGGGGATAGGATTTAGACTATCCAAGTGCTTCGGGCAAAGGAAAAGCCAATACTAAGAAAGATTCCGCCAATAAGCGTCGGAATGGAGAGCCTCCTAGACTTGGGCGCGTCCCTATCATAAGTACCCTATTCTTATGTGAAAGAAGAAGAGGCTCACTCATCACATACCGCCATCAGGCAGAGTGAAGGCTATTTATAGTTCGACTAGAAGGAAGTCAAGCCCAAGCTTAACCTCAAAAAAGAAAGCAGGTGCATTTGCTCTCCTCTCGTTCCGTTCCTACGTTTGTTACGTTTAGATCTTCGTTCTTAAAATAAAGCCTGGAATCTTAAACCCAGATTTTTTTCCAACCCCTAGGAAAGAAAGAATCCATTAGAACCCCGAGACTATACTTTCATTGCCATACCATACACTAGGGCTCGGACAAGAAGAATGGGATTTCCCGAAAGAGAGAGAGAGTGTACGGCTCGTAAATCGAAGAATGAGAAAGAGAAAGGATCTGAAAGAACTCGAACTCATGTGAAAGAGTTGGTCGAGACTTGTGGCCCTGTCTAATTGTAAAGTCAAATAGAATAGAACAAGGGAAGAAGCTGGCTTGCGTTACTTGTTTTCGTGATAACCGTTCCAACCACGCATAAAGAAGGCTTCTGGGCGTCCTCCCGTCTCTCAGGAATCAAAACTTTGGTTTCTTTCTGTCTTTTTTAATGCTTTTCTTGCTGGACATGAAAAAGAAAAGTCCCGCTTTTGACAACCTCTAATGAGCATTCCCTTGATTATATGTAATTGTGTGTTGTCCTCAAAGCTTGATCTTTATGTTAATTCAACCTATACTATAAAACTAGACTATAAAACCTTTAACTTTCCATAAAAGGTGGAATCATTCTCACTCTAATCGCTGACAGTTAGTCTCGCTTCGTACCCGGCATTAACGTTTTCCATTCATTTCGTCGGCAAGAGCTTTTAAGAGAGTAGAAACCATATTTCAGATTTTAAGGGTACCCTCCTACGTCCAGGGATCGAGAAGGCCTTATAGTCTTATAGCCTTATTGTAGTTAATGTAGTTAATAAAGAGGCGAAGTACTCCTCTGAACCAGTTAGGAATTGGTCAATATATTATTCATCGTAAGCACAGTCTAGAAAGCTGTTAACGGACTAGAAAGATATGTCGTCTATGCCAGATGTATGCTATCACGAAGTTGACCGGCTCTACTAAAGGGTAAATGCTTGCTCTTGACGTACTGGAGTGATAACATTTGTCTCTATTTGATGTCGATTCATCCACACTTCCATTCTTTCTGGAGGAAGGCTAACTGCTTTCTGGCTGGGAGCTGTATGAGCGGTAACGTCCACGTACTGCTTCGTGAGAAGGGCGGTGGACATAAATGGCCTTGTTGTACCTCACTCTCGTCTTCAATGGGGTCTGCTCTTTTTTTTAGGAGAGTATGCCAATATGATCTTAATGAGGTGCGGGGCTTTGCATCTGACATTCGTTGGACTTCCCTCTTCGGGAGCCTGCGTCCCGGCCTTTTTGTGCAATAAACCTCTCCGGCCGAAGACTAGTGGTAGGTGGTCCTTCGGAGCTTTCGGAGAAGGGTAGCCTAGTGTGTAAGCACAGCAACGAACCGCGGCGAACCCTCAGACGACCTATCTAAGATTAGGAAGGAGATCCTCAGTAGTGGTAACCCTTTCACTCTTCCACGGACTTAAACATGTACCGAATGCTCATACGGGAAAGTGGACTCCTGGGTCTGGAACGAAGGAAGTCTCCGAGAAATCCTTTCTTTCTCGTCCACTCAGGGGGTGCAGACACACCTGCGCGGATTACAGGTGACGGTTACAAGAATGGCGGGGAAGTGAATAGTACCCGACGACATTCAGGGAAGGATGTAGACCCATCGAGCAGGGAGAATCATTCCGGTCCTGGGAGAGGTAGTGACCATTCTCAAGAACCAAAAAGGCTGAGCTGAGGGAAGCCCCATAAGTCACTGAAACGACGGCAGGCAATTCCATTTTTTATCAATAGAGGGAGCAAAAAACGGGCTTTGCTCCCCTTCACAATATGAAGAAAGAAAAAAGGGTCGAAGTTGAGACCGCTCACAGTAGTTCTTCCCATAGAAAAGATCATGAAAGAGGCGATCAGAATGGTACCCGAATCCATTTACGATCCCGAGTTTCCAGACACATCGCACTTCCGCTCGGGTCGAGGCTGCCACTCGGCCCTAAGACGGATCAAAGAAGAGTGGGGAACCTCTCGCTGGTTTTTGGAATTCGACATCAGGAAGTGTTTTCACACCATCGACCGACATCGACTCATACCAATCTTTAAGGAAGAGATCGACGATCCCAAGTTCTTTTACTCCATTCAGAAAATCTTTTCCGTCGGACGACTCGTAGGAGGTGAGAAGGGCCCTTACTCTGTCCCACACAGTGTACTACTATCGGCCCTACCAGGCAACATCTACTTACACAAGCTCGATCAGGAGATAGGGAGGATCCGACAGAAGTACGAAATTCCGATTGTTCAGAGAATCAGATCGGTTCTATTAAAGAAAAGTCGTATTGATGACCAAGAAAACTCTGGAGAAGAAGAAAGCTTCAACGCACCCCAAGACAACAGAGCCATCATTGTGGATAGGGTAAAAAGCATCCAACGCAAAGCGGCCTTTCATTCCCTTGTTTCGTCGTGGCACAACCCCCCCGCAAGCACCCCCCGGCTCAGGGGGGACCAGAAAAGGCCTTTCGTTTTGCCCCCTTCGTCGGCCCTTGCCGCCTTCCTCAACAAGCCCTCGAGCCTCCTTTTCGCTGCCTTACTCATAGAAGCCGTCGGGTTGACCCCGAAGGCCGAATTCTATGGTAGAGAATGCTTTCATAATAATTGGGCCATGAGAGACCTTTTTAAGCATTGCAAAAGAAAGGGCCTGCTGATAGAGCTGGGCGAGGGAGGGATACTCGTTCTCAGGTCAGATAAAGGCCTGGCCCGTAAGGTGGCCCCCTTAAAAAGCCATTACTTAATAAGGATTTGTTACGCGCGATATGCCGACGACTTACTATTTGGAATCGTGGGTGCCGTAGAGCTTCTCATAGAAATACAAAAACGTATCGCCCACTTCCTACAATCCGGCCTGAACCTTTGGGTAGGCTCTGCGGGATCAACAACAATAGCTGCACGGAGTACGGTAGAATTCCTTGGTACGGTCATTCGGGAAGTCCCTCCAAAGACAACTCCCATACAATTCTTGCGAGAGCTGGAGAAGCGTCTACGGGTAAAGTACCGTATCCATATAACTGCTTGCCACTTACGCTCTGCCATTCATTCCAAGTTTAGGAACCTAGGTAAGAGTATACCGATCAAACAGCTGACGAAGGGGATGAGCAAAACAAGGAGTCTACTGGACGCGGTTCAACTAGCGGAAACTCTTGGAACAGCTAGAGTAAGAAGCCCCCAAGTGAGCTTCTTATGGGAGACCGTCAAGCACATCCGGCAAGGATCAAGGGAGATCTCGTTGTTGCATAGCTCAGGTCAGAGCAAGGTGCCACCGGACGTTCAACAGGTAGTCTCGCGATCGGGCATGAGTGCCCGAAAGTTGTCATTGTATACTCTCGCGGGTCGGAAGGCGGCGGGGGAAGGGGGGGACACTGGGCGAGATCTATCAGCAGCGAATTCCCCATACGGATAGAAGCGTCTATCAAAAAGATACTCCGAAGGCTTCGAGATCGAGGTCTCATTAGCCGAAGAAGACCCTGGCCAATCCACGTGGCCTGCTTGACGAACGTCAGCAACGGAGACATCGTAAATTGGTTCGCGGGCATCGCGATAAGTCCTCTGTCCTACTACAGGTGCCGCGACAACCTTTACCAAGTCCGAACGATTGTCGACTACCAGATCCGCTGGTCTGCAATCTTCACCCTAACCCACAAGCACAAATCCTCAGCGCGGAATATAATCCCAAAGTACTCCAAAGACTTAAATATAGTAAATAAAGAAGGTGGCAAGACCCTTGCAGAGTTCCCCAACAGCAGAGAGCTTGGAAAGCTCGGACCCGGGCAAGATCCGAACAACAAAGAGCACTCAACTACTAGTCTAGTCTAGTAGTTGTTTTTTTCTATTAGTTGCGATGTGAACAGACCTTTACTTATGATCTTAGTTGAGTATTCCCTTGGTCAAAGAAAGAAGGGTCGAAGACCTCCTCTTCCCCAAACACCAGCTTGGTAAATCTTTCGACAGTCCGGGTGGATGGCAAGTCCGCCCCTATATCTTGGATTTTCCTTTTAAAAAAGACACATACATTTCGAAATTCTTCACTCATGTCAGTCATATTGGGGGAATAATAAGTAAGCTCATCTCGGATCCCAGTGGACGCCTCAGAAGCGGAACTATTGGAGACCGGGGGGCCCCTATAGAAAAACTTCCCTCAGATGGAGAAGATTCTGATACGGAAATATCAATCCAATCACAGTTTGATCCAACTGGTCCCACTCGTTATTCAAACTGTGATCCATATTTTAAAATAGAAAGCTGCCTCTTCATTTTGATATGAATTCCTTTTTTATTCTTAAAGCACACCGCTTGCCTATTCCGACTAAAGCCCGGTGTGCTTCTTAATGAGAAGCAAAACCAGAACGCCTAAAAGCATTCTGGAAGAGAGAAGGTAGGGGTTGTTATTAGCACTATAAGGAAATGGGGCAGTAAGGTTTCCAACATTTCTTCTTTCTCCCCGGTACTAGATTGATAGGGATTGGGGCAGTAACCAACCCCAATGGAACAGAAGGAGGCCAGCTAAGCTCAAAGGCTTCCTGGTAGAGAAGAGTCAGTCCAGTCAGAATAATAATTTTTATATAATAATCGGTGTGTCTTAGCTATTTTGCTAACGATCATCGAATGGTATAAGGTTAAGGAAAAACTAAAAAAAAATTGTGATCTTTAAAAGGATCACATTAGTAGTGTCCGACGGTCTCACCAAGGAGCTCTGTGTAAGAGCATACCTAGTCGCCAAGCGGGTTGTAGAGCTGAACAGTAAGTCTGGTTTGTTGTTCACTGCATTTTCTCTAAACAAGCTGTGGTTTCTATCCTCAGCAAGCATATGCAGGAACCGCCAGCGGTAAGGCTTTGCAGTCCGTACCGGTGTCCTTATCGGGTTCAGGTTATCTGAGGATCATCCCTTCTCTTCATATAAAGAAGATGGTGAAGGTGATGAAGTAGACACGCTTGTTCAAGGCTATTGTCTTACCTTAGTCTTGTCAGGCTTCAAAGCTTGGCAAGTGACTGGGTAGTTCAATAGTGAAGAGCATAGCTTTTTTTTCTCCAGATGGTCTTGGTAAGCTGCTCTCTAATGAGCAGAAAATAGAAACTACTTGCACCCTCTTCCCCAGATACTGTCCTCGTGTGGTAACCACTCCCGATCGCCCTGAGTTTTGCGGCTCGCGGCGGTCTGGTTAAAGAGTAGGGTTCCCTTTGACTTATGGCTTGGTGTAGCAACTGAGCCCTTTTCCAAGGTGGAATCAGAGTCTCACTCTTCAGAAAGCTTCTAATTTTAGCTTAAACTTAATTTAATCCTTTCTCTATCGGTCGAGCCAGTAGTCTGTGATAAAAAAAAGAAAATGAAATGGAATCTTAAAAAATCTATTATAAAAAGTTTTATCCAGCCATGGCCAAAACCTAAGATTCAGCTTAGAAGTTATCTTTTGAATGAGATTTTGAAATAAAAAAATCCCAAAATAAAACTTAAATGTAAAATTCCTCAAATCCAGTGGCAGCAGCAGCTCTTGCTTTGACTGGCGCATCTACAGATGGAGATGGAGCTGTCTCTTACGAGAATAAGAATGAAACTCCAAAATTAAGAATGAAACTCCCTATCGGATTTTCTCAAGTAGCTTCGCTCCTCTGCTCGAAACAAATGCCATTCAACTTCCAAAAGCTCTTCTGGTCCTTCAACTTCTTCCGGAAAAGCGTCACCTTAAAATTGTCTTGCTCGAAACCCTTGTAATTAAATTATTCGGGCAGGGAAGCCTGTGCTCTTATCTTATATAGACAGGCCTCGTCTCGATCCCTCATACTAGAAAAAAGCGGGGAATAATCATAAGCGGCATTTGAGGAGTCGAATGCGTCAACAGACAGTTCCCTTTGAAAAGAAAACAACGAAACCAGCTAGTTTGAACTTTTTTAAGAAGAAAGCCTTTCAACCAAGAAAGTGGCAAGGGAATTGCGATTATAAATCTTGTGTGATATCCCGTCATTTTATTTGTGAAATGAGGCTAGAGATCCTCCTCTTCTTTCTTTGGTTCCGAGCTCAATCAACAAAAACAAAAGAAGGGGACCCATTTCATTTTAATGTGAAATCTCTTAAAAAGAGTCAAATCCAACCAGCAATACCAGCTTATGCGCATCTTTTTATTCAACTCCGGTAGCCGACTCGGAGCTGCTCCCTTTAATACGCTTTATATCTAGACACTTCAAGGAGTTAACTCAGCCAGCCTATCCATCATAACATAATATAGGAAAGTACGCCCTATCCCCTGTAAACTCTGAACGAATGCTTAGTTAGCCATGAACTCTTGTTGCTTGTTGGCAGGTAGCTCCATGTAAGGTTAGCTCGAAAGCGAGTTCTTACTCTTTGATCTTTGGATGAAGAAAGCTGTGATTACTGAGGGTGAGGTTGACCTTCTTTCTGCGGTACGACTATTTTTCTTATTAGAGTAAGTAGCTGGGAATCTCTTCTTTCGCCTATTCGCGGTCTTACTTTGACTTTCTTCTTGAAAAGACTGCTTTCCTTTGAAAGATAGCTAAACTTTATCAAATGCGGGATCGGGATTTTCTCTTGATGCGGTAGAAGAGGTCTAGTCTAGGTCAGTGCTTTCTTTTGCTAGAGAATATGTTGTTGTCGGCATAACCGATGCAGTTAGCTCAAAAGGGAGTTCAGTCACTGGAGGATCCGGATTCAATGATTGTTGAGTGAACGAAGCCAAGTCAGTAGCCAACCAGGGCTTGAGAGTTGCGAAACCTTAAGTGGCCACGAAAGGGATGGGTGCCGCTTAACTGATTTAGGACTGAAAGAAGGCGGAACATGGATCCGTACAGGGAGAAGAGAATCTAGGCTCTCTAAACTAGACCGATTGGACAGCTTTCAAAGTCGTAAATAGCTCTATTTGACCTGACCTAGTTTCCAATTTTTTCAAAACCTTGGGAGAAGTTGAATCAGGGCAGAGGGTGCATGTAGAGGATTTGCTCATCCTCCGCTCGTAAGGATCTGGGGCACCCGTCACGGACGAACCTAATCGTCTCGCAGTTACGCGCACCAGCTCACAATCAGCCACAACCGATAAGAAGTCAGACTAGTCAAAAGAGCAGTACGCATCCACATTCAAATACCTTCCAGCGGAAAAGCCTTTTTTTAGGGATAGTCAATTTCCGGATCGAATAGATTCACCCGTAGCGGATAAGGAGGCAAAGCCAGAGGCAAGGCTATAAGCGCCCCTATCTGTATGGGAAAATGGATTGCTCAAGCTTCTCGATCTGGCGATGCACTATTTATTATATTAAAAGGCTCGACCCGGCCCGGAAGAGCGATCCAGGCATTTGAAAATCGTGATCCAAAGAGAATAGAGTCTTAATCGCCATAGTCAGAGATTTAGATGTAGTTCTGGATGATCCAGATCCTGTCGATTTAGCAGTCGCGCCCTTGCCCCCGAGTCTTGGTTTAGTAAGCATGTGAGTTAGAATGTACTATCCTCCCGACTGGTCAGCGAATGACGCGAGCGCGACAAGTAGAGTAGAAAAATGCATGATGTGACCATGACTCCCAAACATATCGCCCCGAGTTACAGAATAAGATTGACTTTCTTTTTTTAAAGAGGGAAATAAAAAAAAGGGGGTATGTTGTTCCTCATTGTCCCGAAAGAATTCTGGTAAGAGCCCGTTCGGAAAAATGGAGAATTTAGGAAAAATTCACTTGGAAAAAATGTCCTATCATTTATATCCCCTTTCGAAATACAAACATGGGAATAATCCGTGAAATCTCTGTTTGATTGACATTATTATAGTTACAAACGCTTTGTAGAACGATCTATAAAACAATTGATACAGTTTGATTCCTCAACTCAAAACTCAATTAGTAGTGTACTTCTAGAGTCCACCTCTTCCCCATAAAAAAATGGAAAGGAAATTTTGAAGACTTCCATTAAAACAGCCCAAGCGAGACTTACTATATCCATGTGAATTATGTCCCGGCCGTGAAAGGACACAGGCACTGAAATCTTTCTTGGGCTTGCCCCGGTGTGGCTGATCATCCGAAAAGACCAGCTAAGCATCATTGGCTTGGTCAGCCTTTACCTGACCAACTACCTAATACTACGCAGGCTCATCAAACAGCGCTTTTTAGCTTTTTTCAGGATTTGGCCCGAACTGTTCGGCAGATTCCCACGCGTTACGTACCCGTTCGCCACTTTGTTCTCAACTCTTCTCACCTTCTGGGCGAGACAAGCTACCTTTAGCTAGGAGCCTCTTTTCTTTCTGCCTAGCTCCCAGAAAACAACGTTCGACTTGCATGTGTTAAGCATATAGCTAGCGTTCCTTCTGAGCCAGGATCAAACTCTTCTTTTGACTATGATTGGGCCCTGCAGTGGTAGAACCTCGTGAACCGGGCGTACTACTTTCCAACCTTCTGTGGACCTTTCTTCTCTTATGATTTTTGCTTTTAGTTTAGTGATTGATATCAAAGAGAGTCTCAGTCCAGTCACTCAACTAAGATACTCGTAGAGTGCTAGTAGTATAGTAGTAGCGTGTGTGGTAGTTAAGACTTCGCTCCTTCTTCTCCCTTAAAGCTATGGAATCCCACTTGGAATGCATTCTTTTATACCTTGTACTAAGCCCACGGTGCGGTAGTTTCTACTTGCTTACTTTGAACAAATAAGGGCATAATCGTAATCAAGATAAGATTCCAGTCCCTTCCAATATGAGTGTCAGACTTGCTTCCTGATCTACGATCACCCTCCTGTGCTAAAGCTAACCGAGAATCCTCTTTTCCCGCATTCTTGTTGATGCAGAGATCAGACGAGAAGGCCCATCTCTTTACCTGCTCGTTATTCAATTAAATGACCTTTCCTTCACTCGCTTCATAACCTACACCCCTTTCTTGTCTTGCTTCTGAGCCAGGATCGAAGCAATCCTGTGAAAACAAGCAAGAAGCTTACAACTATCCCCTTACCAATGTCAAATGAATGGCCAAAGCAAGCGGATGAAACCGCGAACCGGGACTCTTAGAGAAAGAAGCAAAGGCAGGCTGTCACTGCCCTCTAGATGAGGACGCAGGGTAAAGGGTTGGCCTACGTTAAAATAACATAAAAGCTCTGAAAGACCTCGGCACTTAGCAGTCGAGTAAGGTATGGCTGGCTCGTCAGTTTCAATGGGGGCACTTCCCTAGACATTGAAGATCTTGCCATTTCGGTATGTTGTATCGAGATGTTTGAAATCCTCGAAGTTGTTTAGGTAGCGAATAAAGATCGTAAATTAAGGGGATTACCTTGCTTTTCCACCTTAGGAGTAGATTGCCCTATGTACTTGCTTTCTCTTTTTACGTTACGCCTTTGCCAGGCGAGATGAAGGATCCCAATGAGTGATCGCCCGTGTAAATAAAGCGATGATAAGTGTTTTATAGTCTAAAGTGCTACGTATATATAATCTGCCAAGCACCAACTAGCGAACCATAACTTACCTAAATTTCCTATCAAAGGCGGGCGGTGCATTCTTTCATTCCGACAACTCTCCCGGAGAATTGCCGTCTCCGGCCCCATATGAGAAAGAAGCTTTCCTTGACAACCCGGGAACTGGCGCTGGATTGGGAACCTGCTTTGCCGCTCACGAGGCGGATTGATTCTTATCTTGCTTTCCGTGAGTGAAGATTTCGTTGTTCAGACTACGCCATTGAATGTGTTATTAGGAGAGATTCATTGCCCCCTTCACCCTCCCCGTGTACCTCTCATTCCGTATCAGTGGAAGAGACGATTTCAGAGTTAGCACGCGTGCTAGGAGAAATACTCGCTTAGTGCACTTCATTTCCTCCCACATTCGTTCGATCTCAGTTAACACGTCTTGCTCCTTTACACCGCTACGCTCAATGCTCCTGTTGCTGTTACGGCTAGTGCGATAAGCTCGTAGGTCAGTGGTTATCTCTTATTCTTTCCTTAAATTCAAATATTGCCTTCCTTCTCAGTCATGAATCCCCTTTTGAAAGAAAATGCAGTCTTCGAACCTAAGATCGGCCTATGCGAGAGAGCCTCATGGGCTGTCTCAGCCTACCTCCCTAATGGCAGGCCCCGGTCCTACTAGCTAGGATTCTCTTTGCAAAAGGGAATTCAATCTGAAGATAAAGAGATATCAAGTTCGGATAGTCGGAGAGTCAAAATCATCCTTTCCGAAGCCTCATGTTTCTTCTTCTATTATGATTTATTAATCTAAGGTTTTGTGTAATAAAAGAGATCATGGAATTCCTTTAAAGAAAGAGTAAGATATGTTCTATCCACCAATTAGGCTTCTTTAAAACTTATTCTACAGAAAAGGAAGAGATATCAAATTGGATATCTTCTGATATATTGAGGATGCTGCAGCAGGTGTGGATAAGACAAGCTGACCTAATAGGGATTCGTCCGTTCGACTTCATGAGATCTGTCTTTTCTAGCTTCATGCATGACATTTAATTCTCTCCTTTCTGGCATTCGCATTTCTTCTGGATCGATTGTTTCTGCTCGTTACGTAACGTAGACCGGCTACTCGAACTAAAGAAAGCGACGCGCGGGATGATGGTAAAGGAAAGATGCGCGTCCGGAACGATACCAGTCCTAGCCTAGCCTCATAAAGGACTTCGGGGGTGCGCATTCGGCTTTACTATCCGATACACTTCGACTTGCACTATTCTATGATAATACTCGAATGACGAAGAAAGGTAGTTGCCTTTATACGCTACGCTTTCCACCGCTTTCGTTGCTGTTTATGTTCTTTTTGGGGCTTTGCAGCTAGTCCTTTCTCAGACACGAGAAGCCCCATTCTATATGAAATGTCCCGGTTTTAGCCAATCACGACATGACCAACATGACTTTTCAAACCAACCGCGGATCTAACAGCTTCTAACTCTCTTTTTTATTATTACACGTTCGGGATCTTCAAATGTATTTCGTAAGTAATGTTATAAATCGGAGGCTCTTTATAACTTCCTTAAATTTACGCCATGGAAGTTTCATTGCCGAATGACTTGTCTGCTACCAACTCCTTCCTTTCCATAAAGCAAGAGACTACTGGGCATAAAGAAAACAGAGGATCCCCGTGCCAAAGCAGGCATCTTTCTTGGCTATCCTTTTTGCCAAATCTTTTTTTTCTTGAATTTAAGCACGGTACAATCTATTACATTACATAGCTTTTATGCTTGCGCTGCCTTTCCCGCCTCCTCTTCAGACGAGCCTGGTGGTTGTTCGGTTTCCGCTTATTGGGGCTTGGTCGTTGGGGTTTCCTTTTCTTCAACCAATTCGGTTGTGTCAGCTCTGAGATTGGTCTAAAAATGTATTATGAGCTGGCTGGATTGAAAGTAAGATAGATTCATTTGAGTTCAAGTAGTACAGGACCTTCGATCGACCATGGGGCGTATTCTACCCTTTAAAATGGAATTCTATTGAAGCGTAACGTAAAAGCTCCTTCTCATCCTTGTCTTTTTTTTGGTTTGGAAGTTCCAGAATGTTGTCTGTGGATTTTTAATAAACAAAGGACTTCGACTATGCCATTTGATTCATTTTATTCAAGTTCTGTGCTGCTCGCTACTCTCCGAGGCCAAGGACGGGGTCGAACCGTCATTACAGGATTTGCAGTCCGATACATTTCCATTACGTTACCTAGCCAAACTCGCCACCTCATGTGTAAAAGTAAAGTCTTCCTCCTTCCCCGCTCCCTCTTTTTCTACATATGCGGTGGCGGGCGGAGCGCTCTATATGACCAGCGGCGGGTTACCAGAGAAGAGGGGACAAATTCTTTCTCCCTTGCCTTGCTCCATCTTCCTTTTCTGATTGAAAGTAGCAAGCCTCTTCACTACTAGTACAGAGGCCAAAGAAAAGGTTGCTCTGCTCATCCAGCCCATTCGATCCATTGTTTATGCGGTAGTGCGATGGAGCTGAAAAACGTAAGCCCCTTTTTTTAAGGTCATTTCTATTTGCTTACTCTTTAGAGTAAGGTATGAAATTGCTGACTTGATAGAGTCTGGGGGGAAAACTAAAAAAAACTAGGTTCTGGAAGAACGAGACGCCTACTATTAAAATAAAGTTTTAGAACGTCCAAGACGCCTACTATACTCTTAAACTACAAGCTAGCGCGCAACGGCTGAAAAGCCGTTGTTGCTTTCTGCTTGCAGGCTCGAAAATTTTGATTTCGTCCATTCTGATTGATTCGCTTTATTTTTGCGCAACGCAATAAAGAAGTCTAATAGTTTCTCTCGGCATCTGGCTTTTCTTTTATATTTTAAGTCATTGATCTTATATCTAAAAGCAGGGAGGTCTGCGTTCACTATTAAGCCTACTACGCTCGTTTATTCCTTTCAATCTTGATTGAACCTTACTTCGATCGCCTTACGCTGTTCGACAGAACTCGTTGGCTTTGCGCTCTATTTGGGCGGAACCCGAATCGAGAACTTTCTTTCATAGATTCACTAAGTCATCGCCAGCAATCAGCTCTTATCCTTTGGCGTCAAAGGGCGAGTTCCTTTCTTGTCTTGTCCAAAAACTTTCTTTTTCTTGCTTACTGTTAGTCTGTCTAGCGTCTTTCGGTTGGGGTCCGCCCCGGGGGTTAGGTTAGACTGCTTGGTTTCTCTTTTTTTTAGTCTTGAAGGTAGTCAACGTGTCAGCCATTCTTCTCCCATTAGACTTGTCCATTTTTTGCTCTTTTTCCTTTAAACTTCCTCTCCCTCCGGTCAAGTAGCTAAAGCCCCTCTACTGGGATTGACGGGAACGGAGAATACCACTCTATCAATAACAATCAAAAAGTAGCAATTAAGTTTCAGTTTGAGCTTGGAAGCAACCTGCTATCTATCGATAGGCGAGAACAGACTGCTATTGGCTGCTTTGCCTATCTATTCTACTATGGCCGGCTTGGAGACATCAGAGGAAGACCATCATCTTTATTCCGGTACGATCATAGCTTCATTCATTCGTTGAAACTTTGGGATAACCATTCGCATTGAGGTCAATTACCACACCACCTCTATCATACGACATTACACGATGCGAGAGTGCATGGTCAACGCACACCTAAAGCGCCTACGTTCTGCTTGCGGCCAATACAACCACAACCTAACTTGCACGAGATTCAACAACCGAAGCTACTGGTAGTCCCGAGGGGACGGCATCCTCTTATACCTATAATAGTTAGCAGTACTGAACAAGAGAGTCATCGATCCGGGGAAAGAAAGGGACCGCCTTTGAAAAAAAAGGCAAGCTTTAGCTTGACTTGACTTGGCCTTCGGAACAAAGGTGATTCTGTTCATGCTTCAGACAATCTGACTAATTCTATATACTTCTATCTAATTATAGACTCTTTTTCTATTAGAAAGGCGAAACTATAGGCCTGTTTTAGCGCGTTTCCAAAGTAAACTAACCGTTTATAAAGTAAACGCTACTAAAGACCGGATGAAGAATGAAAAACGTCCGCTAACGGGATAAGATCTTTTGTAGATCAGCAACGAATGTCTTGTATCTATGAAGAAAGATTTCTCCCCGGATTCAAACCCTGAATGCCATACCTTGCGGAAGGCGATTCACGAGAGAATCGCGCACAGTTCTGTTTGACCGAGATGTGAATGTCCGTGATCCGCTCAGTATAGTGATGGATTTCATGGCCGACGTCTAAGCGGCACGAATAGGCCGACATGAAACGAGTTCCCCGCGGAACATTTTCTCTTTCGTCCTCGGACGTTCGGACTTTTGTTGGATTTCGGCACTTGCGTTCTCATGCCCGAATAAACCCTCGCGATTGATTAGGAGAAGCGAGAAAGATGGATTCTTGTCCTCGATAGGAATTCCCCGATGATTGCCTTCTAATAGATGCTCTGTCTTTCATTTTTAACATCCAATCCCATGCTAATAAGAAAAAGGAGCGATTGCTAGTCAGCTTTCATTTTCTTAAATAGAATGGTAGGAGCTGAGGTTTTGAAGGCTTTCCAACTTTCTTCAATTAGGGAAGTGCATCTACGACACGATGGGTCTCAAATCAAAGCGCCAGGACTGGATCCCGGAGACGGAGGGATTGCTGATTTTATTCTGCTTTTTAAGCGTAGCCATGTTCTGAGATTGGGCTCACTCATCACTTTCTTGTTATTCTATTGTTATAGTGTGGTGTGGCTAGCTGCGGAGACGTTATATCAATCCAGGCTCAAAAGCGGCGAATGCTTTTGGATTCCAGTCTGGGGTTAGGTGAGCCAGTATGGAACCGACTGGAGCAACGTCAAAAAATTAGACTAAGTAAGGCGCGGGGTTGGGGTTCAACTTCAAAAGCAGGATCGAGCGCCGCTCTTTCCTTTTTGATTGCAAGCCCCACTGTCTACTCTTTCCTTTTATCTCCCGGGGACATCCCGACTACGGACCACTTTTCGGGTCTTCTTTCCCCATTAGATGACGTTGTCATATAATATACCAGCCTTCTCACTAAGCTATATACTCGTTCTGCACTCGCTCCCGATGTTTCAACTTCGAGTAAATAAATTCCTTTCGTCAAAGTGCCTTTAGGTCGGTCAAGTCAGCTTTGCTCGTTCTTAACCAAAATACCAGAATGGAACCACCGGAGTTAATATAAGAGCACATCGTCAAGAGCGCCTTATCCTATAGGATCTCAACCCGCTACCAGCACTGGAATCCAAAAGCATCCTGCGCGAGAACAACTGCCTTTTACTGCCTGCCTCGCCTTAGGCTCACCTCGCCGAACGGTCGGTCGGTCGCTCGGAGCATTATCATGTATTCCACTCGTAAATTGTGATTAAGACTTTTCTCGATATTGTTATCTAGTCCATTGCCAATGATCTGCTTTAGCTGATGAAATAGAAGTGGAAGTCTCATCTGGTTCGGGGAAAGGTCTTACCTATATAGTATAGAAGAAGCTTTACCTAAGCCAATTCCATAATAAGCAGGACCCTTTATCAGCGCCCTACTCGCTCTTTGCTTCTTTAGTTCTTCACTTGCTCCATCGATTCATTCTTCCGCTAACATGCTCGCCAAAGGAGGTAAACTCGTTCCAGAGATGCATTCCGCCGCTTAAGTACTCATAAAATATGTGATTTTAGGAAAAAAATGCATTAAAAGAGCCTGGTCCTTGGGACCATTCCCCCCCTACATCCCCCGAGGGGACTATTGTTTACAGTTCTGGCCAATACCAATACACTGACTTTTGTACTGTCTTTTACTCAGAAAATGGTTCAAGTAATGTGAGAGTGTCCAAGCGACAACGCCCTTCAGCCTTCTCGTTCGGCTCGTTCCGGTAAATGGTATAAAGTACAATCCCTGCCTGCCTTCGTCCACTCAGTAAGAGTGTTCTCAAATCCCAAGTCAGGTGTGACTCATCAAATACCACCGCACAGGAAAAGCTACTAGTAGATAACTAGTAGTAGATCCTATTCCTTTCCTCAATGAGTGTATCATTGGAGGGTAACAATGCCTTGTTTAAAGACCGAAGGGACTAGAACAATAGAGCAGTTACTCATAGTAGTAGCCACTGCTTGTTTAAGCTGACTTGCTTATATTGTTCCACAGTCCTACAATCAGAAAAGGACAGGAAGGGCCCTGCTTCGAGAATTCAGATACCTCACCCTACGCCCTGTGGAGACTTTTTCCTTTTCAGTTAGTTCTTATTCCTCAGTGGGTCGGGCACATAGCAACAAGGGCGATGTCTTACTCCTCTACCTGTGTTACTTTATGGGAAGGGGAGCCCACCCACCTTCAACCCCGGATGGCTTCCAGCGCCTTTACCCCCAGTATTGGTCGCTCGGCTATGGGACAGATGCCTTGCTCCCTTGTTTCCTCTGTTTTCCTTGTTCCATAGGTTCAAGCCCTATCACTACTAATAGAATCTCTTCCTCAACTGCAAAACTGTCACAGTAAGGGTAAGGTAAGAAGAGGGTCTGATTCAAGCAGGAATGATAGACCTACTAACACTAATACTACTAATGGTATTGATCTATTGGAAACCAATGAGTACCACCAGTAGAGTCTTGTGATTCATAAGACTACTTGGTTTGACTACCTTTAGTCTCTACTCTTTTTCTTGCTTTGGTACGGTCATCGTCCCGTTACACTGATTACTCATCTTTTATTTTAAGCTTGGGTTAAGGCAAACCCAAACCAGACAATGAGACAGGCCGAAGCACGAAAGGCATTTGTCCTCATGCCTCAGCCGACCGAAGAATAGAAAGAGAAAGAAAATGATTTACGCCCGGGTCTAGACGTCTTCCAATCCATGCTCTCGTGAGGCCTAACTTCCCGCTTCCCTTTCCACTGGCACTACTCCCGTTCTTCATATCCTTACTTAGCATGGACCAGCTGCAATGATGCCCTCCCTTGACAGTGACCCTATTCTCCATCTCGGCCTACCCCTCCTCTCCAATGAATTCTCTGATTACCTCCGGCGGGTCTGCCATCCAGAAATGTTCTCGTTGCTGATCTACCCCAATGTTCGCCAATGCGTCAGCCGCGGAATTGCCCTCCCTTCAAATGTGGCCGGCCTTGATCTAAATGGCTTAGTAACACCTTAATATCTGAAAGAAAAGGCTCTACCTTCCACCCAGCGTGGTTTCCGCGATGAGATCAATGACCGTATTTGCATCGCCCTCAATCAACAACTTCCTAAGGCCGGCAAGCTACAGAGATGCCCATTCTTGCGCTTAGAATCTCCGCCCTCGTGTTACAACCCACGCCTCTGGCAAAACCTGCCACAAACCTCCCTTCATGATCTCTTAGGACTCCCCCCAAACCCGCCTGGCCATGGAGATGGAGGATAGGTAACGATTGAGGTAGGAGGGATTGGTTCTGAAGTGGAAGATAGATGGATAGATAGACCCCGGCAGCACTAACTCACTAGTATGGATGGGCCCTGAAGAAGCGGATAGGATAGTTGAGATGGACGATGTAGAAGTGGGAAGCAGGAAGAACTTCACTATTCTTCCCTCTAGTTGGCTCTTAGGCCAGATAAGCGTGATCGACGACGATCCCTTTCCTATGCACCGATAGAGATGTTGATTCCTGCTCGAAACCCTAGAGAACACGGCCGGCTCTGATACCATGAAAACAATATAGATTGTAGAGAGAAGAGAATGATTCATTACTCCATCCCACATATTTATATGATGTGATGTGACATAGCATAGCAAAAAAAAATTCTATGAAAAATGATGTAACTGTAACCTAAAGCCCAACCTTTTCCTGCAAAGCACGGGGATCCTTAGCTGACAAGACGAATGCTTGAATGAGTTAATTGTATCCCGATCACCCTCGAGCTAAGTAAGGTTAAGGAACGACGTCAGGAGTTTCGTAATCACATTCATCCAACGTTAGTTACTCCAGCTTACCCGAGCCACACATGAGATTGCCCTAAGTAATGCCTCTCCCAACATCTGTATAAAGAGATAGGGCTACCGGAAAATTCTTTAAATAGCGGAACCTAACTGATAGCTAGTAGGTCTTGATCGAACTATAGCTAGCTAAAAAAGTGGTGGTGGGTTTCGGACGGTGGAACGAACAACACATGCGTGCGCTTCATTCGTTCATTCATCGATCAGAAAACACATGCTTCGTTTTCCGGTTCGACAGAGAAAGTAATGAATATTTAATTCCATAAATACATATTATGAATGGTTTGGTTGACCTTGCTTTCTGCTATGCCTGAGATGGTATCCTTAGTTTGGGCGGTATGATTTTTCTTCTCATTTCATTTCCCGAGATGAATCCATTCCCCGAGGGCTAGGTTCAAGGGAGTTGACTTGCTCATTATGTCTTCTTCTTTTACATATTCTCGTTGCGTTGGCCTCCTCGTTCATAATTCATAGTATAGTACCAGCTATCGAAGAAATTCTCTCAACATCCTTAGGTTCGACTCGCCTAACTAAAGGTACTTTACGGACGAATGAATCCCGATTAGAGGTAAGCTTGTCTGGGAAGTTAAGACAAAGAAAGATTGATTATTCGCTTTCGAAAGGGAGGAATTGGTACCACTTTTCCTTAGGTTAGGCACCTTTCCATTGCGTGCTTCCTTGTATGGGCAGCGAAAGCTTCTTCTTTATGTGCTCTCTGGACCGAGACTCGCCGAGTAGCACCCTCCTATGAACCAGCGGTTCCAACTTCACTTTACAACGCCGGCTAAATACAACTTTACTCGCTTCTTATCATTACGATGGAATTTAACGTTCTTATCTTCCTCTCTCGTCCGTAACGGTAACGCTAAAGTAGATAGATCCAGCTATCTTTGACTCTCGTCTTCGCTCGATCATACCTTTATCTATTGTATTGCTCCGCTTCAAGCGCATAGAACACCTGGTAAAGTCAGGTTTAGTGTGACTTCCCCAACAGAAGAATGAAATGACAGGTATCTTTGCGCTGAAACTCCTTCTTTCTTTTCTTTTGTGGCTAAAGTTTCTAATCTTTCTACTAAAAGGTAAAAGTCTCGGTTTGGTGGTCCCAATTTTAGTCGTTACCTCCCGAAGAACTGGGAACCTTTGATCGATAACAAATTGCTTGTTGAATCACATTCCTCTCTGAAAGACTAAAAACATTCAGTTTACTCCTTGCTGTCATGCTGGCAAAAGCAGGGGTTTCGGCCGCTTTTACCTACTATTGGATTTGAACCAATGACTCTCGCCGTATGAAAGCGATACTCTAACCGCTGAGTCAAGTAGGTCAAGCTGGCTCAAGTCAGAGAAAATGGACCCCTATAAGAGAAAGCCGCGTAACCAGAGTTCCAATGCGAATATTCGGAGAATAAAGCGGATAGCGGAGCGCTAAGAAAGAGAAAACGTTATCACTATACGAAATGAGGCAGCGGCTAACACGCTAAGATCAGCCTTTTAGGTAGGGAGAATCCAACACCAGTAGAAGTAGACCCTGCCTAAAAGGTGGTGAGGGTATCTGAGTCAGCATAGCCAATAGCGTAGCCAGAAGCACGAGTAAGATCATTAGTAGATAGAGTTATTGATCCATCGCCAGTGGCGTGAAAGGCATATCCTGTTACAGATGAAGATCCAGATTTTTTGCTTGAAGTAGATCCAGTTGATTTGGCTTATGTACCGGCACCATCAATAGCTTATCCATCACCGTCTTGCCCAACATTCCTTCCAGGTCGGTAGCCAGTAACGGCACTAGTGCTTTCTTTTTTTTTCTTTTAAAAATGAGAAAGAAAAAAAACTTTCTGTTTATGGATGAAGTAATCGGAATGACAAATGGTTACGATTGCGAAAACCGGAGAAAGTCGGGAACCGTCGATTACCTTTTGAATCAAAGTAGCAAGGGGCCGAGTACTACGACTACAGGGGGGCTTCGTAGACAGCCCTCGTCGCTTCTTTCGGGCGACTAGCTTCTCAAGTGGGTGGCTTGGTAAGCAAGCTACCTTCAGCATTGGTAAAATCCCTAAATAGGCCGGAATGGTGGGGAAGGAGGCCCTCCCTACTTCAATGGAAAGGGGGGGGGGGGGTCGCCGTTTCACATCCGCTCCTCTAAAACTACCTTTTTCCCAACATGATCACGAACGAAGACATAAAATAGCGTAGATAGGAGGAGAAAAGGAACCAACCCACTTGTCCTGATCGGAACGATTGAAGAAAGAAAGAGAATGGTGGCCCCTTCCGTCCAGGGGACATCGTCGGAGAACAATGTCTGGGACAGGGTGAGAACCTTCCGTTGTTTACGCCCTTTAAGTGTTGGTATATCTATATTGAGATATGGATAGTGATCTGCTTTCAAGATCGTTGACTTTCGCCTTTTGACAATCTTACTGAGGGAAAGGGGGATCCGCTCAAACATGCGAAGAACGTCCGAGACGCCTTATATTATAGAAAGGTTTGTAGAAAGGGGTTTCTTCAAATATCCTATAAAAAAAAGAAGTAGGGGCTTCAAAGCTTGTAGTTTAGGGGTGCGCTTCTTCCAGAACCTATACTTTGTTCTGCAAGAATGGCTTTCTCTGATAGAGGCTCGCTTCACTTTTGTTTCATTTGGATAGGAGTAGGTGCTTGCTGCTCGCTCGCTGTCTACTAAATGAGCCCCACTATCTTTACTTAAATCTTAAGTAAAGTGAAGTAAAATCCATGAAGTGAACAGCCCAACCTTTGAAGCTTTGCCAGGCAATCGGTATCGATTGTTGAAGCCAAGGCTTCAACCTAATTCCAAAACACGCTTATAGTATAGGAAAAAGCTTCTCTTTGATAGCGGTCATAGGGGTTCTGAAAGGGTCTGGTCGTAGATAGAGATTGAACCCCGTTCGGGGGCAAGGGCGGATGTAGCCAAGTGGATCAAGGCAGTGGATTGTGAATCCACCACGCACGGGTTCAATCCCCGTCGTTCGCCCATCAATAAATGGACCATTTGTTACGAAGACACAAAGCAAACCTAGAAAGCATTTTTTCAGCAAGCAAGTCATCTCGAGGCTTTCAAACGCATACAAGCAATTGGTATCCGATTAAAACATAGAAACCATTCGCCTTGCCTACTTGCTGAAAGCACAAACAAATAGAATGAATGGCTGATCATGAATTCAATTCCGTTTTTAAGACCTCACTAATCAGCCTTACTTAACTTAGTTCAAAATGAATGAAATGAACCCCCGGATGAAGAAAGAATATCCCCTCCCTTTTTTAAAAGGGGAGCCCCTATAGACGTAAAGACTTGACTTCACTAAACCGGCACTACTCTTTGTCTTGTCGACTCCTACCATTCGTTCTTCGTCTGCTCATTGAGTGCCGTCCTTGGCCCTTGCTCCTTTCTAGTAGCCGATCTACTTTCTTCGCCCTAATCCATAAGCGGGAGATGGTCCTGAAGTTCCCTCTTTTTGGTTAAAAGGTTGGGCGTAAATAGCGCCTCTAGACCAAGTATAACAGCGGATATGAGGCTTTGACCTTTTAAAGCTATTACCGTCGGCAGGCGCTTATTTTCCTTGAAAGCCTGAAGCTGATTCTATCTCTCTATTCCTCCGCTCGGTCAACCGTCTCTGGAATTGCTGCCTTTTCCGGCTCTGCTTCCACTCCGCCCACTATCCAGTGGATCTTCGCCTGGCTAGGATTCTGACTCTCGAACGGGGGAATGCAACCTATTAGATTGTTGACCCGGCCTCTGAGTTCGTTTTAGACTGAAGTAATGTTCAGCCTATTACCAGATATAGGTATGGAATTCTTTTGACCTACCTGGTAGATGTGTGCATTTGACCTCTACCCATACCTTTGCTATCTATGCTCCAACCATGATAGCGATTGGTGCTTCTTTCGGGGGTTCAACCAGCCTGGATAAACCACTGCTAGCTTTGGTTTTGCCTCATACCACGAAAAAGTTCTGCCCCTTCTCACTAAGACTAGTTGAGTTGTAAACAACCATAATGGGAGCTATAAATAACCACCTCTCACTAACGTTCGAGCCAGTCAACTTGGAAAGGCTTACAGCCCTACGGAGGGGAAGACGTCTAAGACTGACCCCAAAAAGAACAAAAATATGGCAAACTCAAGACAAAACGCGTGAAAAGCCTGTCCAACTTTATCATAGTAAGTTGAACGCCAATCCCGCTTAGGGGTCGATCTATCTTCCTTTGGCTGCTCGAGGTCAGCTTGTCTCGTAAGTATAGAAGATTAAGGTTCTTATTTCCAACACGTCTAAACATGTGTACAGTATAAATAGTGGAAATGTTGCTCAGAGAGCGGCCAACCTTGAGCTTGTGCTAAACCAGGTACTTACTTGCTTTATTAAGTAGTAGCATTGAAGGCTATCTGTAGCCGAAACCAGCTTACCTGCCCACCCGTGTTTCTGCCTTAAGGTCTGGTCTGGAAAGCGGGACCAAAACACAGCTATATAAATAAATAGGTACGAATCGCAAACCAATCTTTACCAGCTCAAACCAATACAGGAGCAAGGAGCAAGAACTAGTTTACAGACTTGACCAAAGGAAAAGAAGACTTCTAGCGCAGCAGCTGCCAAGTCTGCCTGCTTTAACACAACTTTAACAACTGGAACGGAAAAGTTGTAGACTTCACTCACCTGCTTTATGATTACTTACAAAGATCTAGAACACGGAGCAGTTCCGCGATAACAATAGAAATAGGGAGAACAATGAGAAGACGAGGCGTTAGCCGAGGTAGATGAATTCGAAAAAGAAGCATCCCGGCAACTAGAAAGAAGAAGAAGTCGTAGAACTGGAAGACGACGAAGTCGAGGAAATAGGCATCGAAGTTCCTGTTGATCTTGTAGATGTTCCAGCTTTAACTTTAGCTAATGGTGGAAAGAAAGGTCCACCACCCTTTATATATACCTATAAGATTTCTAATTACTTGTAAAAAAATAAGGGACCTTTAGCTACTTCAACGACAGAAGCTACAACATTAACGGCAGAAGCTACAACATTAACGGCAGAAGCTACAACATTTCCAACTACAAAACTACAACAAGGGCCCGAGTCTACTAGTAGGGGCTAGTAGGGCGAAGAAGACACTCGGACTGGTCGATACCTTTATCCTTTATCCTTTATCCAATCCAGTAGAACCTCCGCATTTGAGGACACCTGGATCACGGGCACCTGGAAAAGAGGATACTTCTGATAAGACAGGTGATAAGACAGGTTCCACCTCATCATCTACTGATACTGCTGATACTAACTCGGAAGATACTACAGCTCCGGTTGAAGGCGCAGCCAAACCATCTACAGTTACAGTAAAAGTCAAAGAATCAGATGGAGATGATCCATCCGCAGTAAAAGCATTTGATGACGCGGCAGCTGAAACAGACACGGACGCGGCAGTAGATTATGCAGTTTCAGAAGCTCCAGCTGATGATGTAAAGAAAGGTCCACCCTTTAATATATACACCTAGAAAAGATTAATATTTACTTGTCTCTACTCGCGGACCTTTAAGCTACTTCTACATTAGCAAGCAGCAGCTCCCTTAGCAGCTCTCCCATGGTTGGGGTTGGTTGTCAACGGGGAAGGGGACTTCGCCTGGAGGGCGGAGAAAAGAAGCATTTTCCCAGAGGAGCAAGAGTAAGTTCAAAAATTGACAGATCAACAAGAACACGCTGTTCCAAAGGAAGAAGTAGTTCCACCAGATCCACCATCTGATCAAGTAGACTGATCAAGTAGAACCATCTACCTACATTACAGAAAAAGAAGTCAAAGTCAAACCATTTCCTCCACAGGAAAAGAATTCCAAGGGTATCGGGCTGAACTCCTTTCCTTTCCTTTATACAACAGTAACCGAGGTACGAAGACGAGACGGTAAGCGGTGGAAGTGCCACAGATGGTCGTTGGGCTGAGATCGTTGGACTGCATATCGTTGGACTGCATATCGTGGAATAAGCACAGCCTGTCCTCACGCCACGTTAATGGGCGGGTGCGTTAACTAATGAAACCTGAGCTTGCATATAAGAATAAAGGCGAGGAACTGGTCCTGTAATGGTATGCCCCTCGGAGAGGTCTGTCCTCAAGCTTTTGTTAGACGGAAACAGCAATAGGCTATTTATAGCTCGAACGTTAGTGAGAGGGATGAATCCTTTACCATAAGGGAGAGGGAGTTGACTGGCTCTACTAAAGGGGACTTGCCCCCAACCCTATAATGCTACACCGATTCCGAGGTCTAAGGACTGAGGCTTGCCTAGGGAAAAGGATATTTTGTTTTATTAATAGGTTGGGATATAACCAAAAGCAGGGGAAGATGACCCTCACCGGGCACACCACTACACAAACATCAAATCCATATTTTACTGGGGAGAAACGTAACAGCTGGCTCGTTTCAAGTATTACACTCGCTCCCTTGAGGACGATTGCATTTACAGCAAGTAAAGCCTCGGTAAAGGCTTAACTGGTCTTGAAGGACACTTCGTCTATTCTTCTTATTGACCAAAGGAATATACTCTCCTATTGCCCATGTTAAGCGTTAAACTTCTATGGCCTTTGTCGACTATTATCGAGTTGTAGGATAGCTTCCTTCTTATTAGCGCGACTTGGTGGGCAGAGGCGTGGGTGGTTAGTTCACGTGGGAGTAATGAGCGAAGCGGTGCCAAGGAGCAAGCAGTGTTATGCTCTGTCCAGGAGTCAGTTAGCACACGCTCTGTCCACGTTATGTCAAGGAGCAAGCCTTCCCCAATCTCTTCCTCGCATGCTGATAAAGCCAAACAAATCGTCCAATTCCACACCAACCATCTTTCTTCGCCAGACTGGTTCACCACCAGGCATTGTGAATTCCTTCATAACAACAAAGGGATAGAGAGAGTTCACATCGTAGTAGTATAGGTTTTCACCAACTGGGGGATGTAGGCATCCGTATGACCACCGTAGTAGCGCCCTGTCTTATAAACGTGTCTTCATTCCTATTGGGGATGTGAATAGGACACTCTTTCTTGAAAGGGCTATATTATATATTCTATTTATTATCTATTATTTATATAATAATAATAAGAAAAGTGAGCACTCTCAGAAAAGATAGAAGAAAATCACATATATGTAAAGTGAAAGAGAAAGAATTCCCACATCTTACAAAGAACTCTTCTTTTAAAAAGCCACAAAGGCCACAAGGTCAGGAAGAAGTTCGGGTTGCCCTTACCTTAGGCATTGACCCTTCTCATCAGCTTCCTTCTAAATGATCAAATCTCATTACTTTAGAATTCCATTTGTGGGGCAAAACCTCACTCACATAAAAAAAAGGTCAAACTCAGTTCAGAGGACACCGGGACGCTTTCCAAGTATCTTGAGGTGAGTTTCCGATGTGTCTGTCCAAACAGTAAAGAAAAGAAGATCCCCTTTTTTTATGACAAATCTGATTCGATGGCTCTTCTCTACTAATCACAAGGATATAGGGACTCTCTATTTCATCTTCGGCGCCATTGCTGGAGTGATGGGCACATGCTTTTCAGTACTGATTCGTATGGAATTGGCACGCCCCGGCGATCAAATTCTTGGTGGAAATCATCAACTTTATAATGTTTTAATAACGGCTCATGCTTTTTTAATGATCTTTTTTATGGTTATGCCTGCGATGATAGGTGGATTTGGTAATTGGTTTGTTCCGATTCTGATAGGTGCACCTGACGTGGCATTTCCACGATTAAATAATATTTCATTCTGGTTGTTGCCCCCAAGTCTCTTGCTCCTATTAAGCTCAGCCTTAGTAGAAGTGGGTAGCGGGACTGGGTGGACGGTCTATCCGCCCTTAAGTGGTATTACCAGCCATTCTGGAGGAGCAGTTGATTTAGCCATTTTTAGTCTTCATCTCTCTGGTGTTTCATCCATTTTACGTTCTATCAATTTTATAACAACTATCTTCAACATGCGTGGACCTGGAATGACTATGCATAGATTACCCTTATTTGTGTGGTCCGTTCTAGTAACAGCATTCCTACTTTTATTATCACTTCCGGTACTGGCGGGGGCAATTACCATGTTATTAACCGATCGAAACTTTAATACAACCTTTTTTTATCCCGCTGGGGGAGGAGACCCCATATTATATCAGCATCTTTTTTGGTTTTTCGGTCATCCAGAGGTCTATATTCTCATTCTGCCTGGATTCGGTATCATAAGTCATATCGTTTCTACTTTTTCTGGAAAACCGGTCTTCGAGTATCTAGGCATGGTTTATGCCATGATCAGTATAGATGTTCTTGGATTTCTTGTTTGGGCTCATCATATGTTTACTGTGGGCTTAGACGTTGATACCCGCGCTTACTTCACCGCAGCTACCATGATCATAGCGGTCCCCACTGGAATTAAAATCTTTAGTTGGATCGCTACCATGTGGGGGGGTTCGATACAATACAAAACACCCATGCTATTTGCTGTAGGGTTCATCTTTTTATTCACCGTGGGAGGACTCACTGGAATAGTCCTGGCAAATTCTAGGCTAGACATTGCTCTACATGACACTTATTATGTGGTTGCACATTTCCATTATGTACTTTCTATGGGAGCCGTTTTTGCTTTATTTGCAGGATTTTACTATTGGGTGGGAAAAATCTTTGGTCGAACATACCCTGAAACTTTAGGTCAAATCCATTTTTGGATAACTTTTTTCGGGGTTAATCTTACCTTCTTCCCGATGCATTTTTTAGGGCTTTCGGGTATGCCACGTCGCATTCCGGATTATCCAGATGCTTACGCAGGCTGGAATGCCCTTAGCAGTTTTGGCTCTTATATCTCCGTAGTTGGGATTTGTTGTTTCTTCGTGATCGTAACAATCACTTTAAGTAGTGGAAAGAAAAAAAGATGTGCTCCAAGTCCTTGGGCTGTTGAAGAGAATTCACCCACACTGGAATGGATGGTACAAAGTCCTCCAGCTTTTCACACTTTTGGAGAACTTCCAGCTATTAAGGAGACGAAAAGCTAAAGTAAAAGAAAACTTTTTCTTTTAAAATGAAAGAGACGAAGGAGACGAAAAGCAACTAAGAACCTAACAGAACTTCTTGTTTTTCTTAAAATAAAAGAATGAAGTAGCATTTTTTGAAGTCAGGCTTTGTCACTATTCAAATGTTTGGTAATTGGTTTGTTCCTCTACTTCGTCAGTATGGAGTCTCCTTACTCCTCTTTTCCGCTCTACTTGCCATACTATACGGCATTTTTTCTTTTGGGGGGTTTGGAGCCTTTCAAATTCCCGTTGAGAGGGCGACATTCTCTCTCTTATCCAAAAGCCTTTCTAGGGTGTTTGGATTAGAAGGATTGAGTGCCTTCCTTCTTTTGATGGGCCTTCATGCCATCTGTGAAAGCCCCTTTCACATGATGGGGCCATCGGGGTCCTCCGGCCGAGACGGGTTGGTGGCACGAGTCTTGGAGGATATCTTTGGACCGGACTCGCCCAGAAGAAGGGGAGTTAGTGTCAAGGAACCGCCGGGACCTTCCCCTTCTTCTGGGGATCCTTCTTTCATTCCTAGGAATGAAGAAGAAAATCACGATAGGCGCGGAGACAGGAAAGCAGAAAAAATGCTTCGTCTCCGCTCTAAGGTGATGAAGGCAAAAAGCCTTCTAAATATGGCGAAGGCCCAGGCGGAGGTGGCGGACACCCTGGCCGACGAGGAATACGCACAAAAGTGTTCCGCCGCAAAAGAAGCACGGGAAAGGTCTGATAGCCTTTATCGTGACTATCTTCGCGATGTCGACTATTGTGAGTACTTAAGGACTCATTTCGAGTCCTTAAGATCTAAAATTGAGGCCTTAAGGCGCCGGCGTCTCATGGAAAGTCTCTTTGGTAGGGAAGAGGACGATCCGTAGGATACGTTGGTTGCAGTTCCTTCGGGTCAGGGGCGGGCCGGCCATAGGTTCGAATCCTGCCACCTTTCTTGTGGATCATCCTGTGGTTACCGGATGATGGGAATAACAAAGCAGAAATTCAAAATGAGCACGAAATGTCAATATATGAATTGTTTCATTATTCGTTATTTCTGGGTCTTTTCATTGCATTCACTTACAACAAGAAACAACCACCAGCGTTTGGTGCAGCACCCGCATTTTGGTGTATTCTTTTTTCTTTCTTTGGTCTTTTGTTCTGTCATATTTCAAATAACTTATCCAATTACAACGTATTAACCGCTAATGCACCTTTCTTTTATCAAATCTCAGGGACATGGTCTAATCATGAAGGTAGTATTTTATTATGGTGTCGGATCCCAAGTTTTTATGGATTCCTTCTTTGTTACCGGGGTCGATCCCAAAGCCATAATGTCTCAAAACGAGGAGGCCATAGAGAAAGTCTTCTTTTTTCCTTTGTCTTAAACTTCGTGAAGAACTCCATTCTATCTCTTCCGCGTTACGAACAAAAAAGTAGAGTTCTTCACGAACCCCAGTTGTACACTCTCTTCGTTCTACGAACTCTTGTTGATTCTGAACTTTGTTCGCGAAGGAAGCGGACTTTTGACGGGCCAGCTCTTTTTTACGCGCCGCTTTACCCTGAAAGGAAAATGAGCTTTGCTCTTCTGGCCGCGAGGCGCTCTCGTGGTTCGCGAGAAGGAAAAAGGACTCATCCTTTGTTGCATCTGGCACGAGATGATAAAGAGAGAGCTTCGTCTATCGATGAACAGCGTATTGACAGAGCTCTTGGCATTGCTTTGTTTTTCTTTCCTTTCTTATCAGCGAGTTCCGATCCTTTTGTTCGAAATTTCTTTGTTCGTACCGAACCGCTTGCAGAATCAAATCCCGTTCCACAAGATCCTATATCAGCAATACACCCCCCCTTGTATTTATGCCGGAGACGTCGCCAGTGCTATGGGCTTTGGCTTATGTAGATCAAAAATGATGAATGGGATTGTGGCACTCTACTCGCCGCCAATAAGGAAGGATGCCGCCGAAAAGAATGGAACGCTACTTTGCTCTGCTGGATGCGTCGGATCCCGTATAACAAGCGAGCTCTTTAACCTCAAATTCAAACATGTGGGCACTAAATGCTATCCTGCTTTATTGTTGCGTAGCAAAAGAAGCCTGCTCATGCTGCTTCGGCGGCGCTTTTTCGCCTTCTCTTGGCTCTGGACAAGAGCGCTAGTGGACACGGGGGGGAGCGGGCGAAGCCTTTCTTTCGTAATGGAAAGAAAGAGACCACTACTTTGCCTCTTTGTTGGACCGTCGGCGCGAACACAGTGGTCTCTGACCAGGACCAGGAAGCTATTCGAATTTGGATCTTGACATGTCGGTGCTTTTTAACCGTAGGCATCTTGCCAGGAAGTTGGTGGGCTCATCATGAATTAGGTCGGGGTGGCTGGTGGTTTCGGGATCCCGTAGAAAATGCTTCTTTTATGCCTCGGGTATTAGCCACAGCTCGTATTCATTCAGTCATTTTACCCCTTCTTCATTCTTGGACTTTGCTTCTTAATATTGTGACTTTTCTATGTTGTGTCTTAGGAACCTTTTCAATACGGTCCGGATTGCTAGCTCCCGTTCATAGTTTTGCTACAGATGATACACGAGGAATCTTTTTATGGCGGTTTTTCCTTCTAATGACCGGCATATCTATGATTATTTTCTCTCAGATGAAGAAGCAGGCATCGGTCCGTAGAACCTATAAAAAAGAGATGGTTGTAGCGCGAAGTACTCTTGTGCACTTACGTCACTTGGCTCGCGCGCAACCTCGCCCCCTTATGTTATGGAAGAATTGAGCTTATTGCTGGGCTGCTTATTCAGAGCCAACAATTGGCTGCCAGATTTCGTCCCGCAACTAGAAGAAGATCACTTCGGAATCATTGTGGCGTGACTGAATGTAGAGGAGTCCGCTCTTACAGCGTTTGATCAGTAGATTATTTAGAACTTCGGAAGATGGTCAAGGTAACTTACTTCCAAGCCACTGCACTAGATGCGCATGTAGTCTACGTAGTCGGCCCAGAATTTCAATTTCTATATTAGAATACTACTTCGAATGAATGGAGAATTACGTCGCCCTTTGATCTACAGAATAAGGCCTACGAGCTCTCTGTTTTATGGCAGAGATCTCTCCACACCAAGGAACCGAATCACACTGGATCGAAGCCCTCCCTTTCCTTCCAATTAGTGAGATTCTATCTCCTACTTGGGAAATTGTGGTCGACCCCGACTACATGGGAACAGATCCTTCTTTCTCGGAATCGCGACTTTTTTTTATTTCCACTGACGAGCTTTCTCGCGAGCTCTTTCTTCTCGGGAACATCGAGAAATGGGGCAGACAACAAAAAGAAGAATAAACCTATAAAAAATATGTTCCCAGGTAGTCGGCATTCTAAAAACGAAGCTTCCCAGTCGCTTGCCCCCTTGTGTGTAAATGCTCTTTTCATGATCTCCAGCTCTTTCCCACCAGTTCGTTCTCCACTAGGCGAACCCCCCGGGTTAACTCAACGTAAAGAAAGCTCATTAGGTAAAAACAAAGGGAGTACTTACTAATAGCGAAAGGCTAACATCTCTCCGCCCTTCTTAATAGAATAGTAGCGAACAACTGGTAACTTCGTGCTGTAAGACGACAGGTTGGTAATGAAAGGCAATGTACTAAGAAAGCGCAACTCTATTAGCCTTTATATGATATGGAAAAAGCTGGAATAAGAAGAATCATTCTATAATTCTTCGTATCTAAAAAGTATCCTCCTCTCTTTGGTCCATTACCTTTCCAATAAGTCTTGGACCAAAGCTTTCTCACCGCGCCCGCTTCTAGTAGCTAGTAGGTATTCCCGGATCGGATAAGGCTTCGATAAAGAAGTGAATCAGTCCGAAATGCTATGGATAGATAGTTTTAGCCAATATCGATCCGATCGGGAATGAGAGTACTTGACCTCTTGCCTATTCAGCAGTATTTATTATACCGCCGCACTCTTTATAGTCGCGGCTGTTGTCATGAAAAAAAATGGATTTTCTGTCAAAGAATCATGCTTAACACAGCCTATAGCGTAAAGGCATTCGAACCGCGTCTAAACTAAATAAAGGGTAAGGCCCGTATTATCTCTTCTGTAGATACGCTATCCTTTCTGGCTATGGTATGGGGGAAAAGAAGTGAGATCTACTACAGATTGATTTGATATTAGATGAGTGATCATACTATGATCGTTCGGAAGACATGGCCCAACGCGCTACACACAAGAATGAATTGTTATGCGATCGGTAAACTCTTTCTGCAGGCAGCCTATCAAATCGGATCACGTTTTTTTTTATATTTCGTTCTGTCATGCACATGTATTCGGTCTGAAATTGGAATGTTCCTGCTCGTTGCCCGGAGCGGAGAGAGAATGGGCACGACTCCTCTCTCCCCGTTCTACCGTCCAAAGCGGGCCGGCCGTTCTAAGTTCCTGGGTTGGGTCGGATAGGACCAGACCCAATCGGCTGGATCTGTGGAATCTGATACGGATCAGATCCAATCGGATCTGATCGTAGCTTCGAGTTCAGGTGTCGTACCGCGGCCGGACCGGAAAGGAGGGGGCCAGCGAACCTCCTGCCAAGAGGCAAAGGTTGCTTGCTAACTCTCAGTCACTTGTTAGAAGAGAAGGAAGTGCAGCTTGATTGTCGGAAGGAAAAAAAAAAAAAAAAAAAAAGGCAGCCAGGCTGTTCGATTTTTTTTCCTCCTTTGGTAAGGATTGGCTTTAAGTGATAGGGGATGTGATTGGAATTCGTCTTTTCTTTGTATCATCGAGACATCCGAAGGGCCGGCCATATGTACCTCGGGAGACTCGGCCCATTCAAATCAAAATAGAACGAGCACCTACGACTAAGAAGAATAGAATGTCGACCACAGGGTAAGATGATCTTCTAATACGAGGGCGAGTGACTGGTAAAGTCATTAAACTTAGTTGTTTTTATCAACATGGCTGCAAGTGGACTAAGTTTATGTGTTTAAACTGAATACGACCAAAGTCGTGGCTAGGGATGGCAACGGATCCGGGATCCGATCCGGATCCGCAAGATCCGGTCCGCACGGATCGGATATGGATCCTAAATTTTGAGATCCGTTGGATATGGATCCGGATCCGGATCCGCTATCTTTAAACGGATCCGGATCTGGATCTTAATAAGTAAATCCGGATCCGGATCCGCAAATCCGTTTTATTAAAAAATTAACAATAATAAAAAACTTAGTACTTTAATTTGTGTTTTTTTGGTTATTTCTATTTTTTTTTTCTTTTAGTTTATTAATATTTGATTATGAATCTTTATATTCGATTTTATTTTTAAAATTATGAAAATTAATATGGTCGTAAATACGTATTAATTAAAAAATTTGTAGAATTTAAGTAAAAAATTGGATCCGCGGATCCGATCCGGATCCGGTCCAGATCCGGCGGATCTGGATCTAAATCTACTTTTTTGGGATCCGGATCCGCTACTAGGGGTGCGGATCCGGATCTGGATCTATGCGGATCCGGTCCGTTGCCATCCCTAGTCGTGGCTACTTCAATCAAAAAAGGGCGATCCCCTATTCAAACCGAAAAAAGTACCTCACCTCATTTACGAAGAAGTAGTTGGAGCTGGGCTATGAACTAGGAGAGTTTTCTTGTGTTTTATCTTTCTAAGAGCGGTCTGATCAAGTAAGGGATCAGACCCCTCCTGGTGTTTGAACTAGTCATTAATGGTCGGCTTAATTGGTATCCTTTCGGTATGCCTTGCGAACACTTTCTTTTTTAGTCTTTCATCTTCTCTAGAGAAGCGAAACTCGAACGGATAGAGTAGATGGTCCAACTACATAACTTTTTCTTTTTCATTACTTCCATGGTCGTGCCTTGTGGCACGGCAGCACCCGTACTATTGAAATGGTTCGTCAGTAGAGATGTTCCCACAGGTGCCCCTTTTTCCAATGGTACTTTAATTCCTATTCTTATCCCTTCATTCCTTCTTTTGGTTTATCTACATTCCAGGAGAAGCTCATCCGAAATTAGAGCTAGAAACGCCTTCTTTAGTTTCGTTCCCATTCTTCATTTTCTTCTTCTCGAATCCAAGGGGGACTTACCCTATTTAGAATCTTTTTGCGGTGTGCTCCGTTTACTATTCTTTCGTACTTTCTTCTCTTTATCACGCGATAGGTCAGCGAAGCGTGAGCGGGCGCGGAGAAGAAAACGCCAAACACTTCGGACTAACGGGAATGAGCAACGACGAAATGACAAGATAAAGTGCCCCGGGCGCCCCCATTTAGAAAGAAGGGTCGAAGGGTTTGGACCTGTAGCTTTCCCCGTGCCCCCTTCGTCGGGTGGTGCTTGCATGGGGGGTGTGCTACCTGAAATCGGGCTTGAAGCTCCCGCCTTACCAACGAGCCGACAGCTGATGGCTGTTGGTCACGACTACTACCAAAAAGTGAACATGAGGATGACTATTTCACATGGGGGAGTGTGCATCTTTATCTTGGGTGTTCTTCTGTCGTGCGACCCGGCGGCTTATGTGCGACCTGTGGCCCACGCCTCCTATTTGTTCAGGGCGGGCGGCGTGAACTCTGATTTGATCCGGGTATTCAATCCCGCCGCTGAGGTGCTCAGTTGAATCCTTAACCTTGATAGGAAGGTGGCTTTTTCAATAATTCGTGCATAAGGGTAAGGAACTTTGGATGAACTAATGCGAATGGGTGTAAGCTTCGCTGCTCGAAAACACCCAGTGCTGACCACACTGAGAGACACGAACGCGCAGGTAACGCCAGTTGGCGAAGTGGCGTTAAGCATCCCTAGCGGTACGAAAAGAGAGGTCGTGATGATATCCCCTCTTCAGACGAGCCTGGTGGTTGTTCGGTTTCCGCTTATTGGGGCTTGGTCGTTGGGGTTTCCTTTTCTTCAACCAATTCAGTTGTGCCAGCTCTGAGATTGGTCTAAAAATGTATTATGAGCTGGCTGTATTGAAATTAAGATAGATTCATTTGAGTTCAAGTAGTACAGGACCTTCGATCGACCATGGGGCGTATTCTACCCTTTAAAATGGAATTCTATTGAAGCGTAACGTAAAAGCTCCTTCTCATCCTTGTCTTTTTTTGGTTTGGAAGTTCCAGAATGTTGTCTGTGGATTTTTAATAAACAAAGGACTTCGACTATGCCATTTGATTCATTTTATTCAAGTTCCGTGCTGCTCGCTACTCTCCGAGGCCAAGGACGGGGTCGAACCGTCATTACAGGATTTGCAGTTCGATACATTTCCATTACGTTACCTAGCCAAACTCGCCACCTCATGTGTAAAAGTAAAGTCTTCCTCCTTCCCCGCTCCCTCTTTTTCTACATATGCGGAGGCGGGCGGAGCGCTCTATATGACCAGCGGCGGGTTACCAGAGAAGAGGGGACAACTTCTTTCTCCCTTGCCTTGCTCCATCTTCCTTTTCTGATTGAAAGTAGCAAGCCTCTTCACTACTAGTACAGAGGCCAAAGAAAAGGTTGCTCTGCTCATCCAGCCCAGTCGATCCATTGTTTATGCGGCAGTGCGATGGAGCTGAAAAACGTAAGCCCCTTTTTTTTGAGGTCATTTCTATTTGCTTACTCTTTAGAGTAAGGTATGAAATTGCTAACTTGATAGAGTCTGGGGGGAAAACTAAAAAAAAACTAGGTTCTGGAAGAACGAGACGCCTACTATTATAATAAAGTTTTAGAACGTCCAAGACGCCTACTATACTCCTAAACTACAAGCTAGCGCGCAACGGCTGAAAAGTCGTTGTTGCTTTCTGCTTGCAGGCTTGAAAATTTTGATTTCGTCCATTTTGATTGATTCGCTTTATTTTTGCGCAACGCAATAAAGAAGTTTAACAGTTTCTCTCGGCATCTGGCTTTTCTTTTATATTTTAAGTCATTGATCTTATATCTAAAAGCAGGGAGGTCTGCGTTCATTATTAAGCCTACTACGCTCGTTTATTCCTTTCAATCTTGATTGAACCTTACTTCGATTGCCTTACGCTGTTCGACTGAACTCGTTGGCTTTGCGCTCTATTTGGGCGGAACCCGAATCGAGAACTTTCTTTCATAGATTCACTAAGTCATCGCCAGCAATCAGCTCTTATCCTTTGGCGTCAAAGGGCGAGTTCCTTTCTTGTCTTGTCCAAAAACTTTCTTTTTCTTGCTTGTTGTTAGTCTGTCTAGCGTCTTTCGGTTGGGGTCCGCCCCGGGGGTTAGGTTAGACCGCTTGGTTTCTCTTTTTTTTTAGTCTTGAAGGTAGTCAACGTGTCAGCCATTCTTCTCCCATTAGACTTGTCCATTTTTTGCTCTTTTTCCTTAAACTTCCTCTCCCTCCGGTCGAGTAGCTAAAGCCCCTCTACTGGGATTGACAGGAACGGAGAATACCACTCTATCAATAACAATCAAAAAGTAGCAATTAAGTTTCAGTTTGAGCTTGGAAGCAACCTGCTATCTATCTATAGGCGAGAACAGACTGCTATTGGCTGCTTTGCCTATCTATTCTACTATGGCCGGCTTGGAGACATCAGAGGAAGACCATCATCTCTATCCCGGTACGATCATAGCTTCATTCATTCGTTGAACCTTTGGGATTACCATTCGCATTGAGTTCAATTACCACACCACCTCTATCATACGACATTACACGATGAGAGAGTGCATGGTCAACGCACACCTAAAGCGCCTACGTTCTGCTTGCGGCCAATACAACCACAACCTAACTTGCACGAGATTCAACAACCAAAGCTACTGGTAGTCCCGAGGGGACGGCATCCTCCTATACCTATAATAGTTAGCAGTACTGAACAAGAGAGTCATCGATCCGGGGAAAGAAAGGGACCGCCTTTGAAAAAAAAGGCAAGCTTTAGCTTGACTTGACTTGGCCTTCGGAACAAAGGTGATTCTGTTCATGCTTCAGACAATCTGACTAATTCTATATACTTCTATCTAATTATAGACTCTTTTTCTATTAGAAAGGCGAACCTATAGGCCTGTTTTAGTGCGTTTCCAAAGTAAACTAACCATTTATAAAGTAAACGCTACTAAAGACCGGATGAAGAATGAAAAATGTCCGCTAACGGGATAAGATCTTTTTTAGATCAGCAACAAATGTCTTGTATCTATGAAGAAAGATTTCTCCCCGGATTCAAACCCTGAATGCCATACCTTGCGGAAGGCGATTCACGAGAGAATCGCGCACAGTTCTGTTTGACCGAGATGTGAATGCCCGTGATCCGCTCAGTATAGTGATGGATTTCATGGCCGACGTCTAAGCGACACGAATAGGCCGACATGAAACGAGTTCCCCGCGGAACATTTTCTCTTTCGTCCTCGGACGTTCGGACTTTTGTTGGATTTCGGCACTTGCGTTCTCATGCCCGAATAAACCCTCGCGATTGATTAGGAGAAGCGAGAAAGATGGATTCTTGTCCTCGATACGAATTCCCCGACGATTGCCTTCTAATAGATGCTCTGTCTTTCATTTTTAACATCCAATCCCATGCTAATAAGAAAAAGGAGCGATTGCTAGTCAGCTTTCATTTTCTTAAATAGAATGGTAGGGGCTGAGGTTTTGAAGGCTTTCCAACTTTCTTCAATTAGGGAAGTGCATCTACGACACGATGGGTCTCAAATCAAAGCGCCAGGACTGGATCCCGGAGACGGAGGGATTGCTGATTTTATTCTACTTTTTAAGCGTAGCCATGTTTTGAGATTGGGCTCACTCATCACTTTCTTGTTATTCTATTGTTATAGTGTGGTGTGGCTAGCTGCGGAGACGTTATATCAATCCAGGCTCAAAAGCGGCGAATGCTTTTGGATTCCAGTCTGGGGTTAGGTGAGCCAGTATGGAACCGACTGGAGCAACGTCAAAAAATTAGACTAAGTAAGGCGCGAGGTTGGGGTTCAACTTCAAAAGCAGGATCGAGCGCCGCTCTTTCCTTTTTGATTGCAAACCCCACTGTCTACTCTTTCCTTTTATCTCCCAAGGACATCCCGACTACGGACCACTTTTCGGGTCTTCTTTCCCCATTAGATGACGTTGTCATATAATATACCAGCCTTCTCACTAAGCTATATACTCGTTCTGCACTCGCTCCCGATGTTTGAACTTCGAGTAAATAAACTCCTTTCGTCAAAGTGCCTTTAGGTCGGTCAAGTCAGCTTTGCTCGTTCTTAACCAAAATACCAGAATGGAACCACCGGAGTTAATATAAGAGCACATCGTCAAGGGCGCCTTATCCTATAGGATCTCAACCCGCTACCAGCACTGGAATCCAAAAGCATCCTGCGCGAGAACAACTGCCTTTTACTGCCTTCCTCGCCTTAGGCTCACCTCGCCGAACGGTCGGTCGCTCGCTCGGAGCATTATCATGTATTCCACTCGTAAATTGTGATTAAGACTTTTCTCGATATTGTTATCTAGTCCATTGCCAATGATCTGCTTTAGCTGATGAAATAGAAGTGGAAGTCTCATCTGGTTCGGGGAAAGGTCTTACCTATATAGTATAGAAGAAGCTTTACCTAAGCCAATTCCATAATAAGCAGGACCCTTTATCAGCGCCCTACTCGCTCTTTGCTTCTTTAGTTCTTCACTTGCTCCATCGATTCATTCTTCCGCTAACATGCTCGCCAAAGGAGGTAAACTCGTTCCAGAGATGCATTCCGCCGCTTAAGTACTCATAAAATATGTGATTTTAGGAAAAAAAATGCATTAAAAGAGCCTGGTCCTTGGGACCATTCCCCCCCCCCTACATCCCCCGAGGGGACTATTGTTTACAGTTCTGGCCAATACCAATACACTGACTTTTGTACTGTCTTTTACTCAGAAAATGGTTCAAGTAATGTGAGAGTGTCCAAGCGACAACGCCCTTCAGCCTTCTCGTTCGGCTCGTTCCGGTAAATGGTATAAAGTACAATCCCTGCCTGCCTTCGTCCACTCAGTAAGAGTGTTCTCAAATCCCAAGTCAGGTGTGACTCATCAAATACCACCGCACAGGAAAAGCTACTAGTAGATAGCTAGTAGTAGATCCTATTCCTTTCCTCAATGAGTGTATCATTGGAGGGTAACAATGCCTTGTTTAAAGACCGAAGGGACAAGAACAATAGAGCAGTTACTCATAGTAGTAGCCACTGCTTGTTTGAGCTGACTTGCTTATATTGTTCCACAGTCCTACAATCAGAAAAGGACAGGAAGGGCCCTGCTTCGAGAATTCAGATACCTCACCCTACGCCCTGTGGAGACTTCTTCCTTTTCAGTTAGTTCTTATTCCTCAGTGGGTCGGGCACATAGCAACAAGGGAGATGTCTTACTCCTCTACCTGTGTTACTTTATGGGAAGGGGAGCCCACCCACCTTCAACCCCGGATGGCTTCCAGCGCCTTTACCCCCAGTATTGGTCGCTCGGCTATGGGACAGATGCCTTGCTCCCTTGTTTCGTCTGTTTTCCTTGTTCCATAGGTTCAAGCCCTATCACTACTAATAGAATCTCTTCCTCAACTGCAAAACTGTCACAGTAAGGGTAAGGTAAGAAGAGGGTTTGATTCAAGCAGGAATGATAGACCTACTAACACTAATACTACTAATGGTATTGATCTATTGGAAACCAATGAGTACCACCAGTAGAGTCTTGTGATTCATAAGACTACTTGGTTTGACTACCTTTAGTCTCTACTCTTTTTCTTGCTTTGGTACGGTCATCGTCCCGTTACACTGATTACTCATCTTTTTTTTTAAAGCTTGGGTTAAGGCAAACCCAAACCAGACAATGAGACCGGCCGAAGCACGAAAGGCATTTGTCCTCATGCCTCAGCCGACCGAAGAATAGAAAGAGAAAGAAAATGATTTCCGCCCGGGTCTAGACGTCTTCCAATCCATGCTCTCGTGAGGCCTAACTTCCCGCTTCCCTTTCCAGTGGCACTACTCCCGTTCTTCATATCCTTACTTACCATGGACCAGCTGCAATGATGCCCTCCCTTGACAGTGACCCTATTGTCCATCTCGGCCTACCCCTCCTCTCCAATGCATTCTCTGATTACCTCCGGCGGGTCTGCCATCCAGAAATGTTCTCGTTGCTGATCTACCCAAATGTTCGCCAATGCGTCAGCCGCAGAATTGCCCTCCCTTCAAATGTGGCCGGCCTTGATCTAAATGGCTTAGTAACACCTTAATATCTGAAAGAAAAGGCTCTACCTTCCACCCAGCGTGGTTCCCGCGATGAGATCAATGACCGTCTTTGCATCGCCCTCAATCAACAACTTCCTAAGGCCGGCAAGCTACAGCGATGCCCATTCTTGCGCTTAGAATCTCCGCCCTCGTGTTACAACCCACGCCTCTGGCAAAACCTGCCACAAACCTCCCTTCATGATCTCTTAGGACTCCCCCCAAACCCGCCTGGCCATGGAGATGGAGGATAGGTAACGATTGAGGTGGGAGGGATTGGTTCTGAAGTGGAAGATAGATGGATAGATAGACCCCGGCAGAACTAACTCACTAGTATGGATGGGCCCTGAAGAAGCGGATAGGATAGTTGAGATGGATGATGTAGAAGTGGGAAGCAGGAAGAACTTAACTATTGTTCCCTCTAGTTGGCTCTTAGGCCAGATAAGCGTGATCGACGACGGCCCCTTTCCTATGCACCGATAGAGATGTTGATTCCTGCTCGAAACCCTAGAGAACACGGCCGGCTCTGATACCATGAAAACAATATAGATTGTAGAGAGAAGAGAATGATTCATTACTCCATCCCACATATTTATATGATGGGGATGTGACATAGCATAGCAAAAAATAATTCTATGAAAAATGATGTAACTGTAACCTAAAGCCCAACCTTTTCCTGCAAAGTACGGGGATCCTTAGCTGACAAGACGAATGCTTGAATGAGTTAATTATATCCCGATCACCCCCGAGCTAAGTAAGGTTAAGGAACGACGTCAGGAGTTTCGTAATCACATTCATCCAACGTTAGTTACTCCAGCTTACCCGAGCCACACATGAGATTGCCCTAAGTAATGCCTCTCCCAACATCTGTATAAAGAGATAGGGCTACCGGAAAATTCTTTAAATAGCGGAACCAAACTGATAGCTAGTAGGTCTTGATCGAACTATAGCTAGCTGAAAAAGCGGTGGTGGGTTTCAGACGGTGGAACGAACAACACATGCGTGCGCTTCATTCGTTCATTCATCGATCAGAAAACACATGCTTCGTTTTCCGGTTAGACAGAGAAAGTAATGAATATTTAATTCCATAAATACATATTATGAATGGTTTGGTTGACCTTGCTTTCTGCTATGCCTGAGATGGTATCCTTAGTTTGGGCGGTATGATTTTTCTTCTCATTTCATTTCCCGAGATGAATCCATTCCCCGAGGGCTAGGTTCAAGGGAGTTGACTTGCTCATTATGTCTTCTTCTTTTACATATTCTCGTTGCGTTGGCCTCCTCGTTCATAATTCATAGTATAGTACCAGCTATCGAAGAAATTCTCTCAACATCCTTAGGTTCGACTCGCCTAACTAAAGGTACTTTACGGACGAATGAATCTCGATTAGAGGTAAGCTTGTCTGGGAAGTTAAGAAAAAGAAAGATTGATTATTCGCTTTCGAAAGGGAGGAATTGGTACCACTTTTCCTTAGGTTAGGCACCTTTCCTTTGCGTGCTTCCTTGTATGGGCAGCGAAAGCTTCTTCTTTATGTGCTCTCTGGACCGAGACTCGCCGAGTAGCGCCCTTATATGAACCAGCGGTTCCAACTTCACTTTACAAAGCCGGCTAAATACAACTTTACTCGCTTCTTATCATTACGATGGAATTTAACGTTCTTATCTTCCTCTCTCGTCCGTAGCGGTAACGCTAAAGTAGATAGATCCAGCTATCTTTGACTCTCATCTTCGCTCGATCATACCTTTATCTATTGTATTGCTCCGCTTCAAGCGCATAGAACACCTGGTAAAGTCAGGTTTAGTGTGACTTCCCCAACAGAAGAATGAAATGACAGGTATCTTTGCGCTGAAACTCCTTCTTTCTTTTCTTTTGTGGGCTAAAGCTTCTAATCTTTCTACTAAAAGGTAAAAGTCTCGGTTTGGTGGTCCCAATTTTAGTCGTTACCTCCCGAAGAACTGGGAACCTTTGATCGATAACAAATTGCTTGTTGAATCACATTCCTCTCTGAAAGACTAAAAACATTCAGTTGACTCCTTGCTGTCATGCTGGCAAAAGCAGGGGTTTCGGCCGCTTTTACCTACTATTGGATTTGAACCAATGACTCTCGCCGTATGAAAGCGATACTCTAACCGCTGAGTCAAGTAGGTCAAGCTGACTTAAGTCAGAGAAAATGGACCCCTATAAGAGAAAGCCGCGTAACCAGAGTTCCAATGCAAATATTCGGAGAATAAAGCGGATAGCGGAGCGCTAAGAAAGAGAAAACGTTATCACTATACGAAATGAGGCAGCGGCTAACACGCTAAGATCAGCCTTTTAGGTAGGGAGAATCCAACACCAGTAGAAGTAGACCCTGCCTAAAAGGTGGTGAGGGTATCTGAGTCAGCATAGCCAATAGCGTAGCCAGAAGCACGAGTAAGATCATTAGTAGATAGAGTTATTGATCCATCGCCAGTGGCGTGAAAGGCATATCCTGTTACAGATGAAGATCCAGATTTTTTGCTTGAAGTAGATCCAGTTGATTTGGCTTATGTACCGGCACCATCAATAGCTTATCCATCACCGTCTTGCCCAACATTCCTTCCAGGTCGGTAGCCAGTAACGGCACTACTGCTTTCTTTTTTTTATTTTAAAAATGTGAAAGAAAAAAAAACTTTCTGTTTATGGATGAAGTAATCGGAATGACAAATGGTTACGATTGCGAAAACCGGAGAAAGTCGGGAACCGTCGATTACCTTTTGAATCAAAGTAGCAAGGGGCCGAGTACTACGACTACAGGGGGGGCTTCGTAGACAGCCCTCGTCGCTTCTTTCGGGCGACTAGCTTCTCAAGTGGGTGGCTTGGTAAGCAAGCTACCTTCAGCATTGGTAAAATCTCTAAATAGGCCGGAATGGTGGGGAAGGAGGCCCTCCCTACTTCAATGTAAAGGGGGGGGTCGCCGTTTCACATCCGCTCCTCTAAAACTACCTTTTTCCCAACATGATCACGAACGAAGACATAAAATAGCGTAGATAGGAGGAGGAAAGGAACCAACCCACTTGTCCTGATCGGAACGATTGAAGAAAGAAAGAGAATGGTGGCCCCTTCCGTTCAGGGGACATCGTCGGAGAACAATGTCTGGGACAGGGTGAGAACCTTCCGTTGGTTACGCCCTTTAAGTGTTGGTATATCTATATTGAGATATGGATAGTGATCTGCTTTCAAGATCGTTGACTTTCGCCTTTTGACAATCTTACTGACTGAAAGGGGGATCCGCTCAAACATGCGAAGAACGTCCGAGACGCCTTATATTATAGAAAGGTTTGTAGAAAGGGGCTTCTTCAAATATCCTATAAAAAAAGAAGTAGGGGCTTCAAAGCTTGTAGTTTAGGGGTGCGCTTCTTCCAGAACCTATACTTTGTTCTGCAAGAATGGCTTTCTCTGATAGAGGCTCGCTTCGCTTTTGTTTCATTTGGATAGGAGTAGGTGCTTGCTGCTCGCTCGCTGTCTACTAAATGAGCCCCACTATCTTTACTTAAATCTTAAGTAAAGTGAAGTAAAATCCATGAAGTGAACAGCCCAACCTTTGAAGCTTTGCCAGGCAATCGGTATCGATTGTTGAAGCCAAGGCTTCAACCTAATTCCAAAACACGCTTATAGTATAGGAAAAAGCTTCTCTTTGATAGCGGTCATAGGGGTTCTAAAAGGGTCTGATCGTAGATAGAGATTGAACCCCGTTCGGGGGCAAGGGCGGATGTAGCCAAGTGGATCAAGGCAGTGGATTGTGAATCCACCACGCGCGGGTTCAATCCCCGTCGTTCGCCCATCAATAAATGGACCATTTGTTACAAAGACACAAAGCAAACCTAGAAAGCATTTTTTCAGCAAGCAAGTCATCTCGAGGCTTTCAAACGCATACAAGCAATTGGTATCCGATTAAAACATAGAAACCATTCGCCTTGCCTACTTGCTGAAAGCACAAACAAATAGAATGAATGGCTGATCATGAATTCAATTCCGTTTTTAAGACCTCACTAATCAGCCTTACTTAACTTAGTTAAAAATGAATGAAATGAACCCCCGGATGAAGAAAGAATATCCCCTCCCTTTTTTAAAAGGGGAGCCCCTATAGACGTAAAGACTTGACTTCACTAAACCGGCACTACTCTTTGTCTTGTCGGCTCCTACCATTCGTTCTTCGTCTGCTCGTTGAGTGCCGTCCTTGGCCCTTGCTCCTTTCTAGTAGCCGATCTACTTTCTTCGCCCTAATCCATAAGCGGGAGATGGTCCTGAAATTCCCTCTTTTTGGTTAAAAGGTTGGGCGTAAATAGCGCCTCTAGACCAAGTATAACAGCGGATATGAGGCTTGACCTTTTAAAGCTATTACCGTCGGCAGACGCTTATTTTCCTTGAAAGCCTGAAGCTAATTCAATCTCTCTATTCCTCCGCTCGGTCAACCGTCTCTGGAATTGCTGCCTTTTCCGGCTCTGCTTCCACTCCGCCCACTATCCAGTGGATCTTCGCCTGGCTAGGATTCTGACTCTCGAACGGGGGAATGCAACCTATTAGATTGTTGACCCGGCCTCTGAGTTCGTTTTAGACTGAAGTAATGTTCAGCCTATTACCAGATATAGGTATGGAATTCTTTTGACCTACCTGGTAGATGTGTGCATTTGACCTCTACCCATACCTTTTCTATCTATGCTCCAACCATGATAGCGATTGGTGCTTCTTTCGGGGGTTCAACCAGCCTGGATAAACCACTTCTAGCTTTGGTTTTGCCTCATACCACGAAAAAGTTCTGCCCCTCCTCACTAGGACTAGTTGAGTTGTAAACAACCATAATGGGAGCTATAAATAACCACCTCTCACTAACGTTCGAGCCAGTCAACTTGGAAAGGCTTACAGCCCTACGGAGGGGAAGACGTCTAAGACTGACCCCAAAAAGAACAAAAATATGGCAAACTCAAGACAAAACGCGTGAAAAGCCTGTCCAACTTTATCATAGTAAGTTGAACGCCAATCCCGCTTAGGGGTCGATCTATCTTCCTTTGGCTGCTCGAGGTCAGCTTGTCTCGTAAGTATAGAAGATTAAGGTTCTTCTTTCCAACACGTCTAAACATGTGTACAGTATAAATAGTGGAAATGTTGCTCAGAGAGCGGCCAACCTTGAGCTTGTGCTAAACCAGGTACTTACTTGCTTTATTAAGTAGTAGCATTGAAGGCTATCTGTAGCCGAAACCAGCTTACCTGCCCACCCGTGTTTCTGCCTTAAGGTCTGGTCTGGAAAGCGGGACCAAAACACAGCTATATAAATAAATAGGTACGAATCGCAAACCAATCTTTACCAGCTCAAACCAATACAGGAGCAAGGAGCAAGAACTAGTTTACAGACTTGACCAAAGGAAAAGAAGACTTCTAGCGCAGCAGCTGCCAAGTCTGCCTGCTTTAACACAACTTTAACAACTGGAATGGAAAAGTCGTAGACTTCACTCACCTGCTTTATGATTACTTACAAAGATCTAGAACACGGAGCAGTTCTGCGATAACAATAGAAATAGGGAGAACAATGAGAAGACGAGGCGTTAGCCGAGGTAGATGAATTCGAAAAAGAAGCATCCCGGCAACTAGAAAGAAGAAGAAGTCGTAGAACTGGAAGACGACGAAGTCGAGGAAACAGGCATCGAAGTTCCTGTTGATCTTGTTGATGTTTCAGCTTTAACTTTAGCTAATGGTGGAAAGAAAGGTCCACCACCCTTTATATATACCTATAAGATTTCTAATTACTTGTAAAAAAAATAAGGGACCTTTAGCTACTTCAACGACAGAAGCTACAACATTAACGGCAGAAGCTACAACATTTCCAACTACAAAACTACAACAAGGGCCCGAGTCTACTAGTAGGGGCTAGTAGGGCGAAGAAGACACTCGGACTGGTCGATACCTTTATCCTTTATCCTTTATCCAATCCAGTAGAACCTCCGCATTTGAGGACACCTGGATCACGGGCACCTGGAAAAGAGGATACTTCTGATAAGACAGGTGATAAGACAGGTTCCACCTCATCATCTACTGATACTGCTGATACTAACTCGGAAGATGCTACAGCTCCGGTTGAAGGCGCAGCCAAACCATCTACAGTTACAGTAAAAGTCAAAGAATCAGATGGAGATGATCCATCCACAGTAAAAGCATTTGATGACGCGGCAGCTGAAACAGACACGGACGCGGCAGTAGATTATGCAGTTTCAGAAGCTCCAGCTGATGATGTAAAGAAAGGTCCACCCTTTAATATATACACCTAGAAAAGATTAATATTTACTTGTCTCTACTCGCGGACCTTTAAGCTACTTCTACATTAGCAAGCAGCAGCTCCCTTAGCAGCTCTCCCATGGTTGGGGTTGGTTGTCAACGGGGAAGGGGACTTCGCCTGGAGGGCGGAGAAAAGAAGCATTTTCCCAGAGGAGCAAGAGTAAGTTCAAAAATTGACAGATCAACAAGAACACGCTGTTCCAAAGGAAGAAGTAGTTCCACCAGATCCACCATCTGATCAAGTAGACTGATCAAGTAGAACCATCTACCTACATTACAGAAAAAGAAGTCAAAGTCAAACCATTTCCTCCACAGGAAAAGAATTCCAAGGGTATCGGGCTGAAATCCTTTCCTTTCCTTTATACAACAGTAACCGAGGTACGAAGACGAGACGGTAAGCGGTGGAAGTGCCACAGATGGTCGTTGGGCTGAGATCGTTGGACTGCATATCGTTGGACTGCATATCGTGGAATAAGCACAGCCTGTCCTCACGCCACGTTAATGGGCGGGTGCGTTAACTAATGAAACCTGAGCTTGCATATAAGAATAAAGGCGAGGAACTGGTCCTGTAATGGTATGCCCCTCGGAGAGGTCTGTCCTCAAGCTTTTGTTAGACGGAAACAGCAATAGGCTATTTATAGCTCGAACGTTAGTGAGAGGGATGAATCCTTTACCATAAGGGAGAGGGAGTTGACTGGCTCTACTAAAGGGGACTTGCCCCCCAACCCTATAATGCTACACCGATTCCGAGGTCTTAGGACTGAGGCTTGCCTAGGGAAAAGGATATTTTGTTTTATTAATAGGTTGGGATATAACCAAAAGCAGGGGAAGATGACCCTCACCGGGCACACCACTACACAAACATCAAATCCATATTTTACTGGGGAGAAACGTAACAGCTGGCTCGTTTCAAGTATTACACTCGCTCCCTTGAGGACGATTGCATTTACAGCAAGTAAAGCCTCGGTAAAGGCTTAACTGGTCTTGAAGGACACTTCGTCTATTCTTCTTATTGACCAAAGGAATATACTCTCCTATTGCCCATGTTAAGCGTTAAACTTCTATGGCCTTTGTCGACTATTATCGAGTTGTAGGATAGCTTCCTTCTTATTAACGCGACTTGGTGGGCAGAGGCGTGGGTGGTTAGTTCACGTGGGAGTAATGAGCGAAGCGGTGCCAAGGAGCAAGCAGTGTTATGCTCTGTCCAGGAGTCAGTTAGCACACGCTCTGTCCACGTTATGTCAAGGAGCAAGCCTTCCCCAATCTCTTCCTCGCATGCTGATAAAGCCAAACAAATCGTCCAATTCCACACCAACCATCTTTCTTCGCCAGACTGGTTCACCACCAGGCATTGTGAATTCCTTCATAACAACAAAGGGATAGAGAGAGTTCACATCGTAGTAGTATAGGTTTTCACCAACTGGGGGATGTAGGCATCCGTATGACCACCGTAGTAGCGCCCTGTCTTATAAACGTGTCTTCATTCCTATTGGGGATGTGAATAGGACACTCTTTCTTGAAAGGGCTATATTATATATTCTATTTATTATCTATTATTTATATAATAATAATAAGAAAAGTGAGCACTCTCAGAAAAGATAGAAGAAAATCACATATATGTAAAGTGAAAGAGAAAGAATTCCCACATCTTACAAAGAACTCTTCTTTTAGAAAGCCACAAAGGCCACAAGGTCAGGAAGAAGTTCGGGTTGCCCTTACCTTAGGCATTGACCCTTCTCATCAGCTTCCTTCTAAATGATCAAATCTCATTACTTTAGAATTCCATTTGTGGGGCAAAACCTCACTCACATAAAAAAAAGGTCAAACTCAGTTCAGAGGACACCGGGACGATTTCCAAGTATCTTGAGGCGAGTTTCCGATGTGTCTGTCCAAACAATAAAGAAAAGAAGATCCCCTTTTTTTATGACAAATCTGATTCGATGGCTCTTCTCTACTAATCACAAGGATATAGGGACTCTCTATTTCATCTTCGGCGCCATTGCTGGAGTGATAGGCACATGCTTTTCAGTACTGATTCGTATGGAATTGGCACGCCCCGGCGATCAAATTCTTGGTGGAAATCATCAACTTTATAATGTTTTAATAACGGCTCATGCTTTTTTAATGATCTTTTTTATGGTTATGCCTGCGATGATAGGTGGATTTGGTAATTGGTTTGTTCCGATTCTGATAGGTGCACCTGACATGGCATTTCCACGATTAAATAATATTTCATTCTGGTTGTTGCCCCCAAGTCTCTTGCTCCTATTAAGCTCAGCCTTAGTAGAAGTGGGTAGCGGGACTGGGTGGACGGTCTATCCGCCCTTAAGTGGTATTACCAGCCATTCTGGAGGAGCAGTTGATTTAGCCATTTTTAGTCTTCATCTCTCTGGTGTTTCATCCATTTTAGGTTCTATCAATTTTATAACAACTATCTTCAACATGCGTGGACCTGGAATGACTATGCATAGATTACCCTTATTTGTGTGGTCCGTTCTAGTAACAGCATTCCTACTTTTATTATCACTTCCGGTACTGGCGGGGGCAATTACCATGTTATTAACCGATCGAAACTTTAATACAACCTTTTTTTATCCCGCTGGGGGAGGAGACCCCATATTATATCAGCATCTTTTTTGGTTTTTCGGTCATCCAGAGGTCTATATTCTCATTCTGCCTGGATTCGGTATCATAAGTCATATCGTTTCTACTTTTTTTGGAAAACCGGTCTTCGGGTATCTAGGCATGGTTTATGCCATGATCAGTATAGGTGTTCTTGGATTTCTTGTTTGGGCTCATCATATGTTTACTGTGGGCTTAGACGTTGATACCCGCGCTTACTTCACCGCAGCTACCATGATCATAGCGGTCCCCACTGGAATTAAAATCTTTAGTTGGATCGCTACCATGTGGGGGGGTTCGATACAATACAAAACACCCATGCTATTTGCTGTAGGGTTCATCTTTTTATTCACCGTGGGAGGACTCACTGGAATAGTCCTGGGAAATTCTAGGCTAGACATTGCTCTACATGACACTTATTATGTGGTTGCACATTTCCATTATGTACTTTCTATGGGAGCCGTTTTTGCTTTATTTGCAGGATTTTACTATTGGGTGGGAAAAATCTTTGGTCGAACATACCCTGAAACTTTAGGTCAAATCCATTTTTGGATAACTTTTTTCGGGGTTAATGTTACCTTCTTCCCGATGCATTTTTTAGGGCTTTCGGGTATGCCACGTCGCATTCCGGATTATCCAGATGCTTACGCAGGCTGGAATGCCCTTAGCAGTTTTGGCTCTTATATCTCCGTAGTTGGGATTTGTTGTTTCTTCGTGATCGTAACAATCAATTTAAGTAGTGGAAAGAACAAAAGATGTGCTCCAAGTCCTTGGGCTGTTGAAGAGAATTCACCCACACTGGAATGGATGGTACAAAGTCCTCCAGCTTTTCACACTTTTGGAGAACTTCCAGCTATTAAGGAGACGAAAAGCTAAAGTAAAAGAAAACTTTTTCTTTTAAAATGAAAGAGACGAAGGAGACGAAAAGCAACTAAGAACCTAACAGAACTTGTTTTTCTTAAAATAAAAGAATGAAGTAGCATTTTTTGAAGTCAGGCTTTGTCACTATTCAAATGTTTGGTAATTGGTTTGTTCCTCTACTTCGTCAGTATGGAGTCTCCTTACTCCTCTTTTCCGCTCTACTTGCCATACTATACGGCATTTTTTCTTTTGGGGGGTTTGGAGCCTTTCAAATTCCCGTTGAGAGGGCGGCATTCTCTCTCTTATCCAAAAGCCTTTCTAGGGTGTTTGGATTAGAAGGATTGAGTGCCTTCCTTCTTTTGATGGGCCTTCATGCCATCATGTGAAAGCCCCTTTCACATGATGGGGCCATCGGGGTCCTCCGGCCGAGACGGGTTGGTGGCACGAGTCTTGGAGGATATCTTTGGACCGGACTCGCCCAGAAGAAGGGGAGTTAGTGTCAAGGAACCGCCGGGACCTTCCCCTTCTTCTGGGGATCCTTCTTTCATTCCTAGGAATGAAGAAGAAAATCACGATAGGCGCGGAGACAGGAAAGCAGAAAAAATGCTTCGTCTCCGCTCTAAGGTGATGAAGGCAAAAAGCCTTCTAAATATGGCGAAGGCCCAGGCGGAGGTAGCGGACACCCTGGCCGACGAGGAATACGCACAAAAGTGTTCCGCCGCAAAAGAAGCACGGGAAAGGTCTGATAGCCTTTATCGTGACTATCTTCGCGATGTCGACTATTGTGAGTACTTAAGGACTCATTTCGAGTCCTTAAGATCTAAAATTGAGGCCTTAAGGCGCCGACGTCTCATGGAAAGTCTCTTTGGTAGGGAAGAGGACGATCCGTAGGATACGTTGGTTGCATTTCCTTCGGGTCAGGGGCGGGCCGGCCATAGGTTCGAATCCTGCCACCTTTCTTGTGGATCATCCTGTGGTTACCGGATGACGGGAATAACAAAGCAGAAATTCAAAATGAACACGAAATGTCAATATATGAATTGTTTCATTATTCGTTATTTCCGGGTCTTTTCATTGCATTCACTTACAACAAGAAACAACCACCAGCGTTTGGTGCAGCACCCGCATTTTGGTGTATTCTTTTTTCTTTCTTTGGTCTTTTGTTCTGTCATATTTCAAATAACTTATCCAATTACAACGTATTAACCGCTAATGCACCTTTCTTTTATCAAATCTCAGGGACATGGTCTAATCATGAAGGTAGTATTTTATTATGGTGTCGGATCCCAAGTTTTTATGGATTCCTTCTTTGTTACCGGGGTCGATCCCAAAGCCATAATGTCTCAAAACGAGGAGGCCATAGAGAAAGTCTTGTTTTTTCCTTTGTCTTAAACTTCGTGAAGAACTCCATTCTATCTCTTCCGCGTTACGAACAAAAAAGTAGAGTTCTTCACGAACCCCAGTTGTACACTCTCTTCGTTCTACAAACTCTTGTTGATTCTGAACTTTGTTCGCGAAGGAAGCGGACTTTTGACGGGCCAGCTCTTTTTTACGCGCCGCTTTACCCTGAAAGGAAAATGAGCTTTGCTCTTCTGGCCGCGAGGCGCTCTCGTGGTTCGCGAGAAGGAAAAAGGACTCATCCTTTGTTGCATCTGGCACGACATGATAAAGAGAGAGCTTCGTCTATCGATGAACAGCGTATTGACGGAGCTCTTGGCATTGCTTTGTTTTTCTTTCCTTTCTTATCAGCGATTTCCGATCCTTTTGTTCGAAATTTCTTTGTTCGTACCGAACCGCTTGCAGAATCAAATCCTGTTCCACAAGATCCTATATCAGCAATACACCTCCCTTGTATTTATGCCGGAGACGTCGCCAGTGCTATGGGCTTTGGCTTATGTAGATCAAAAATGATGAATGGGATTGTGGCACTCTACTCGCCGCCAATAAGGAAGGATGCCGCCGAAAAGAATGGAACGCTACTTTGCTCTGCTGGATGCGTCGGATCCCGTATAACAAGCGAGCTCTTTAACCTCAAATTCAAACATGTGGGCACCAAATGCTATCCTGCTTTATTGTTGCGTAGCAAAAGAAGCCTGCTCATGCTACTTCGGCGGTGCTTTTTCGCCTTCTCTTGACTCTGGACAAGAGCGCTAGTGAACACGGGGGGGGGGGGGGGGGGGGGGGGCGAAGCCTTTATTTCGTAATGGAAAGAAAGAGACCACTACTTTGCCTCTTTGTTGGACCGTCGGCGCGAACACAGTGGTCTCTGACCAGGACCAGGAAGCTATTCGAATTTGGATCTTGACATGTCGGTGCTTTTTAACCGTAGGCATCTTGCCAGGAAGTTGGTGGGCTCATCATGAATTAGGTCGGGGTGGCTGGTGGTTTCGGGATCCCGTAGAAAATGCTTCTTTTATGCCTCGGGTATTAGCCACAGCTCGTATTCATTCAGTCATTTTACCCCTTCTTCATTCTTGGACTTTGCTTCTTAATATTGTGACTTTTCTATGCTGTGCCTTAGGAACCTTTTCAATACGGTCCGGATTGCTAGCTCTCGTTCATAGTTTTGCTACAGATGATACACGAGGAATCTTTTTATGGCGGTTTTTCCTTCTAATGACTGGCATATCTATGATTATTTTCTCTCAGATGAAGCAGCAGGCATCGGTCCGTAGAACCTATAAAAAAGAGATGGTTGTAGCGCGAAGTACTCTTGTGCACTTACGTCACTTGGCTCGCGTGCAACCTCGCCCCCTTATGTTATGGAAGAATTGAGCTTATTGCTGGGCTGCTTATTCAGAGCCAACAATTGGCTGCCAGATTTCGTCCCGCAACTAGAAGAAGATCACTTCGGGATCACTGTGGCGTGACTGAATGTAGAGGAGTCCGCTCTTACAGCGTTTGATCAGTAGATTATTTAGAACTTCGGAAGATGGTCAAGGTAGCTTACTTCCAAGCCACTGCACTAGATGCGCATGTAATCTACGTAGTCAGCCCAGAATTTCAATTTCTATATTAGAATACTACTTCGAATGAATGGAGAATTACGTCGCCCTTTGATCTACAGAATAAGGCCTACGAGCTCTTTGTTTTATGGCAGAGATCTCTCCACACCAAGGAACCGAATCACACTGGATCGAAGCCCTCCCTTTCCTTCCAATTAGTGAGATTCTATCTCCTACTTGGGAAATTGTGGTCGACCCCGACTACATGGGAACAGATCCTTCTTTCTCGGAATCGAGACTTTTTTTTATTTCCACTGACGAGCTTTTTCGCGAGCTCTTTCTTCTCGGGAACATCGAGAAATGGGGCAGACAACAAAAAGAAGAATAAACCTATAAAAAATATGTTCCCAGGTAGTGGGCATTCTAGAAACGAAGCTTCCCAGTCGCTTGCCCCCTTGTGTGGAAATGCTCTTTTCATGAATTCCAGCTCTTTCCCACCAGTTCGTTCTCCACTAGGCGAACCCCCCGGGTTAACTCAACGTAAAGAAAGCTCATTAGGTAAAAACAAAGGGAGTACTTACTAATAGCGAAAGGCTAACATCTCTCCGCTCTTCTTAATAGAATAGTAGCGAACAACTGGTAACTTCGTGCTGTAAGACGACAGGTTGGTAATGAAAGGCAATGTACTAAGAAAGCGCAACTCTATTAGCCTTTATATGATATGGAAAAAGCTGGAATAAGAAGAATCATTCTATAATTCTTCGTATCTAAAAAGTATCCTCCTCTCTTTGGTCCATTACCTTTCCAATAAGTCTTGGACCAAAGCTTTCTCACCGCGCCCGCTTCTAGTAGCTAGTAGGTATTCCCGGATCGGATAAGGCTTCGATAAAGAAGTGAATCAGTCCGAAATGCTATGGATAGATAGTTTTAGCCAATATCGATCCGATCGGGAATGAGAGTACCTGACCTCTTGCCTATTCAGCAGTATTTATTATACCGCCGCACTCTTTATAGTCGCGGCTGTTGTCATGAAAAAAAATGGATTTTCTGTCAAAGAATCATGCTTAACACAGCCTATAGCGTAAAGGCATTCGAACCGCGTCTAAACTAAATAAAGGGTAAGGCCCGTATTATCTCTTCTGTAGATACGCTATCCTTTCTGGCTATGGTATGGGGGAAAAGAAGTGAGATCTACTACAGATTGATTTGATATTAGATGAGTGATCGTACTATGATCGTTCGGAAGACATGGCCCAACGCGCTACACACAAGAATGAATTGTTATGCGATCGGTAAACTCTTTCTGCAGGCAGCCTATCAAATCGGATCACGTTTTTTTTAATATTTCGTTGTGTCATGGACATGTATTCGGTCTGAAATTGGAATGCTCCTGCTCGTTGCCCGGAGCGGAGAGAGAATGGACACGACTCCTCTCTCCCCGTTCTACCTTCCAAAGCGGGCCGGCCGTTCTAAGTTCCTGGGTTGGGTCGGATAGGACCAGACCCAATCGGCTGGATCTGTGGAATCTGATACGGATCATATCCAATCGGATCTGATCGTAGCTTCGAGTTCAGGTGTCGTACCGCGGCCGGACCGGAAAGGAGGGAGGCAGCGAACCTCCTGCCAAGAGGCAAAGGTTGCTTGCTAACTCTCAGCCACTTGTTAGAAGAGAAGGAAGTGCAGCTTGATTGTCGGAAGGAAAAAAAAAAAAGGCAGCCAGGCTGTTCGTTTTTTTTGTCCTCCTTTGGTAAGGATTGGCTTTAAGTGATAGGGGATGTGATTGGAATTCGTCTTTTCTTTGTATCATCGAGACATCCGAAGGGCCGGCCATATGTACCTCGGGAGACTCGGCCCATTCAAATCAAAATAGAACGAGCACCTACGACTAAGAAGAATAGAATGTCGACCACAGGGTAAGATGATCTTCTAATACGAGGGCGAGTGACTGGTAAAGTCATTAAACTTAGTTGTTTTTATCAACATGGCTGCAAGTGGACTAAGTTTATGTGTTTAAACTGAATACGACCAAAGTCGTGGCTAGGGATGGCAACGGATCCGGGATCCGATCCGGATCCGCAAGATCCGGTCCGCACGGATCGGATATGGATCCTAAATTTTGAGATTCGTTGGATATGGATCCGGATCCGGATCCGCTATCTTTAAACGGATCCGGATCTGGATCTTAATAAGTAAATCCGGATCCGGATCCGCAAATCCGTTTTATTAAAAAATTAACAATAATAAAAAACTTAGTACTTTAATTTGTGTTTTTTTGGTTATTTCTATTTTTTTTTCTTTTAGTTTATTAATATTTGATTATGAATCTTTATATTCGATTTTATTTTTAAAATTACGAAAATTAATATGGTCGTAAATACGTATTAATTAAAAAATTTGTAGAATTTAAGTAAAAAATTGGATCCGCGGATCCGATCCGGATCCGGTCCAGAAAACACCAAACACTTCGGACTAACGGGAATGAGCAACGACGAAATGACAAGATAAAGTGCCCCGGGCGCCCCCATTTAGAAAGAAGGGTCGAAGGGTTTGGACCTGTAGCTTTCCCCGTGCCCCCTTCGTCGGGTGGTGCTTGCATGGGGGGTGTGCTACCTGAAATCGGGCTTGAAGCTCCCGCCTTACCAACGAGCCGACAACTGATGGCTGTTGGTCACGACTACTACCAAAAAGTGAACATGAGGATGACTATTTCACATGGGGGAGTGTGCATCTTTATCTTGGGTGTTCTTCTGTCGTGCGACCCGGCGGCTTATGTGCGACCTGTGGCCCACGCCTCCTATTTGTTCAGGGCGGGCGGCGTGAACTCTGATTCGATCCGGGTATTCAATCCCGCCGCTGAGGTGCTCAGTTGAATCCTTAACCTTGATAGGAAGATGGCTTTTTCAATAATTCGTGCATAAGGGTAAGGAACTTTGGATGAACTAATGCGAATGGGTGTAAGCTTCGCTGCTCGAAAACACCCAGTGCTGACCACACTGAGAGACACGAACGCGCAGGTAACGCCAGTTGGCGAAGTGGCGTTAAGCATCCCTAGCGGTACGAAAAGAGAGGTCGTGATGATATCCCCTCTTCAGACGAGCCTGGTGGTTGTTCGGTTTCCGCTTATTGGGGCTTGGTCGTTGGGGTTTCCTTTTCTTCAACCAATTCAGTTGTGCCAGCTCTGAGATTGGTCTAAAAATGTATTATGAGCTGGCTGTATTGAAATTAAGATAGATTCATTTGAGTTCAAGTAGTACAGGACCTTCGATCGACCATGGGGCGTATTCTACCCTTTAAAATGGAATTCTATTGAAGCGTAACGTAAAAGCTCCTTCTCATCCTTGTCTTTTTTTGGTTTGGAAGTTCCAGAATGTTGTCTGTGGATTTTTAATAAACAAAGGACTTCGACTATGCCATTTGATTCATTTTATTCAAGTTCCGTGCTGCTCGCTACTCTCCGAGGCCAAGGACGGGGTCGAACCGTCATTACAGGATTTGCAGTTCGATACATTTCCATTACGTTACCTAGCCAAACTCGCCACCTCATGTGTAAAAGTAAAGTCTTCCTCCTTCCCCGCTCCCTCTTTTTCTACATATGCGGAGGCGGGCGGAGCGCTCTATATGACCAGCGGCGGGTTACCAGAGAAGAGGGGACAACTTCTTTCTCCCTTGCCTTGCTCCATCTTCCTTTTCTGATTGAAAGTAGCAAGCCTCTTCACTACTAGTACAGAGGCCAAAGAAAAGGTTGCTCTGCTCATCCAGCCCAGTCGATCCATTGTTTATGCGGCAGTGCGATGGAGCTGAAAAACGTAAGCCCCTTTTTTTTGAGGTCATTTCTATTTGCTTACTCTTTAGAGTAAGGTATGAAATTGCTAACTTGATAGAGTCTGGGGGGAAAACTAAAAAAAAACTAGGTTCTGGAAGAACGAGACGCCTACTATTATAATAAAGTTTTAGAACGTCCAAGACGCCTACTATACTCCTAAACTACAAGCTAGCGCGCAACGGCTGAAAAGTCGTTGTTGCTTTCTGCTTGCAGGCTTGAAAATTTTGATTTCGTCCATTTTGATTGATTCGCTTTATTTTTGCGCAACGCAATAAAGAAGTTTAACAGTTTCTCTCGGCATCTGGCTTTTCTTTTATATTTTAAGTCATTGATCTTATATCTAAAAGCAGGGAGGTCTGCGTTCATTATTAAGCCTACTACGCTCGTTTATTCCTTTCAATCTTGATTGAACCTTACTTCGATTGCCTTACGCTGTTCGACTGAACTCGTTGGCTTTGCGCTCTATTTGGGCGGAACCCGAATCGAGAACTTTCTTTCATAGATTCACTAAGTCATCGCCAGCAATCAGCTCTTATCCTTTGGCGTCAAAGGGCGAGTTCCTTTCTTGTCTTGTCCAAAAACTTTCTTTTTCTTGCTTGTTGTTAGTCTGTCTAGCGTCTTTCGGTTGGGGTCCGCCCCGGGGGTTAGGTTAGACCGCTTGGTTTCTCTTTTTTTTTAGTCTTGAAGGTAGTCAACGTGTCAGCCATTCTTCTCCCATTAGACTTGTCCATTTTTTGCTCTTTTTCCTTAAACTTCCTCTCCCTCCGGTCGAGTAGCTAAAGCCCCTCTACTGGGATTGACAGGAACGGAGAATACCACTCTATCAATAACAATCAAAAAGTAGCAATTAAGTTTCAGTTTGAGCTTGGAAGCAACCTGCTATCTATCTATAGGCGAGAACAGACTGCTATTGGCTGCTTTGCCTATCTATTCTACTATGGCCGGCTTGGAGACATCAGAGGAAGACCATCATCTCTATCCCGGTACGATCATAGCTTCATTCATTCGTTGAACCTTTGGGATTACCATTCGCATTGAGTTCAATTACCACACCACCTCTATCATACGACATTACACGATGAGAGAGTGCATGGTCAACGCACACCTAAAGCGCCTACGTTCTGCTTGCGGCCAATACAACCACAACCTAACTTGCACGAGATTCAACAACCAAAGCTACTGGTAGTCCCGAGGGGACGGCATCCTCCTATACCTATAATAGTTAGCAGTACTGAACAAGAGAGTCATCGATCCGGGGAAAGAAAGGGACCGCCTTTGAAAAAAAAGGCAAGCTTTAGCTTGACTTGACTTGGCCTTCGGAACAAAGGTGATTCTGTTCATGCTTCAGACAATCTGACTAATTCTATATACTTCTATCTAATTATAGACTCTTTTTCTATTAGAAAGGCGAACCTATAGGCCTGTTTTAGCGCGTTTCCAAAGTAAACTAACCATTTATAAAGTAAACGCTACTAAAGACCGGATGAAGAATGAAAAATGTCCGCTAACGGGATAAGATCTTTTTTAGATCAGCAACAAATGTCTTGTATCTATGAAGAAAGATTTCTCCCCGGATTCAAACCCTGAATGCCATACCTTGCGGAAGGCGATTCACGAGATGTGAATGCCCGTGATCCGCTCAGTATAGTGATGGATTTCATGGCCGACGTCTAAGCGGCACGAATAGGCCGACATGAAACGAGTTCCCCGCGGAACATTTTCTCTTTCGTCCTCGGACGTTCGGACTTTTGTTGGATTTCGGCACTTGCGTTCTCATGCCCGAATAAACCCTCGCGATTGATTAGGAGAAGCGAGAAAGATAGATTCTTGTCCTCGATAGGAATTCCCCGACGATTGCCTTCTAATAGATGCTCTGTCTTTCATTTTTAACATCCAATCCCATGCTAATAAGAAAAAGGAGCGATTGCTAGTCAGCTTTCATTTTCTTAAATAGAATGGTAGGGGCTGAGGTTTTGAAGGCTTTCCAACTTTCTTCAATTAGGGAAGTGCATCTACGACACGATGGGTCTCAAATCAAAGCGCCATGACTGGATCCCGGAGACGGAGGGATTGCTGATTTTATTCTGCTTTTTAAGCGTAGCCATGTTCTGAGATTGGGCTCACTCATCACTTTCTTGTTATTCTATTGTTATAGTGTGGTGTGGCTAGCTGCGGAGACGTTATATCAATCCAGGCTCAAAAGCGGCGAATGCTTTTGGATTCCAGTCTGGGGTTAGGTGAGCCAGTATGGAACCGACTGGAGCAACGTCAAAAAATTAGACTAAGTAAGGCGCGGGGTTGGGGTTCAACTTCAAAAGCAGGATCGAGCGCCGCTCTTTCCTTTTTGATTGCAAGCCCCACTGTCTACTCTTTCCTTTTATCTCCCGGGGACATCCCGACTACGGACCACTTTTCGGGTCTTCTTTCCCCATTAGATGACGTTGTCATATAATATACCAGCCTTCTCACTAAGCTATATACTCGTTCTGCACTCGCTCCCGATGTTTCAACTTCGAGTAAATAAATTCCTTTCGTCAAAGTGCCTTTAGGTCGGTCAAGTCAGCTTTGCTCGTTCTTAACCAAAATACCAGAATGGAACCACCGGAGTTAATATAAGAGCACATCGTCAAGAGCGCCTTATCCTATAGGATCTCAACCCGCTACTAGCACTGGAATCCAAAAGCATCCTGCGCGAGAACAACTGCCTTTTACTGCCTGCCTCGCCTTAGGCTCACCTCGCCGAACGGTCGGTCGCTCGCTCGGAGCATTATCATGTATTCCACTCGTAAATTGTGATTAAGACTTTTCTCGATATTGTTATCTAGTCCATTGCCAATGATCTGCTTTAGCTGATGAAATAGAAGTGGAAGTCTCATCTGGTTCGGGGAAAGGTCTTACCTATATAGTATAGAAGAAGCTTTACCTAAGCCAATTCCATAATAAGCAGGACCCTTTATCAGCGCCCTACTCGCTCTTTGCTTCTTTAGTTCTTCACTTGCTCCATCGATTCATTCTTCCGCTAACATGCTCGCCAAAGGAGGTAAACTCGTTCCAGAGATGCATTCCGCCGCTTAAGTACTCATAAAATATGTGATTTTAGGAAAAAAATGCATTAAAAGAGCCTGGTCCTTGGGACCATTCCCCCCCCCCCCTACATCCCCCGAGGGGACTATTGTTTACAGTTCTGGCCAATACCAATACACTGACTTTTGTACTGTCTTTTACTCAGAAAATGGTTCAAGTAATGTGAGAGTGTCCAAGCGACAACGCCCTTCAGCCTTCTCGTTCGGCTCGTTCCGGTAAATGGTATAAAGTACAATCCCTGCCTGCCTTCGTTCACTCAGTAAGAGTGTTCTCAAATCCCAAGTCAGGTGTGACTCATCAAATACCACCGCACAGGAAAAGCTACTAGTAAATAGCTAGTAGTAGATCCTATTCCTTTCCTCAATGAGTGTATCATTGGAGGGTAACAATGCCTTGTTTAAAGACCGAAGGGACTAGAACAATAGAGCAGTTACTCATAGTAGTAGCCACTGCTTGTTTGAGCTGACTTGCTTATCTTGTTCCACAGTCCTACAATCAGAAAAGGACAGGAAGAGCCCTTCTTCGAGAATTCAGATACCTCACCCTACGCCCTGTGGAGACTTCTTCCTTTTCAGTTAGTTCTTATTCCTCAGTGGGTCGGGCACATAGCAACAAGGGCGATGTCTTACTCCTCTACCTGTGTTACTTTATGGGAAGGGGAGCCCACCCACCTTCAACCCCGGATGGCTTCCAGCGCCTTTACCCCCAGTATTGGTCGCTTGGCTATGGGACAGATGCCTTGCTCCCTTGTTTCCTCTGTTTTCCTTGTTCCATAGGTTCAAGCCCTATCACTACTAATAGAATCTCTTCCTCAACTGCAAAACTGTCACAGTAAGGGTAAGGTAAGAAGAGGGTCTGATTCAAGCAGGAATGATAGACCTACTAACACTAATACTACTAATGGTATTGATCTATTGGAAACCAATGAGTACCACCAGTAGAGTCTTGTGATTCATAAGACTACTTGGTTTGAATACCTTTAGTCTCTACTCTTTTTCTTGCTTTGGTACGGTCATCGTCCCGTTACACTGATTACTCATCTTTTTTTTAAGCTTGGGTTAAGGCAAACCCAAACCAGACAATGAGACCGGTCGAAGCACGAAAGGCATTTGTCCTCATGCCTCGGCCGACCGAAGAATAGAAAGAGAAAGAAAATGATTTCCGCCCGGGTCTAGACGTCTTCCAATCCATGCTCTCGTGAGGCCTAACTTCCCGCTTCCCTTTCCACTGGCACTACTCCCGTTCTTCATATCCTTACTTACCATGGACCAGCTGCAACGATGCCCTCCCTTGACAGTGACCCTATTCTCCATCTCGGCCTACCCCTCCTCTCCAATGCATTCTCTGATTACCTCCGGCGGGTCTGCCATCCAGAAATGTTCTCGTTGCTGATCTACCCCAATGTTCGCCAATGCGTCAGCCGCGGAATTGCCTTCCCTTCAAATGTGGCCGGCCTTGATCTAAATGGCTTAGTAACACCTTAATATCTGAAAGAAAAGGCTCTACCTTCCACCCAGCGTGGTTCCCGCGATGAGATCAATGACCGTCTTTGCATCGCCCTCAATCAACAACTTCCTAAGGCCGGCAAGCTACAGCGATGCCCATTCTTGCGCTTAGAATCTCCGCCCTCGTGTTACAACCCACGCCTCTGGCAAAACCTGCCACAAACCTCCCTTCATGATCTCTTAGGACTCCCCCCAAACCCGCCTGGCCATGGAGATGGAGGATAGGTAACGATTGAGGTAGGAGGGATTGGTTCTGAAGTGGAAGATAGATGGATAGATAGACCCCGGCAGAACTAACTCACTAGTATGGATGGGCCCTGAAGAAGCGGATAGGATAGTTGAGATGGATGATGTAGAAGTGGGAAGCAGGAAGAACTTAACTATTCTTCCCTCTAGTTGGCTCTTAGGCCAGATAAGCGTGATCGACGACGGCCCCTTTCCTATGCACCGATAGAGATGTTGATTCCTGCTCGAAACCCTAGAGAACACGGCCGGCTCTGATACCATGAAAACAATATAGATTGTAGAGAGAAGAGAATGATTCATTACTCCATCCCACATATTTATATGATGGGGATGTGACATAGCATAGCAAAAAAAAATCTATGAAAAATGATGTAACTGTAACCTAAAGCCCAACCTTTTCGTGCAAAGCACGGGGATCCTTAGCTGACAAGACGAATGCTTGAATGAGTTAATTGTATCCCGATCACCCCCGAGCTAAGTAAGGTTAAGGAACGACGTCAGGAGTTTCGTAATCACATTCATCCAACGTTAGTTACTCCAGCTTACCCGAGCCACACATGAGATTGCCCTAAGTAATGCCTCTCCCAACATCTGTATAAAGAGATAGGGCTACCGGAAAATTCTTTAAATAGCGGAACCTAACTGATAGCTAGTAGGTCTTGATCGAACTATAGCTAGCTGAAAAAGCGGTGGTGGGTTTCGGACGGTGGAACGAACAACACATGCGTGCGCTTCATTCGTTCATTCATCGATCAGAAAACACATGCTTCGTTTTCCGGTTCGACAGAGAAAGTAATGAATATTTAATTCCATAAATACATATTATGAATGGTTTGGTTGACCTTGCTTTCTGCTATGCCTGAGATGGTATCCTTAGTTTGGGCGGTATGATTTTTCTTCTCATTTCATTTCCCGAGATGAATCCATTCCCCGAGGGCTAGGTTCAAGGGAGTTGACTTGCTCATTATGTCTTCTTCTTTTACATATTCTCGTTGCGTTGGCCTCCTCGTTCATAATTCATAGTATAGTACCAGCTATCGAAGAAATTCTCTCAACATCCTTAGGTTCGACTCGCCTAACTAAAGGTACTTTACGGACGAATGAATCCCGATTAGAGGTAAGCTTGTCTGGGAAGTTAAGACAAAGAAAGATTGATTATTCGCTTTCGAAAGGGAGGAATCACTACTACAAAATCCTTGGTTTCTTGACGCTTTAAAGGTGGGTTCTCGACGTTTTAAAGTGTCGCAAATTTAATTCTCGACGCTTCCAGAAAGCGTGGAGATTTTGGGCGTCGGGAATTCTCGACACATTTTTATGTCGACATTCTCGACGCATTAAAACGTTGAATATTTTATTCAAAACGCTTTTTTGCGTCAGTACGTGATACACTAAAATATGCAATCTCGACGCTTTTCTATGTCAAATTTTTTTTTCCCCGGCCATTTTTTTTTTCAAAGCGCGAAACTTTCTACTGCTTAAAGTGTCGAGAAATAATAATATAAAATTCAATTATCGACACTTAGATATCGTAAAAGCGTCGAGAATCTTATCATAAAGAATATAATAATAATTATATATTTCCAACAATTGACTACTATTTGCGATTACATATTTATGTTGACTAAAAAGTGCGACTCCACATTTACTGAATTGATATCAATATACACAAAGATCGAATTGGTCGTTCAAAATAGAAACACTTAATTAGAATAATAACCAATCATATATATATATATATATATATTTCGCAATCAATAAATAGAGTTTCATACGACGAATACCTAGAATAATCTCCATCCAATCATATATTTCGCAATCCAAAGTGAAATAAAAAAATACTACAAAACTACAACATTATTTAAAAAGGTACGTGTTCTCCTCCAAAAATCCATGTTCGAAAAAAGTGAGTCGATTTTGTCATGTATCAATTCCGTCATCTTCTTCCTTTTTGTGTTGTACGTCCTGTAGTTGTGAAAAAAATATAATAAGAAAAACTGAATAGACCATATAATGAACAGTAGAAAATATAAATGCATATTAGAGAAATAAATTACCTCGGGATCTGCAATGCTGTGCAAGATTATCTTTGCCATATTTTCACTCTCATCTGATGTTCCCCCACTACTCATTACATTCAAAATTTTTTTCAGTAACGAATTAGTCTCAGCATACTTTAATTGTAGCTCTTCATTTTTCTTCTTCATTCCCTTATTCTCCTCAGTTAACTTATCCACAACCTTTTGCACATCCCGAAAAGCTGAAGTATCTTTTTCACTGCACTTAAATCTCTCTTTTCTTAAGATACTACGCACCCCATATATATCAGTTTGATTCACACCAAATCCGTAACCCAGGGGACGTTCAGGGACCTCCTCCCCAAACATTAGCTTGTTAAAAGCATCATTCTCAATTTCTACTTTGGACTTTTTAGGATATAACACAGTTTGAGTGTCAACATTAATATCTGCATCAATCTGAACAAAAAATTATTTAACTGATATACCTCTAACCTTTAAAAAAAGAAATAGAAAAATGAAAAGCAATTGGGTGGTAGAAGTTTATAAATATAAGCTTACTAGAAATTCCTCTGTTAGTGTGTCTTTCACAAAGGTTTCATCTTTCCTCATATGAGTTTGCTTAAATATCTCCAATTCACTCGGGTCTCTCTTATTCTTCTCTTCCTGTTCATTGTCAAAACTTAAATTAGTTATAGCACATTAGGTATTATACACACCCAACTAATTAGTATATAAAGAGTGACAAATGATAGAATAAGTACAAAATCTGCTCGTATATTAGCATAGCTTGTTGACCCAGTTGTATGGACATGGTTATGTGCTGCTCGTGCCTCTTTTCCACATTGAGCGAATTTCTGCATAAGTACACATACTTTTAATCACCCTTATTTAATCACAACCCTTATTTAATCACCATTATAGGTGGTAGATTATTATTACCTCTCCCTTTTCAGAATACCAATAATCAACCAACTGGATCCAACTATCAAGAGTATGTCCATCAGGCCTTGTTTGATAAATCTCCTCTTTTTTCTTTTTGGGTTGAAAAAAGGTCTTCTTCAAGTAATGCCTATATTGTCTCACACTTTTACCCGTGCGCTTGAGAATCCCTTGGTCGTAAGGATCACCATCAGGAATTATAAAACGGTCCTTAAATGGGAAAATAACAAATAAGTAACTTTATAATCTAAATAGATTTACAACTCCGCCCGAAGGCTATTTTTTTTAAAACGTACCCGAATCAGCTTGATGATATCAGCTTTATATTTCGCATTGACACGACGCCAATTTGTTTCTCTAATGGGACAAAACCTTTCCTTCTTTGCAACATCTCCAATAAACCGTACAAGAATATGCCCTCCTTTTTTAAGTGGTTGATAAAACTCATTGAAGGTAACAAAATATTTAACTCCATTATCAATCCATACATCATGTGGTTGAATTAAATCATGAACCATGTTGTAATTTCCTTCTGCATCTGCCAAAGCACACATGTAAAACAAAATTAAGACAACTAATACATCACCCAAACGCAAGAGTTATAAATAGTCATTCTATTCATTCTATTCATTTTATTTTATCCATTCATCCTATCCAGGGACTATAAACAAGCATGAATAATACATCACCGGTTTTATCCCTACTAAATAACTTAACAGTACAAGTGACCTTGACCAGATTAATACGAACCATAATTACTTATCATTTATATAAAACTGGAAACGTTACCTATGAACAATACATTCTCCTTTTCATTGAAGGCAACATCATCAGGCCAATCAGGTGCTGCCGTACGTCGCCTCAATATGAAAGCTTTTGGTTCATTTTGCCCAATTATTGGAGTGTCTTCACTGCAAACACTTTTTTCTTGAGGATTTATGAATGGTGTATTAACCTTTGCAGACATTGGCTTATGAACATTGATTTTTGGGAAATCATTAACCATGTTGTACTTTCCTTCTGCATCTGTCAAGGCATACATGTAAAACAAAATAAAAATAACTAATACATCACCAGCTTTATATCTACTAAATAGCATAACAGTACAATTGACCTTATTAAATTACTGCAGATCACAATTACTTAACATTTACACAAAACTGGACACATTACCTACGGACAAAACGTTCTCCTTTTCATTAAATGCAGGCCAATCAGGTGTCGTCGTACCTCGCCTCAATTTGAAAGCTTTTGGTTCATTTTGCCCAATTATTGGAGTGTCTTCATTGAAAGCACTTTTTTCTTGACCTTTTATGAATGATAACGTATTAACCTTTGCAGACATTGGCTTATGAACATTGATTTTCGGGAAATCATTAACCATGTTGTACTTTCCTTCCGCATCTGCCAAAGCATACATGTAAAACAAAATAAAAACAACTAATACATCACCAGCTTAACACCTACTAAATAGCTTAACAGTACAAGTGACCTTATCAAATTACCTACGGACAGTCGTGTCCGACACTCAAGAGAGACATGACACCGTGTTGGAGAGTCGGAGTAACATCAGAAAGGAAAAGCAAGTAAAATTGGTTCAAGACATTTGAAAGACTTACCGGCTTTTTCCTCCTCTCTCTTCTTAGCAGCTTTAGCTCTTTGTTCATGAATGAGTTTTAGCCTCTCTGCAGTGACCAAAACCAACAAAAAAGAAAGCGATATGCGTAAGCAATGCAAGAGAGTATTTAGTAGTGATCTTGACAGCAAAATGTTAACGTACCCAAGTCTTTCTTCGCCTGATCTGTTTTTCCTTGTTCTTGTAGTTTTATGTACCTCTTGTGAGCCCTCTTCTTTTCTACCTCCTCCCTGCCAACGTCATTTAAAATCATCAAGTGTGTTCTAGCTTTCAGTTGAGCATCAAGCGACAAATACAGAACCAATTGAAGATATAAAAAGTAAGAGAGAAATCAACGGGAAAACTAGTAAATGCAAATTTCCTGTCTAAATTATTAGTAAAATAATGTAATATTACAATCTAAATGAGGAAATAATATACAGAAAATGTTCTTCACAAAAACTTTTGTAAATACAATAAATGTCTTTCACATATACTCCCATTACTTGATCGTTCTAATAAATACGTACCGCCAATTTTTAACTTGACAAAATATATGAATACTTTTTTTTTCTTCTAAATATTGAAATAAATACGCTGCACATGGTGCACGGGCTTTGCATTAGAAATATACTCCAATAGGTTCAAGGTTCCAATCAAAACAGTAACGATATTTCAAGGGGACTAAAAGCCAAATTTCCTAACATGCTCTCACTAAAGATAAGAGACTAATCAATCAGTTGGTAATAGAATGTCCTGGAAAAAAATATGGATCAACTTATCAGTTTATTGAACGGAGCGAAGAAACTATAGGTCTGAGTTCAATAAAAAGAAGAAAGAAGATATAGTTAAGGCGTAGGCAAACCTCTCACGTCGTGAAACCTCAGTTGTATTAACCTTTGGAGACATTGGCTTCCGAACATTGATTTTCGGGAAATCATTAACCATGTTGTACTTTCCTTCCGCATCTGTCAAAACATACACGTAAAACAAAATAAAAACAACTAATACTACACCAGCTTTATACCTACTAAATAGCTTACAGTACAATTGACCTTGATTAAATTACTACGGATCACAATTACTTAACATTTACATAAAACTGGAAACATTACCTACGGACAAAATATTCTCCTTTTCATTAAATGAAGCATGATCGGGCTTTAAATTGGTGGCCACAGCTGAAGAAGATGATGTTCTGTGAAACATTCTGGGTGAAGATGTGGACTTCAAATTAGTGGTCACGACTGAGGAAGATGGTGTTTTGTGAAACACTGTAGGACGCCTTATCATTGAAAAGGTAGTTGGAGGGTTTGTCCATATGCCATCAGATTCTTCATCTTTTGAAGCAGGAGATTGTTGGTTTTTCATGGTAGGTTGGTGGGTTTTAAGTACGGTGGGTTGAGATCTTGGGGTAGGAAGTATATGACCTTCCCGAGCAAAAGGGGCCTGAGTTTTCGAGGGAGGTTGATGTGATATTGGAGTAGGAGGTTGTTGGAATTTTTGGGTGGGAAGTTGTTGACCCTTTATGATGGGAGGTTGTTGGTTATGTTTAGGATGAAATGGTCCCCATCTTTCAGTAGTAGAAACCTCGCAAGAAGTAACATTTTTTTCAAAACCAGTTGACCTTTTCAATGTTGGTCTTGTACCAGGTTCTAAATTTTCCACCATCTCCGCAGAGGTACGTTTGCTTCGATAAGTCATCCTGACACCGATTAGAAAACACATATTAGTTATCACAAAAAAAATCAAACTTACACACCTCATTTGTTGGAATTAATGCATGCATATGATGATGAACACTATAAGTGAAATACACACATCATACATCTATATACTTCAAGAAAAGCAATCCATCATTCAAACAATAGACAACTAAAATATGTAATTTCCACAGTATAATCCATCCCTTGTGAATTACGAATTACACTTTAGGGTCCAACGGGAAGGCATTATGCAGCACCTAGCTGGTACCTCACAAACGACCACGTTCCTGACTCTCCAAATGAAATAAAAATATTAGTGTCTTCATAAATACCATACTCGTGCCACCTATCCTTTAAAGGAACGTCATCCAATGAAAATATTAGTTAGTAAACTAATAGTATAAACAAATAATATATAACTACCAAATACTGCATAACAAAAAAAAACATTTAATTGTCAATTCGACGAAATAGATATTTTTAATGCTAAGAAATACTACTAAAATAATCAAGCAGGAACATCCTCTCCCGTCTCAATTAAGTCTCTAGGCTTAGTCCTAATCATAAACGACCATCCTTTTTGCATCTCATCTTGTATATAAAACACCTGCTTGGCTTGAGATGAGAAAACAAAAGGATCGTCTGATAAATTACGACCTGTGTGCATCAACTTAGAAAAGTTGACACAAACACTCCCATCTTCAAATCTCTTGATGCCTCTATGTATGTCTACCCAATCACCACGAAACATAACAACTTTGTATTGCCCAAAATAATCTAACTCATAAATTTCCCTAATCTTCCCATAATACTCTTGCCCATCAGCTTCAACCATGATTCCAGAATTCTGCGTTTTCAGATTTTTCTCTCGATCAACCGTTAGAAACTTGTAACCATTGATCATAATTCCGGTCATTCTTTTGCCATAGCTATGTAAGCCACCTGCCAAAGCTTTTCGTATTTGTCCTTTTGGGGTGCTTCCATCCAAGTTGTGAACCTGTGAAAAGAAATACAAATATACAATGTTATCACAAATTTCGTTTAATGCAAATGTAATGTTGTGCATTTTGAATTTCTCTAGATCAGAGAACCTGATGTTGAAGCCAATCTATTAGTTCATTGATGATCCATTCATTTTCATTACTTGCGGTAGCTATATTTTTACTCTCTTGGCGCTTTTGATTGAGGAACACCCTGGAAACAACTATTTCAAAATCAAGTTTCATTGTTAGCTTGTTTAAGACAAAGAGACATCATCATAATTTTAAAAGTATTAACTTTTAAGTATGTACACTTACTTTATGACCTCATTCATTTCATCACAATGAAGTAAAACATAACGGTGCGCTTGTCGTGCACTTTTATCATCCAAGCATACCTTTTCCGTCATCCCAATAACTCGACCACCCGACTGAAACAAATAACTACTCATATTTACAGTACCATCATCATTTCTCTTAGGTCTATTATGGATTGTCTCAACGCCCTCCAAGTATCTTGAACAAAATGTGATAGTTTCCTCTAGTAGAAAGCCTTCTGCAATCGATCCTTCGGGCTGAGCTTTGTTACTCACGTAAGATTTGAGGTGAGCCAAGTACCTAAAATTTTTGTAATTACAAGTTAGGTATATAACATAAGTTTAAAAAAATACATTCAAAATTAAGATACTTACCTTTCAATGGGGTACATCCAACGATATTGCACTGGTCCACCAAATTTTGCCTCCTCTACTAAGTGAATCAGAAGATGAACCATTACAGTGAAAAAGGTGGGTACAAACTCGATTTCCATACGACAGAGTATAAGTGCAATTTTGGGTTGAAGGTCATCAAGCTCTTTCTTATCAAGTGTTGTAGAGCATAAATATTTGAAAAAAGACGACAACTCTCCAAGCAAATCAATAACTTTTGTCGCCTTGGATGCTCTCAATGCTACCGGAAGTATATCTTGCATTAAGATATGGTTATCGTGACTCTTAAGATTAATGAGTTTTCTTTGTTTCATATTCACACATCTAGAGATGTTCGATCCATAACCATCAGGAGCTTTAATTTTCAAGAGGACTCTTAAAAATCTTTCTTTTTCCTCATTAGACATGGAGTATGAAGCTGGGGGCTTGGAAGGTTCACCATTAGACCGATCTTGGAGCCAGAGATGTTTTTTAATACCCAACTTCTCAAGACCACTCCTTGCATTTTCACTGTCTCTACTTTTATCCATATCTAAGAGTGTCCCTAATATGTTGTCGCACACATTTTTTTCAATGTGCATAACATCTAAGTTGTGTCTTAAAGAATTATACTCCCAATACGGCAATTCAAAAAATATACTCTTTTTGTTCCAAAGATTATCGACACTCTCCTGGCTACTCTCACCGACAACGTCTGTCGACACACCGACTTCTCTAGCTCTCGTTTTTCTCTTCAAGCGCTTATGTGTCTTCCCATAAATGTACTCAATTTCCTGCTGCTCTCTTAATATATCGGATCCAGTAAGGGATTTTGGAGCGACACCTAACTCTATGGTTCCATCAAATAAATCAGCCTGAGAACGAAAATGATGATCAAGAGGTAGCCATTTTCTGTGTCCTATATAACAAATCTTACCACCAAATCGTCCAGAACATGTGGAATTGGTGCATCGAGGACAAGCATTATAACCTGATGTGCTCCATCCAGATAACATAGCATATGCAGGGAAGTCATTAATAGTACTATGTAAAGCTGCTCTCAATATGAAATTTCCTCCTTCATATGCATCATAAGCATCAACACCACTCCATAATAATTTCAACTCACGGAGTAACGGTTGCATAAACACATCAATGTCATTACCCGGACCAGATTTTCCAGGAATAATACACGAAAGAATAAATGAAGATGGTTTCATGCACAACCATGGTGCCAAGTTATAGGGAATCAGAATAATAGGCCACGTGCTATATGTGGTATTCATCAAACGATATGGGTTAAAGCCATCTGTTGCCAAAGCTAACCTTACACTTCTAGGATCAGAGGCAAATGTAGGATAACGAGAGTCAAATTGTTCCCAAGCCAATGCATCAGATGGGTGTCTAAGCTTTCCATCTTTCACACGTTCATTATGATGCCATCTCATATCCTCTGTTGTTTTGGATGACATATAAAGCCTCTTCAATCTAGGAATGAGTGGAAAGTACCTCATTACTTTGCTAGGCTCACCCTTACCTGGTACAGGGATAACTTTTTCCTTCACACCACCTCGATTTTTAACTGTTTTCCATCTGGACGTGTGACAAACACTACACTCTTGTTTTTCAGAATTGTTCCCCCAATATAACATGCAATTGTTTGGACAAGCATGAATTTTTTCATATCAAAGACCCAAATCACTTATTATCTTCTTACCCTCATAATAAGATGATGGAAACTCTGTAACTTGTGGAAATGCTTGAAGTAAAAGCTCAAGCAACAAGTTGTATGACTCAATAGGCCAATGAAACATACAATTAATGTGAAACAAATTCAAAAGGAAGGACAATTTTGAGTAAGACTGACACCCTTTGTAAAGTTGTTCGCTTGCTGCTTCAAACATTTTTGAATATTTTACCTCTTCTCCTTTGTTGACTGAAGGGGGTTGGTTAAACTCATAATCAGACTCATTATCATATTCATGAGCAAACTCGGTATCAGATTCAGCATTGGTATTAAATCCCATATCCATATCATCATCTATCTCAAGTGAGTCATTACCTATATCATCACTAATTTTTTTAGAAGAACTAGAAGCATCTACCCCAAAGACCGCATTTAACAAACCACTCATATCATCACGTCCAGGTAAGGCTTCTCGATTATTTTGTTCATTGATTTCAGGAACATCATCAAGAACATCTCTTTTACCATGCCAAATCCAATTTGTATATTTCTGGTAAAACCCTTTGAACAAAATATGTCCCTCTACATCACTAAGTGTTAACCAACGCCGTAACTTACAACTCTTACAGGGGCATTTCGTTTTTTCATCTACTAGGTTCTCCTTTGCTAGCTCAAGAAATTTCAAACATCCATTTATGTAGTCGGGATGATCATTTGGCAAGCTAATCCAACTAGTATTCATGTCTACAAGTCATAAGAGGTTAAGTTCACATAAAATTTATTTCATAAACTCAAAAATTACTTTAGAAACAATTGCAATAATATTGTGAGAGAAAACACTCTTAATTATGATATAAAATTTCATCACGTCATCATAATTTTTTGATATAATATAAAATTTCAATCACTTCATCATAATTTTTTAATATACCATAATTAATTGAGGTTTATAATCTTAAGAACTCTTTTTTAGATTCAAAAGACTTTTGGTAGATATCGAAAAACGAATGATTACTCTTATTTATAATATAGAATTTCATCATCATATTATAATTTGTCGATGTCCAATAATTTTACAACTGTTATATGTAATAAATTCATCACTTAATGTGAAAAAAAATATGAAATTTACACTCTAACTAAAACATTTTTTACCATAAATCTAATTATTTCATTTTTATAATTTATTTTACGATAATGTTTTTAAAAAAATGAACTCTAAAGGTTTTTACCTCGGAATTGTAAAATACCACATTAATATAATAAATTAAATATATATTATAATAATTGAAAGATTCTCTAATTGATTATACAAATTCCCAAATGTTTTTTATCATCTCTCAATGGCTTTATATTACTTTTTTTTAGTTATACTTGATGTTCTTAATGTTAGATTTAATATTAGCTTTGATTAATCATTAAGACGAAATAGATGTTATATTACTTTTTTAGTTATAATACGAAGTTCTTAATGCAAGATAATGATTAATATTAACTTTAATTGATTATCAAGATGAAAGAAGATGAAAATGTAAATCAATCAAAATATTAAGGTTTTTGTAGAAAGCTATTAAGCTTTCTTAATAACAACACATTTATGTTTTAAGTAAAATATCAAGTTTTCTTTGCCTCAAATATTTGCTAGTCATTAGTATTATTAGTAATTTACTTGAAACTAATACTCAAAATATTATTAGTAATTTGAAGAAATTTTTATAATGTAAAAAAATCGAAATCGTTAAATTATCAAGTTTAATAACACAAGAAATCTTTATAATGTAATTAGTAATGTTAAAATAAGTAATGTTAAAATAACACCAGAAAACATTAGTATCAGTCATGAACTGTGCGCGAGAACAAGGAATATAGAACAAACAAAACAAGCACCACCAGATAATCCGCACAAAATATACCGACATACCAGCAAAATTACTATAATGAACAAAATAAAAATCAGCCAACGAAGCATACTACAAATCCGCACCAACTAAAACCAAATCGACAACAGACCTAATAAAATACGTAACTAACATACAAAATAAACAAAAAAATTGATCGATGAATGTAAGTTCTGATAATCGACCCACGTACCTGATAAAATCAGTGCCTGATAATCAGTAAGAAACTTCTGAATAAAAGTGAAAGGTTCCGATAATCGACCCACATGTATCATGAACAAGTCGATTAATTAAAAAAATCATCTAAAAATTCACAGAAAAATAAACAAAACAAACAACTAGTATCGTAATCACGATGATGTTAAATCGATTCAAACCGATAAAGTTGAAAAATTGAACAACAAATTTAAGAAATTAAGCAATAAACACTACAAGAGAATATATATTAACCAACATTTGTATTATTACATAACATAGTTACTTCACTTTAAACTCCGCTAACTCGACCCGATAAATGAATAATAATTTGGTTTAGTATGGTTGTAGTTGTTAGGATATTGGAGGATGAATTATGGTGGCAATAATAATACTTGTAATAATATTGAGCTTGTTTGTTAGTGAATAATCTGTACATAATATATGTTTCAATTCGATGATTTTAGCTTATATTCACAGGTCAATAAGTTGATGTGGCTAATAAATGCACTGCAGTACAGGCTAGGTGTTCTGATTCATAAAAAAGATGGTCAACAGTAGGATCCAGCTAGAAAAAGCAAGAGTTGATTCCAAGACCCTTTGCACTAGCCAGGGTTGTCAGCAGGAAAAAAATACAGTTCATGTAGTCACTCAAGTGCACAACATCAGCCCAGCTTGTATTTATACTTGTATAAGCACATTATCATCTACGCAGAGATGAAAATGTTGGAACAAATGTGAATGGTTGGTGAACCATGGAAAAAATAACAGATAATTGGTACTTTGAATCTTGCATCATCAATTTATCACAATCCAGTTTTGACTACCTTTATCAATCAACCCATGCCAATATGCCATGCTCTCCTTTGATAAATATAGGATACGATATTGGGATTCTCTACTCCCAAATCCCTCTATCCACATCATTATCACCCTCCTAATTCCTGATCTGACACAACCCTCCTAATAAAAGCTAGCGTATGATGTTCCATTAGGAAGTAGAATAGGTGTTCGGGTAGAATCATAATGTACAAATATGCTGATTCAATGCACAAGAGGCCATGTTTCAGGCCAATGATTAAAGCTCCAGCTGTGAAAGATGAGCCTGATGATTTTGAACGTTGACTCGATTTCTATGATTTTTTATCGTAAGTTACACAAACCCGACCCCTCAATTCATATTACTATATATAGGCTATATGATGTGATTTGTGAGAGTTGAAATCATATCGTGTTTGTGCAGGGGACATAGAAAGATAGCAAAATCAAATATAAGGTCACAAGCTCAAATACCGGAAGCAAGTTGTATGAATTTCATCATCTCGCCTCAATCCAAAGCTGATATGATGTGCTTTAATTCTGACAAGTACTCACAGTTAATCAATGGGTTTTCCCATAGTTGATTATTGAATGAATAGCTATGGTTTTTTATGCGTGATCCAAAGACAAGTTCAATTTCATATTTTCAGGAACTCCCTAATTGAAGGTCTGTATGCTGCTAAATCATTTCAGGAAACATAAAAATCTTAACAAACAAGAAACAAAAACGTATGAAACAAAATCAAAAGCATCAAACTGTGAGAGAAACTAACACGACACAATCAATATAATACGCAACAAGCAGGAACAATGAATGATTTCAGATACGAGGATGCGATGAAATAAAATTCGTACCTAAAATCAATAATTTGCAGTAGCGATAATGAATAATCAAGAGCAGAACGGTGACGGTGATGAACGAAGGCACAGAACTGATTGATGAACGAAGCTGATTGACAATGGAAAAAAACAGAAAAAAGTTTAGATTATGAACATACAAAACGAGAACGGACATCAAATAATCAATATAAAAAAGAAAAAAAAGCAGAGATTATGAACATAAAAACGAGAATGAACATCAAACAATCAAAAGCTGAGATTCTGAACACAAAAACCGAGAATGAACATCAAACAATCAGTATAAAAACGAAAATATAATTAAAAAACTGGAAACTAACGAAAATATAATTATAACGATATGCCGTTTTCCAGAATCAATCATCGAAACAATTAATCCGTGACATAAACAATTAATTCGTTTGTTGAGAATTATAATTTGAATGTTTTCCAGAACTTAAAGATGATTGAATGATTCAATCACACTAAGAAGCAATCAAAACATAAAAAATGATTAGATTTCTTACTGTGAGAGAAACACGGATTAATTGTTTCGAGAATGCAGAACGGTGATGCGAAATCAGCAGAATGGTGATGAACGACGACAGTGATTGATGAACGATGAAGGACGAACGACGACAGTGATTGAATAGATAGAACGCGGGTGATGAACAACTGATATGATTGATGGGTAATTAATTATTCATCTCAGTGATTGATTAGGTTTATAGATAGGGACGGAATTCCAAATTAGGGAAGAGGGAGGGCACGGTAATTGGTTTTTCACAGAGGCGGGGAACGAAATTTTTTTAATTCATTAGTTTCATTACTGAAGAGTTTAGAGGTTTTGGTAGGATATCCCGGTTTTAAATTTTAGAATTTTAATATTCCTATCCAATCCGAAATAAATTGGATATCCGCTTTCGTAAAATCGGACATCCGGTATCCGGTTTTGAGATTAATTTCTTTTATTTTTATTTTTTCATTAAGTGAACATAATCCATTTTTTTTATTTAAAAATAATAACGAACCTTGCGTTAATTATTATATAAAAATAATACGATAAATAAATAGGAAAAAACCTAAAAATAATTTAATTATTACTATCACCTCGAATACGACAAATATAACATTCGAACAATTTTTTTTTAATCAATACTCTCCAACCAGTTTGTTTGGTTTTCATTCTCGAATGATGAGTTGGGCATTTCATTTACATATTAATTATAATTCTTCACTCATTCAGTATTTTAGTTGATTTTATTTTGATTTTTTTTTGAAAACCAGATCGGAAATTGGATATCCGATTTTCATTTTTGCGGATACGTACCTTCTATATTTTTACGTAAAACCGTACCGGATATCCAGATATTCGTATTAGATATATATCCAGAAATTCGTATAATTGTAACCGCATACCGTATCGTAAAATTAAGGATAATAAAATCGTAACGGATTTTTCTGCTCACCCCTAGGTTTTGGTTATGAATTATAATAATCATACAACTCTCGACGCATTAAAGGGTAGAGAAGGAATTAGTTATGAATTATAATAAACATATAATTCTCGACACATTAAAGGGTAGAGAAGGAAAATTTGATAAGGAAAAGGGTGGACACTTATTAAAGCGTCCAGGTTAAAGCGTCAAGAAACTAGTGATTTTGTAGTAGTGAATTGGTACCACTTTTCCTTAGGTTAGGTACCTTTCCTTTGCGTGCTTCCTTGTATGGGCGGCGAAAGCTTCTTCTTTATGTGCTCTCTGGACCGAGACTCGCCGAGTAGCGCCCTCCTATGAACCAGCGGTTCCAACTTCACTTTACAAAGCCGGCTAAATACAACTTTACTCGCTTCTTATCATTACGATGGAATTTAAAGTTCTTATATTCCTCTCTCGTCCGTAACGGTAACGCTAAAGTAGATAGATCCAGCTATCTTTGACTCTCGTCTTCGCTCGATCATACCTTTATCTATTGTATTGCTCCGCTTCAAGCGCATAGAACACCTGGTAAAGTCAGGTTTAGTGTGACTTCCCCAACAGAAGAATAAAATGACAGGTATCTTTGCGCTGAAACTCCTTCTTTCTTTTCTTTTGTGGCTAAAGCTTCTAATCTTTCTACTAAAAGGTAAAAGTCTCGGTTTGGTGGTCCCAATTTTAGTCGTTACCTCCCGAAGAACTGGGAACCTTTGATCGATAACAAATTGCTTGTTGAATCACATTCCTCTCTGAAAGACTAAAAACATTCAGTTGACTCCTTGCTGTCATGCTGGCAAAAGCAGGGGTTTCGGCCGCTTTTACCTACTATTGGATTTGAACCAATGACTCTCGCCGTATGAAAGCGATACTCTAACCGCTGAGTCAAGTAGGTCAAGCTGACTCAAGTCAGAGAAAATGGACCCCTATAAGAGAAAGCCGCGTAACCAGAGTTCCAATGCGAATATTCGGAGAATAAAGCGGATAGCGGAGCGCTAAGAAAGAGAAAACGTTATCACTATACGAAATGAGGCAGCGGCTAACACGCTAAGATCAGCCTTTTAGGTAGGGAGAATCCAACACCAGTAGAAGTAGACCCTGCCTAAAAGGTGGTGAGGGTATCTGAGTCAGCATAGCCAATAGCGTAGCCTGAAGCACGAGTAAGATCATTAGTAGATAGAGTTATTGATCCATCGCCAGTGGCGTGAAAGGCATATCCTGTTACAGATGAAGATCCAGATTTTTTGCTTGAAGTAGATCCAGTTGATTTGGCTTATGTACCGGCACCATCAATAGCTTATCCATCACCGTCTTGCCCAACATTCCTTCTAGGTCGGTAGCCAGTAACGGCACTAGTGCTTTCTTTTTTTTCTTTTAAAAATGAGAAAGAAAAAAACATTCTGTTTATGGATGAAGTAATCGGAATGACAAATGGTTACGATTGCGAAAACCGGAGAAAGTCGGGAACCGTCGATTACCTTTTGAATCAAAGTAGCAAGGGGCCGAGTACTACGACTACAGGGGGGCTTCGTAGACAGCCTTCATCGCTTCTTTCGGGCGACTAGCTTCTCAAGTGGGTGGCTTGGTAAGCAAGCTACCTTCAGCATTGGTAAAATCTCTAAATAGGCCGGAATGGTGGGGAAGGAGGCCCTCCCTACTTCAATGGAAAGGGGGGGTCGCCGTTTCACATCCGCTCCTCTAAAACTACCTTTTTCCCAACATGATCACGAACGAAGACATAAAATAGTGTAGATAGGAGGAGGAAAGGAACCAACCCATTGTCCTGATCGGAACGATTGAAGAAAGAAAGAGAATGGTGGCCCCTTCCGTTCAGGGGACATCGTCGGAGAACAATGTCTGGGACAGGGTGAGAACCTTCCGTTGGTTACGCCCTTTAAGTGTTGGTATATCTATATTGAGATATGGATAGTGATCTGCTTTCAAGATCGTTGACTTTCGCCTTTTGACAATCTTACTGACTGAAAGGGGGATCCGCTCAAACATGCGAAGAACGTCCGAGACGCCTTATATTATAGATAGGTTTGTAGAAAGGGGCTTCTTCAAATATCCTATAAAAAAAGAAGTAGGGGCTTCAAAGCTTGTAGTTTAGGGGTGCGTTTCTTCCAGAACCTATACTTTGTTCTGCAAGAATGGCTTTCTCTGATAGAGGCTCGCTTCGCTTTTGTTTCATTTGGATAGGAGTAGGTGCTTGCTGCTCGCTCGCTGTCTACTAAATGAGCCCCACTATCTTTACTTAAATCTTAAGTAAAGTGAAGTAAAATCCATGAAGTGAACAGCCCAACCTTTGAAGCTTTGCCAGGCAATCGGTATCGATTGTTGAAGCCAAGGCTTCAACCTAATTCCAAAACACGCTTATAGTATAGGAAAAAGCTTCTCTTTGATAGCGGTCATAGGGGTTCTGAAAGGGTCTGATCGTAGATAGATATTGAACCCCGTTCGGGGGCAAGGGCGGATGTAGCCAAGTGGATCAAGGCAGTGGATTGTGAATCCACCACGCGCGGGTTCAATCCCCGTCGTTCGCCCATCAATAAATGGACCATTTGTTACGAAGACACAAAGCAAACCTAGAAAGCATTTTTTCAGCAAGCAAGTCATCTCGAGGCTTTCAAACGCATACAAGCAATTGGTATCCGATTAAAACATAGAAACCATTCGCCTTGCCTACTTGCTGAAAGCACAAACAAATAGAATGAATGGTTGATCATGAATTCAATTCCGTTTTTAAGACCTCACTAATCAGCCTTACTTAACTTAGTTAAAAATGAATGAAATGAACCCCCGGATGAAGAAAGAATATCCCTTCCCTTTTTTAAAAGGGGAGCCCCTATAGACGTAAAGACTTGACTTCACTAAACCGGCACTACTCTTTGTCTTGTCGGCTCCTACCATTCGTTCTTCGTCTGCTCGTTGAGTGCCGTCCTTGGCCCTTGCTCCTTTCTAGTAGCCGATCTACTTTCTTCGCCCTAATCCATAAGCGGGAGATGGTCCTGAAGTTCCCTCTTTTTGGTTAAAAGGTTGGGCGTAAATAGCGCCTCTAGACCAAGTATAACAGCGGATATGAGGCTTTGACCTTTTAAAGCTATTACCGTCGGCAGACGCTTATTTTCCTTGAAAGCCTGAAGCTAATTCAATCTCTCTATTCCTCCGCTCGGTCAACCGTCTCTGGAATTGCTGCCTTTTCCGGCTCTGCTTCCACTCCGCCCACTATCCAGTGGATCTTCGCCTGGCTAGGATTCTGACTCTCGAACGGGGGAATGCAACCTATTAGATTGTTGACCCGGCCTCTGAGTTCGTTTTAGACTGAAGTAATGTTCAGCCTATTACCAGATATAGGTATGGAATTCTTTTGACCTACCTTGTAGATGTGTGCATTTGACCTCTACCCATACCTTTGCTATCTATGCTCCAACCATGATAGCGATTGGTGCTTCTTTCGGGGGTTCAACCAGCCTGGATAAACCACTTCTAGCTTTGGTTTTGCCTCATACCACGAAAAAGTTCTTCCCCTCCTCACTAGGACTAGTTGAGTTGTAAACAACCATAATGGGAGCTATAAATAACTACCTCTCACTAACGTTCGAGCCAGTCAACTTGGAAAGGCTTACAGCCCTACGAAGGGGAAGACGTCTAAGATTGACCCCAAAAAGAACAAAAATATGGCAAACTCAAGACAAAACGCGTGAAAAGCCTGTCCAACTTTATCATAGTAAGTTGAACGCCAATCCCGCTTAGGGGTCGATCTATCTTCCTTTGGCTGCTCGTGGTCAGCTTGTCTCGTAAGTATAGAAGATTAAAGTTTTTCTTTCCAACACGTCTAAACATGTGTACAGTATAAATAGTGGAAATGTTGCTCAGAGAGCGGCCAACCTTGAGCTTGTGCTAAACCAGGTACTTACTTGCTTTATTAAGTAGTAGCATTGAAGGCTATCTGTAGCCGAAACAAGCTTACCTGCCCACCCGTGTTTCTGCCTTAAGGTCTGGTCTAGAAAGCGGGACCAAAACACAGCTATATAAATAAATAGGTACGAATCGCAAACCAATCTTTACCAGCTCAAACCAATACAGGAGCAAGGAGCAAGAACTAGTTTACAGACTTGACCAAAGGAAAAGAAGACTTCTAGCGCAGCACCTGCCAAGTCTGCCTGCTTTAACACAACTTTAACAACTGGAATGGAAAAGTCGTAGACTTCACTCACCCGCTTTATGATTACTTACAAAGATCTAGAACACGGAGCAGTTCCGCGATAACAATAGAAATAGGGAGAACAATGAGAAGACGAGGCGTTAGCCGAGGTAGATGAATTCGAAAAAGAAGCATCCCGGCAACTAGAAAAAAGAAGAAGTCGTAGAACTGGAAGACGACGAAGTCGAGGAAACAGGCATCGAAGTTCCTGTTGATCTTGTTGATGTTCCAGCTTTAACTTTAGCTAATGGTGGAAAGAAAGGTCCACCACCCTTTATATATACCTATAAGATTTCTAATTACTTGTAAAAAAATAGGGGACCTTTAGCTACTTCAACGACAGAAGCTACAACATTAACGGCAGAAGCTACAACATTTCCAACTACAAAACTACAACAAGGGCCCGAGTCTACTAGTAGGGGCTAGTAGGGCGAAGAAGACACTCGGACTGGTCGATACCTTTATCCTTTATCCTTTATCCAATCCAGTAGAACCTCCGCATTTGAGGACACCTTGATCACGGGCACCTGGAAAAGAGGATACTTCTGATAAGATAGGTGATAAGACAGGTTCCACCTCATCATCTACTGATACTGCTGATACTAACTCGGAAGATGCTACAGCTCCGGTTGAAGGCGCAGCCGAACCATCTACAGTTACAGTAAAAGTCAAAGAATCAGATGGAGATGATCCATCCGCAGTAAAAGCATTTGATGACGCGGCAGCTGAAACAGACACGGACGCGGCAGTAGATGATGCAGTTTCAGAAGCTCCAGCTGATGATGTAAAGAAAGGTCCACCCTTTAATATATACACCTAGAAAAGATTAATATTTACTTGTCTCTACTCGCGGACCTTTAAGCTACTTCTACATTAGCAAGCAGCAGCTCCCTTAGCAGCTCTCCCATGGTTGGGGTTGGTTGTCAACGGGGAAGGGGACTTCGCCTGGAGGGCGGAGAAAAGAAGCATTTTCCCAGAGGAGCAAGAGTAAGTTCAAAAATTGACAGATCAACAAGAACACGTTGTTCCAAAGGAAGAAGTAGTTCCACCAGATCCACCATCTGATCAAGTAGACTGATCAAGTAGAACCATCTACCTACATTACAGAAAAAGAAGTCAAAGTCAAACCATTTCCTCCACAGGAAAAGAATTCCAAGGGTATCGGGTTGAACTCCTTTCCTTTCCTTTATACAACAGTAACCGAGGTACGAAGACGAGACCGTAAGCGGTGGAAGTGCCACAGATGGTCGTTGGGCTGAGATCGTTGGACTGCATATCGTTGGACTGCATATCGTGGAATAAGCACAGCCTGTCCTCACGCCACGTTAATGGGCGGGTGCGTTAACTAATGAAACCTGAGCTTGCATATAAGAATAAAGGCGAGGAACTGGTCCTGTAATGGTATGCCCCTCGGAGAGGTCTGTCCTCAAGCTTTTGTTAGACGGAAACAGCAATAGGCTATTTATAGCTCGAACGTTAGTGAGAGGGATGAATCCTTTACCATAAGGGAGAGGGAGTTGACTGGCTCTACTAAAGGGGACTTGCCCCCCAACCCTATAATGCTACACCGATTCCGAGGTCTTAGGACTGAGGCTTGCCTAGGGAAAAGGATATTTTGTTTTATTAATAGGTTGGGATATAACCAAAAGCAGGGGAAGATGACCCTCACCGGGCACACCACTACACAAACATCAAATCCATATTTTACTGGGGAGAAACGTAACAACTGGCTCGTTTCAAGTATTACACTCGCTCCCTTGAGGACGATTGCATTTACAGCAAGTAAAGCCTCGGTAAAGGCTTAACTGGTCTTGAAGGACACTTCGTCTATTCTTCTTATTGACCAAAGGAATATACTCTCCTATTGCCCATGTTAAGCGTTAAACTTCTATGGCCTTTGTCGACTATTATCGAGTTGTAGGATAGCTTCCTTCTTATTAACGCGACTTGGTGGGCAGAGGCGTGGGTGGTTAGTTCACGTGGGAGTAATGAGCGAAGCGGTGCCAAGGAGCAAGCAGTGTTATGCTCTGTCCAGGAGTCAGTTAGCACACGCTCTGTCCACGTTATGTCAAGGAGCAAGCCTTCCCCAATCTCTTCCTCGCATGCTGATAAAGCCAAACAAATCGTCCAATTCCACACCAACCATCTTTCTTCGCCAGACTGGTTCACCACCAGGCATTGTGAATTCCTTCATAACAACAAAGGGATAGAAAGAGTTCACATCGTAGTAGTATAGGTTTTCACCAACTGGGGGATGTAGGCATCCGTATGACCACCGTAGTAGCGCCCTGTCTTATAAACGTGTCTTCATTCCTATTGGGGATGTGAATAGGACACTCTTTCTTGAAAGGGCTGTATTATATATTCTATTTATTATCTATTATTTATATAATAATAATAAGAAGAAAAGTGAGCACTCTCAGAAAAGATAGAAGAAAATCACACATATGTAAAGTGAAAGAGAAAGAATTCCCACATCTTACAAAGAACTCTTCTTTTAGAAAGCCACAAAGGCCACAAGGTCAGGAAGAAGTTCGGGTTGCCCTTACCTTAGGCATTGACCCTTCTCATCAGCTTCCTTCTAAATGATCAAATCTCATTACTTTAGAATTCCATTTGTGGGGCAAAACCTCACTCACATCAAAAAAAGGTCAAACTCAGTTCAGAGGACACCGGGACGCTTTCCAAGTATCTTGAGGCGAGTTTCCGATGTGTCTGTCCGAACAGTAAAGAAAAGAAGATCCCCTTTTTTTATGACAAATCTGATTCGATGGCTCTTCTCTACTAATCACAAGGATATAGGGAGTCTCTATTTCATCTTCGGCGCCATTGCTGGAGTGATGGGCACATGCTTTTCAGTACTGATTCGTATGGAATTAGCACGCCCCGGCGATCAAATTCTTGGTCGAACTCATCAACTTTATAATGTTTTAATAACGGCTCACGCTTTTTTAATGATCTTTTTTATGGTTATGCCTGCGATGATAGGTGGATTTGGTAATTGGTTTGTTCCGATTCTGATAGGTGCACCTGACATGGCATTTCCACGATTAAATAATATTTCATTCTGGTTGTTGCCCCCAAGTCTCTTGCTCCTATTAAGCTCAGCCTTAGTAGAAGTGGTTAGCGGGACTGGGTGGACGATCTATCCGCCCTTAAGTGGTATTACCAGCCATTCTGGAGGAGCAGTTGATTTAGCCATTTTTAGTCTTCATCTCTCTGGTGTTTCATCCATTTTAGGTTCTATCAATTTTATAACAACTATCTTCAACATGCGTGGACTTGGAATGACTATGCATAGATTACCCTTATTTGTGTGGTCCGTTCTAGTAACAGCATTCCTACTTTTATTATCACTTCCGGTACTGGCGGGGGCAATTACCATGTTATTAACCGATCAAAACTTTAATACAACCTTTTTTGATCCCGCTGGGGAAGGAGACCCCATATTATATCAGCATCTTTTTTGGTTTTTCGGTCATCCAGAGGTCTATATTCTCATTCTGCCTGGATTCGGTATCATAAGTCATATCATTTCTACTTTTTCTGGAAAACCGGTCTTCGGGTATCTAGGCATGGTTTATGCCATGATCAGTATAGGTGTTCTTGGATTTCTTTTTTGGGCTCATCATATGTTTACTGTGGGCTTAGACGTTGATACCCGCGCTTACTTCACCGCAGCTACCATGATCATAGCGGTCCCCACTGGAATTAAAATCTTTAGTTGGATCGCTACCATGTGGGGGGGTTCGATACAATACAAAACACCCATGCTATTTGCTGTAGGGTTCATCTTTTTATTCACCGTGGGAGGACTCACTGGAATAGTCCTGGCAAATTCTGGGCTAGACATTGCTCTACATGACACTTATTATGTGGTTGCACATTTCCATTATGTACTTTCTATGGGAGCCGTTTTTGCTTTATTTGCAGGATTTTACTATTGGGTGGGAAAAATCTTTGGTCGAACATACCCTGAAACTTTAGGTCAAATCCATTTTTGGATAACTTTTTTCGGGGTTAATCTTACCTTCTTCCTGATGCATTTTTTAGGGCTTTCGGGTATGCCACGTCGCATTCCGGATTATCCAGATGCTTACGCAGGCTGGAATGCCCTTAGCAGTTTTGGCTCTTATATCTCCGTAGTTGGGATTTGTTGTTTCTTCGTGATCGTAACAATCACTTTAAGTAGTGGAAAGAAAAAAAGATGTGCTCCAAGTCCTTGGGCTGTTGAAGAGAATTCACCCACACTGGAATGGATGGTACAAAGTCCTCCAGCTTTTCACACTTTTGGAGAACTTCCAGCTATTAAGGAGACGAAAAGCTAAAGTAAAAGAAAACTTTTTCTTTTAAAATGAAAGAGACGAAGGAGACGAAAAGCAACTAAGAACCTAACAGAACTTCTTGTTTTTCTTAAAATAAAAGAATGAAGTAGCATTTTTTGAAGTCAGGCTTTGTCACTATTCAAATGCTTGGTAATTGGTTTGTTCCTCTACTTCGTCAGTATGGAGTCTCCTTACTCCTCTTTTCCGCTCTACTTGCCATACTATACGGCATTTTTTCTTTTTGGGGGTTTGGAGCCTTTCAAATTCCCGTTGAGAGGGCGGCATTCTCTCTATTATCCAAAAGCCTTTCTAGGGTGTTTGGATTAGAAGGATTGAGTGCCTTCCTTCTTTTGATGGGCCTTCATGCCATCTGTGAAAGCCCCTTTCACATGATGGGGCCATCGGGGTCCTCCGACCGAGACGGGTTGGTGGCACGAGTCTTGGAGGATATCTTTGGACCGGACTCGCCCAGAAGAAGGGAAGTTAGTGTCAAGGAACCGCCGGGACCTTCCCCTTCTTCTGGGGATCCTTCTTTAATTCCTAGGAATGAAGAAGAAAATCACGATAGGCGCGGAGACAGGAAAGAAGAAAAAATGCTTTGTCTCCGCTCTAAGGTGATGAAGGCAAAAAGCCTTCTAAATATGGCGAAGGCCCAGGCGGAGGTGGCGGACACCCTGGCCGACGAGGAATACGCACAAAAGTGTTCCGCCGCAAAAGAAGCACGGGAAAGGTCTGATAGCCTTTATCGTGACTATCTTCGCGATGTCGACTATTGTGAGTACTTAAGGACTCATTTCGAGTCCTTAAGCTCTAAAATTGAGGCCTTAAGGCGCCGGCGTCTCATGGAAAGTCTCTTTGGTAGGGAAGAGGACGATCCGTAGGATACGTTGGTTGCAGTTCTTTCGGGTCAGGGGCGGGCCGGCCATAGGTTCGAATCCTGCCACCTTTCTTGTGGATCATCCTGTGGTTACCGGATGATGGGAATAACAAAGCAGAAATTCAAAAATGAGCACGAAATGTCAATATATGAATTGTTTCATTATTCGTTATTTCCGGGTCTTTTCATTGCATTCACTTACAACAAGAAACAACCACCAGCGTTTGGTGCAGCACCCGCATTTTGGTGTATTCTTTTTTCTTTCTTTGGTCTTTTGTTCTGTCATATTTCAAATAACTTATCCAATTACAACGTATTAACCGCTAATGCACCTTTCTTTTATCAAATCTTAGGGACATGGTCTAATCATGAAGGTAGTATTTTATTATGGTGTCGGATCCCAAGTTTTTATGGATTCCTTCTTTGTTACCGGGGTGGATCCCAAAGCCATAATGTCTCAAAACGAGGAGGCCATAGAGAAAGTCTTCTTTTTTCCTTTGTCTTAAACTTCGTGAAGAACTCCATTCTATCTCTTCCTCGTTACGAACAAAAAAGTAGAGTTCTTCACGAACCCCAGTTGTACACTCTCTTCGCTCTACGAACTCTTGTTGATTCTGAACTTTGTTCGCGAAGGAAGCGGACTTTTGACGGGCCAGCTCTTTTTTACGCGCCGCTTTACCCTGAAAGGAAAATGAGCTTTGCTCTTCTGGCCGCGAGGCGCTCTCGTGGTTCGCGAGAAGGAAAAAGGACTCATCCTTTGTTGCATCTGGCACGAGATGATAAAGAGAGAGCTTCGTCTATCGATGAACAGCGGATTGACGGAGCTCTTGGCATTGCTTTGTTTTTCTTTCCTTTCTTATCAGCGAGTTCCGATCCTTTTGTTCGAAATTTCTTTGTTCGTACCGAACCGCTTGCAGAATCAAATCCTGTTCCACAAGATCCTATATCAGCAATACACCCCCCTTGTATTTATGCCGGAGACGTCGCCAGTGCTATGGGCTTTGGCTTATGTAGATCAAAAATGATGAATGGGATTGTGGCACTCTACTCGGCGCCAATGCGGAAGGATGCCGCCGAAAAGAATGGAACGCTACTTTGCTCTGCTGGATAAGTCGGATTCCGTATAACAAGCGAGCTCTTTACCCTCAAATTAAAACATGTGGGCACCAAATGCTATCCTGCTTTATTGTTGCGTAGCAAAAGAAGCCTGCTCATGCTGCTTCGGCGGCGCTTTTTCGCCTTCTCTTGGCTCTGGACAAGAGCGCTAGTGGACACGGGGGGGGGGGGGGGGGGAGCGGGCGAAGCCTTTCTTTCGTAATGGAAAGAAAGAGACCACTACTTTGCCTCTTTGTTGGACCGTCGGCGCGAACACAGTGGTCTCTGACCAGGACCAGGAAGCTATTCGAATTTGGATCTTGACATGTCGGTGCTTTTTAACCGTAGGCATCTTGCCAGGAAGTTGGTGGGCTCATCATGAATTAGGTCGGGGTGGCTGGTGGTTTCGGGATCCCGTAGAAAATGCTTCTTTTATGCCTCGGGTATTAGCCACAGCTCGTATTCATTCAGTCATTTTACCCCTTCTTCATTCTTGGACTTTGCTTCTTAATATTGTGACTTTTCTATGCTGTGTCTTAGGAACCTTTTCAATACGGTCCGGATTGCTAGCTCCCGTTCATAGTTTTGCTACAGATGATACACGAGGAATCTTTTTATGGCGGTTTTTCCTTCTAATGACCGGCATATCTATGATTATTTTCTCTCAGATGAAGCAGCAGGCATCGGTCCGTAGAACCTATAAAAAAGAGATGGTTGTAGCGCGAAGTACTCTTGTGCACTTACGTCACTTGGCTCGCGCGCAACCTTGCCCCCTTATGTTATGGAAGAATTGAGCTTATTGTTGGGCTACTTATTCAGAGCCAACAATTGGCTGCCAGATTTCGTCCCGCAACTAGAAGAAGATCACTTCGGGATCACTGTGGCGTGACTGAATGTAGAGCAGTCCGCTCTTACAGCCTTTGATCAGTAGATTATTTAGAACTTCGGAAGATGGTCAAGGTAGCTTACTTCCAAGCCACTGCACTAGATGCGCATGTAGTCTACGTAGTCGGCCCAGAATTTCAATTTCTATATTAGAATACTACTTCGAATGAATGGAGAATTACGTCGCCCTTTGATCTACAGAATAAGGCCTACGAGCTCTCTATTTTATGGCAGAGATCTCTCCACACCAAGGAACCGAATCACACTGGATCGAAGCCCTCCCTTTCCTTCCAATTAGTGAGATTCTATCTCCTACTTGGGAAATTGTGGTCGACCCCGACTACATGGGAACAGATCCTTCTTTCTCGGAATCGAGACTTTTTTTTATTTCCACTGACGAGCTTTCTCGCGAGCTCTTTCTTCTCGGGAACATCGAGAAATGGGGCAGACAACAAAAAGAAGAATAAACCTATAAAAAAAGATGTTCCCAGGTAGTCGGCATTCTAGAAACGAAGCCTACCCGTATTAGAAGAGATGGGCCGAGGGGGTCATATGAGCTCTCGTATGCTGCGATTGATCTCTGTGTTCAAGTGATTAGACCCGCCAGCAAGTCCCATTTTAAAAGGAAATTGCATTGCCATCTGAGCACCTGGACATAGTCATAGTAGCACTTGGTCCTGCCTAGCATTCCACGTTCCCAGCATGGCAGCAAGGAGCGTAAGTGGACGAGATGTTTAGCCGGACAGCAGCTTGCTTAGCGTAGTCAGTCAGCCGGTCAGCCAATCAGTCCACGCGAACACATCGAAGGCATCACACAGGACAGTCCACCAGATCAAGAGTAAGGCTTAGTCGAGGCAGTTCCGGGTGATCCAGAAGCAGACGAAAGAAATGCCCCTGCAGCTCGGGGCGGGACTTAACACATGGCCTTGGTCCCTGTAAAAAGGTACAAGAAAGACACATCCTGAACTGGAATTGGACTTCAATTGCTACGTCCGTAAACAACTGGGCCTAAGCTCCATTGATATTGATAAAGGATCTCACCTTACACAGGCATTTTCATCTCGAAGAAATTCTTACTACTGCCTGCTCGTTACATACCTTCCACTCGCTTCCCCGACGGGTCAATGCTTTGGATTCAGCCCTTCTTATAGACTTCCCCTGTCTCAGTTCATGTCTAACTGGCACCTAGGGGTAACCCGTCTACCCATTCTGTCTGTCCAATCATTACACATAGACAGTAGAGAGATTAACTTGTTTGATAATCTAGTGGCTAGGCTAGGGATGAGATTGCTTCTTAAAGTTCTACTATTTCTATGGTCTGGTTTATGGTAATGTATGTCTAGTCTAGTACTTAATTACTATTACTAATTAGATTAGAAATGAATGATTTTTCTCCTCTGTCTAAATCTAAAATAATAAATAATAATAAGGATAGGATTGAGCAAGGGAAGCTCCCTAAGAGCAAGGTCCATAACAAGAGCGCTAAAAGCGGGTCACGTTAGAGCATGCGTGAGGGCAGACCATTACGGAGATGTCAACTCGCGGTTTTTATGGGTCCCCTGGGAAAGATTGTGCTTTTGGAGCAGAAATCGTTGGAGAAGTACTAAGGGGGTATCGAATATCGCTTCGACGTGGAATGCATACAGATTGACTTTGTGCCGTTACGTATTTTCCTTGGCGTATATAAATCTGATACGGCTCGGTTTGGATGGCAGGCAGTCCTATAAGTATCAGTCTTGGTTTAGTCCAGTAAGATCATACTTTTCTTGGTGTCGTCCAGGTTTTAGTCCAGTAAGATATATTGGATACTTTTATCTCAGATTCATACCGTTCTGTTGGACCCGAGCGACTATGACCAGGAGGAGAGCTCAAGTCAGTGGCAGGAGAAGGAGATTTTAAAGGTCATGAAGAAGTGGAAGAAAGGATGAGTGGAGAACTACTTTTGTTTGGGATTTAGCAGCTCCAAGTTCATATTAGGCCTTGTGCTTGTTCGCTCATCAAGGAGACCTACGAGTACGTCTTTGACTTTGGTTTGGCTGGCCTTTAGCTAGCCCATGGATCAAAGCTTTTACCTGGACCACCCTCATGCTTCCACTTGGACAGCCGTTTGCTCCCATTGAAGCGTTTGCTCGCCTCTTGACCTGGCCCGGTCGGACCTGGTGGGAACTACTACATGAGCCAACACCTTTTCGAAACGAGAAAAAGGAAATTGGCTCGCCTGCCACAAAGGAAGCTAATGGTGCTGCTGACCTCACCCACACCTACTTTTGTTAGATACCAATCAGGGGCTGATTCACGTCTGATATTAATGTAACGGGCAGGCAGCGCTCACTACTTCGTGCTTCAATTGCAACCTCTTCCCGCCTCACGTCAGAGAGCCTCCTCATGGACAACACAACGGCTAGAAGAGAGGAAGTCAGAGGGAGAGGGACAGCTAACACACAGTTGAAAACAAAGGTAGTTGGGGCTTCGCCATCACCTGACTTACTGAACACACTCAAACTTAGACTAAGAAAATAAGAAAGTACTTTACAACAGCTAGGTATCGGAGCCCCAGAGTGAAGGCGCGTACACCATTTTTGTATTATTCTTATTCGATGAACTTCAAGCCAACTGAAACAAACCTCACTTATTCTTTTTATGAAACAAAGACTGTAGCCGCCTATTTGCCCTAACATTGATTTGACTCCCGGCAAGAACACGTATGCGCGTGACTCACGCGCAACGGCGCGAAAGCGGTTGCTTGTTCTTTCGCGCTAGGCGCTCAGTCTGTTGCTTGTTTGGTCTAGAGATTTTGCTTTGGCTAGCTAGTTGCGGTTTCACTCTCGTATAGGGGCGGCATTCCCGTTCCAAGTCGAGTTTCATATTCAGTAGTAGACTTGCTTTTAGGAAAGCAGATGGCACTTTTCCACTGTCAGTATAGTGTAGTGAGTGCTCCGGCTTCTTGCTTCTTCCGTTCCGTCCCCCAGCAAGTAGTCTTCTTTCCGGAACTCGCCTAGTAGTTTGTAGGCAAGTCGGCTCGAAAGGGACACGTGTAGTTGGTAGTTTTTGGTATAAGTCGTTAAAGTAGTATTCGCCTAGTCAGGGGCTTAGGGGGCCGGGCTGGTGAGAAGTAGTAGGAGACAGAAGCCTGAGACCACTAGCGGCTTACGGAAACCAACTTGCCTCAACAAGAGTGCTTTTTGCTTAAAGCTTTTTTTACTTCCCTTCTGGCTTCCTTAGTTTGCTTGCCTGACGGTCCTCTTCCCCCGGCATCTGTCCCACTTGTAGTAGGTTGTCGGGGCGCGAATCCGTTGCTTCTTTTGTCAGCGGCTTAGTTTTCTTCAAGTTCTTGCTTCGCCTGCTCAAGATCGAATAAAATGCGTTTTCAGTATGCTTCTTTCATTCCGGCTTTACGTGATAGGGGTGCTACAGCTATCGCTAGCCCTGTCGTTTTCCAGCTGCTCTTCGGCTTGATTCAAGATGTAGGGAATGCTTGATAGTGGAGTGAGGAACGTAATAGTCGATAGATACAAACTACACGGAGCAAAATCAATCCCGACTCACACTTTTGGTTTTGAGATTAGGATTAGGTTCTTTGAGTTGGTTTGAGACAGAAGCAAGTAGTCCAAGGTGTGAGCTGTCCGATTCCGGCTTCCATAGTTTGCTGCTAAATGAATACGTCCCTACTTCCTATTAGCAATCGACAAGTTTTAACCCGAAAAAAAAAGATACTAGAAAGAGACAAGATAACAGAACCTGAAAACCCACCTTTATTCGTATGATTCTTTCGTGACTCTGACGGTTGCCTGACACTCCTTCCAAAAGCTTCGCTTAAGCAAGTAAACTACCATACTTATGAAAGTAAGCAACCTTATCTAATAAGAAAGGGACTCGTGCTCGCTGCTTTTCTCGTCTATGGTTTATACCACGACTAAAACAAAATCGGGAACAGAGATCGGGATGGAATCGCCTTTCCTTCTTCGTCTGCCTAAGACAGAGTCCTGCTTTTTTAAGAGAAGAGGGGGTGGACTACTGAAATGTATCTTCTTTTTTCTATGTTATGTTATTCATTGGTCGGTCTATCGATCGTAGAGGAATGCCCACGGTCCTGCCTTTGTTCCAACTAGGCCTTTGTAGCTTTTTTTCACTGAACACTAAACGGGCATTCTACGTGCTGGCAAGAACAACCTAGAAAGAAGAATGAAAGATTTGCTTTGTTGCACTTATCCCTCGGTCTATTCGTGAACTAATCGGAACTCAATAGACTCGATCTTGACCTTACTTTATAGCCCTTTCCCTATCGCACTGCTTGATGAGATCTGAAGCTGACCTAGGAGTTCTGTTGTTAGGGGGCCGGGGAGTACCATGAGTTGATGTCTAGAGAACTATTCTTATAGGACCGGACTAGGGAAAACCTATCCCACACCGAAGGAAGAGAAAGACCGCTTTAACAAGCAAGCTACGCACCTTAGAGTTCCCGAGTAAGTAGCTAAAGCAAGAGCTAAAGAGTTCCTTTTTCTTCTCTCTTCCTATACGCATACATACCAATATCTAGGTAGCTCATTTCTACCTAAGATTAGGAGCACTCTTTCTTGAAAAAACACTGTCTTTCTTCATTAAAGTCAGATAGTTGATCGAGAAAGCACCGCACCAAAAGGACTACATCGAGTTCTATACCATGATATTTTTGGGGACCATGAAGACAGCCTGCCACTTGAACTAGCTTTGCTCTCGCTCCGCTCGTTCCAACCTGTCTTATTCCCGCTAGAGTGAAAGAGGTTTTTGAGGTCTGTTACTCTTAAGCAGGGTCCCGTCAACTTAAAAAAAAAAATTTTAATAACAAAACGGGAAAAAAGAGAAATGAATTACTTAGCCTACCCGCCTCCTCCCAAAACGAAAGCAACAGCCTGTACAAAGAATTGGTTGGCTATACCCTCGTCTCTGAGTTACTCATATATAGTTTGAAGTAAGAGAAGATCATCCATATCCAAATGGAGTTGAGTGGCCACATCTTGAATGGGCATCCCCGACGGTAAGGCTAAGCCCTGTGAGTCTAAGAGTCGCTGGAGCTCATTTTATATGAGTTCCTTTAGCGAATCATATGTAAAATCACCCATTTTTTCCTCCATGTTCTCAGGGGTTAGACCTCGAACACGTCGGCCAACTCTAAATGCAATGTAAGCACTAAGAGTCAGTGACAAACCCATCGAAACAAGAAAATTGACAATAGAAATATCGGACATGACATGTAGATTTATATAGAATATTAATCTTAATACAAAAAGGAAAATGGTCAAACCATATCTTACTGAATAATCAGACTGAATTAGGAATAGCTCTTTATGTGGTTTCACTTTACCACCATCTGAAATGCGCGAAACTTCGATTGGCGGAAGCCAGTCCATGAAGATTCTCCCTTTTCTTACGCGTGATTCCCCTCTTTCGGTAAGCATCCAGTATCTCATCAAATGAACATTTCTCTAAGCTTATCCTGTAGTTTATACGTCGTTTGAAAGCAGCTTCAAGGATCCAACGAATAGCTAAGGTTTGTTGACGATCCCTGGCTACAATCCCGGGGACATCATAAATAGTACCTGCTACTCTGACTTTTGCTACTTTGCATATGGGCTTTATATTCTCTACGGCGTCAACCATAAGTTTGATTACATCGCCTTCAGTTCGAGCTGGGCGATTAAAAGTTTGATAAACAATAGCACGAACCTTCGTTATTTTACCTTCTTTCATGTGAAAGTTGACCAATTTCTTGATCAATTGTTTTTGCTCACTATCTAAGCCCCCCATATAACTAAGAATTTCCGAGCAATTGGAAGCTGCTTTCGATGACGAGGCCGAAAAATGGAGATTACGCGATCCTTACTGTCCATCTTTATCAGCCACTACCCAGTTTACCTCTTTACCTTTAACAAGGGGCCCTCGAACCCATTTTTTTCTTATGTTTTTATTGTTAGGTTATAAATTTGGAATTCTTGTATGTTTTTAAAAAACATAAGAGTTCCTTAAGGAAACCGATGCCTTAAGCCACACCCCAATAGCTCAGTGGTAGAGCGGTCGGCTGTTATCGGTATTAATAAATAATATATAGAGGAAGCAAAACCAAGTCAAGAAAGATGATACGGATCAACCCCT